>MNCI01022802.1:4619-130022 GCA_015680685.1 Gnetum montanum | reverse complement strand
TTTTCTAAGGATCGAGAAGGTAGAATGGAAGATCAAAAATTGATAAAGTGGTGGAAAAAATTTAAAAATTTGTCTAAGTTTTAAAATCCAAAACCAAAGCCTAAGCCTAAGACCAAAATTAAAAAATTTCAAATGCAAGAGAGAGAGAAATAGAAAATGGAGGTGAAACTAATAGTTGGAGTTGGAAACTACAAAAAAAAATTTAAAATTTTGGGATGAAGTTAAAGAAATCTGAATCTTAACTCAATGTTGGAAAGTTAGGGAAATTTTGGCAAGAAACTAGGATAGATTGACACTAAAACTTTTTTTAAGTGTTAGAGAGAAGATAAAAGTAAAATTCACCTAAGTCTTAGGTAGTTAGCTAAGATTTTACTAGATGTGAAAATTTAACTAAGTGTATGAAATTTTAAGCCTATTAAAATTTCCTATGTTGGAAAATGGAACTAAAAATCACAATTTTAACAAAGTGTTAAAGTAATGTGTTTGATTGAATGATAGAGAATGGAAGTTAGACTTTTAGAAACTTTTTCGAATGGTAAGTTTATTTTAATTTGTCTATCATGAATTTAGATATGCTTTTTTTGTATCAATATTTTTTTTTATGTTTCAATGTTTATATTTTACCTCATGAATACCAAGTCTTGATTTTATTACATTTTATGATTGCAACAATAACATGATTATATGGCTTCTAATCATAGATTCCATGTTTTTTGTAATCTACAATGCACATCTTGTGATCATGGAGAAGCCTTGGATGGTAAAGTTATTACTCATTATTGATTATCATTTTCTCTATTCTATGTAAATGTGGATGTGGTTAGGGACTATGCAGTTTCTAGAGTTTTGTCTCAATCACTTTAATGTGCTAATCTGAATAATACTACCTCTTAGGATGGTCTTCCATGCCTTAGAGCAATCTATCCTACGTCTTGTACAAGGTAGTTAAGTTACTAGAGTAGGATGTTAATAATGTTATCAATTTTGTTAATGATTATGGGCATTCTAAGGAGTTTCAAATGAGGGATTTGGACCATTTTTAGGGAGAACAATCCTACAAGTAATTCGGTGCAAACTTCACTTTATCACTATACTCCAATAGACTTTAGATATTATTTTATCTTCTAGGCATGCATATCAAGGTGTCCAAGTAGGTTAACATAATCTTACTTCTTATCTTTTGTAAGTGTATTTTTCTTTGTAATCCTTTCATTACTATGCTAATTTTATATCTCTTATGTGTGCAAGTTTGTAAATCCTAATAGGGAGGATACCTACTTAGAGATACTAGAAAAAAACTTATACAAGGTGGTTATTAAGAGCAACTAGCATCTTGTCATCTATTCATGATTTCCTTATGAGAAGACCAAGGCTCAAGAACATAGGTGGTATAGGATCATCTAGTGGATAGGGTCGATGCATCTATTTCATGGTAGGCCTATTTTAGGTTGAACAAAGAAATGACCAAAGGACTCTTAGATCTATTTGATGCCACAAGATAAGTTTTTAATGTTGATTTTTCTATGTATCATGCCTAGTTTTTAGCTTGATCTATACCATTAATTCTATATCTAACTTCTCTATGTATTACCTTTACAAATGAAATCAAAATCTTAAAGGTTGTGTGTACATTCATATAGGGAATGTTTTGGAGCTTTAGTTATAAGCCAATATACATAACACCCCCATGAGTCATGCATGGTTGATAACTAAACTTGGAAGATGACACCTTTCTAATCTTGAGTGGGCAAGGCTAATTTCTTTATTCACACTGAGTCTTTTTAAAATCTCATCTATGGATGTAATTACCATGGTGGCATTTTATTTGAAGCAACATCATATTTTTATATTTTAAGTCTAGGATAGCAAGATAGTCTTATGTTGGAACTAAAACTTACTCAGGTACTAGTTTGATTTTCCTAACACTAGGATGGTAGTTGAGGATAATAAAAAGCTTTCAAAGCTTGATTAAAAGATCATCTCTTAGTGGTCCAAGTATGGTGACACCACTTACACTATCACTAAGTTTAAGAATCCTAATCTAGTGTAGATATATTACCTCTTTATTAAGTGGATATTTTGTGTCAAGATCAAGTAATATAGGACTACATCTCTAGTGAGGCTTACAATACTTTATAGTATCATGACTTAGAGAACTCACTATGACTAGGCTCATTATTTATAGGAGAGGGTATCTAGTAAGTTATCTAACATTGACATTGTAGATGCAGAGAGTTCAAGCAATTGCATCAATTTCAACTTATATTATGGAATTTTGCTATACTTTGCAAAGATTTTAGCCTTACCTACCTTTAGAGGAAGTTTTTGGATAAGGAGGATTTCTTTCATCCTATGTGTCAATAAGTGATCTATATCATAACAACCCTTCCTTCAGAATTATATGGTCCAATAGAAGTAACAATATCTTTGCATGAGAATGTAGTTGAATCTTCTATTGTAAAGAGCATGACACTTCCTAAGAAGTGATTACATTTTAGGGATCTAGCTCATAAGATGGAAGTGATGATGAAGTATGCCTTGAATGCATAAGATGAGGGATAGGTAACAAAGAAATGAAGGGTGATTTTTGTTGAGATGGTTGATTTATACGAGGTAGAGTTAGAGGTGGAGCCATATCAAGTTGCATAGAGATTGGGTAAATTAAAGAAATATTTTATTTTATTTTTATTATTTTATGTTATTTGAATTTTTATGTTTAACAATTATTAAATTTTATTATTTGTTGATGATTTTGTAGTTGTGGAGAAGGCCAAGAAGAGAGAAGAGAAGAAAGCAAAGGCCAAGGCAATGGAGGAGGAGACAAGAAAGAGGGAAGAAGAGGAGAGAAGGACCCAAGAGAAAGAGAAGAAGAGATTGTATGAGAATGTAGAAAGATAGTCTAGGAAAGCAAAAGACTAAAGGGCCAAACAAGAAATAGAGGCAAAGATGAAAGAGGTGTCAAAGGAAGCTAAAAAAAGAAGAATAATGTCTTAGCATAGGAGTTTTTTATGACAGCAATAAACCTTGATTTGGGAGACAGAGGTAAAGATTTTTAGCAAATGTTGATATATGTAATGGAATTTTTAGGAGGAGACTAGTTATTTGGTTTCATAAATCATAACTTGGATGGCATTAATATGGACACAATGCCTTCCAATTCTAGGATTATTAGGCTATGATTCCAAAAGAATAAGATATTTGATGCAATCAACCTAAAATGATTATAGAAGAATCTAAAGAAATGTGAAGCCTTGTGTTGTCAAAATTTAATGGTTTTTGGAATTTTTATTATTTCACTTGGTTATGGTTGTTTGATGTTTTGAATTTTTACCTTTTATTTATTTTTGTACTTTTGGTATTTTCTTTTTGTTATTTTGATGTCTAGATATTATGAGGTTGGTGTGGAAAAATATAAACAAGAAGGAATTGATTAGAGGCATGATAGATAATGTGATGAAGAAATTAAAGACTATTGGTGGTAAAGGTAAGTTAGTTTTATTGAGTTTATTTGTAACTTTTAAAACCATTTTTTTATTCATTATTTTCTCCATCTTATTATATATTGTTTTACCTAAGTTAGTAGATAGAAATACTTAGGTAATAGATGAATGCATTTTTATAGATGTGCAATTCATAGAAAATAGGGGTAAGGTTTATATTGTTAATCCTTCTTTGCATCTTCTTCTACATAATGCACATGAGATGAAGAGGATGATAGGTGTTATTTTTTAGTATGAAATAGAGATAGCCTCTCTTGCAACAAAAAAATATAATGTAGTGATGGACCTTACATGGAGTTATTGGTCACAAGAGAGAAGTAAGAAAAGTTAATTATAAGAATATAGTTTTTGGATGAAGAAGTAGCCAATCTAGAATCATATTTTTATGGAAGTAATATGGTGAGGCACAATTTCAAGGCTTCTTCTTATTGGCATTTGAGAGATTCTTTAGAAGCTATGGTTGCAACTCAAAATAATCAACAATGCATAATTGCAAGCATGGATTCAGTGAATAAAGATTGTGAGATAGCTTTCATGAATGGAAAAAATGGGATGAGTAGCATAGAAGAAATGAATTGATATACAAAAAAAGTTCAGTACATGCTAAGAAACTCAACAATAAAAAAATTTTCTAAAAATAAGAAACATATTTATTAGAAAAATGAGTATTATTAATGATTTAGAATTCTTTGAAGAATGTGTATAAGTGAAGAGGAAGGAAAAGAATACGAAATCTTTGGAATCTAACACAGGAGAGAAGAGAAAGATAGAGAGGAAGCCTAGCATTGATGATTTTTATTTGCCTAAAATTATGAAAATATATTTAGAAAATTTAAACTATCTATTCCTTTCACATGAAGAGATTAAGGAGGAGCTGGTTGAAATTTTTGGCTTCCAAGCTTCTAAGTTAGGATCTACAGTAAGTAGTGATGGATGTGAGGTGGGACCTAGAATCACAACTACATGCAAGAGACATGTTTTATTTAGGTTTCATTTCATATGTTTTTGTTTTTTTTTTTCTATTAGTCTT
Organism: Gnetum montanum; assembly: GCA_015680685.1. NCBI lineage: Eukaryota > Viridiplantae > Streptophyta > Gnetopsida > Gnetales > Gnetaceae > Gnetum > Gnetum montanum. The sequence continues at coordinate 125,492 of MNCI01022802.1, read as the reverse complement.
AATGTTTTTAAGTTTTTAATCTTTTCTAGTGGTTAGTATTTATATGGATTTTATGTTTTAATGTTTTATTTATTTATTTTTATTTTTGTAGATCTAGATACCCCACAAGATTATAATAGTAGAAGGGTGGAAAATATTTTTCCTTCCCATGATGGAGCTTTAGGCAACCAAGATTGATGGATAGATGCTATGATCATGTGTTATGAGTGCATTGATGGATAGTTTTGTATTTTGTATGATCTTGTAGACTATTAATGATTGGATGTATTTTGATGAATATTGTATGGATTCTTAGCTATGATATAGGGCTTTTATTTTTTATGGTTTTTGAATTTTATATGTTTGTTTTTTTATAGGTTTCTGTTATTATAGTTTTTTGTTATTTTTTATATGTTTATCATTTTATGATTTTTCTAAAGCAAAAATGAAACAAATGCTAAATAAAATATGTGATGAAAATAGAATTCAAAGAAAATTAAGCATTTACATAAAGTAATAAACAAGAATATGGTAGAAAAACTATAATTATAAAAAAATAAGGAAAAATAACTCAATAATGTAATGAAACTAAAGTTAAATAGCACCATAAGATGCACATAAACATTAAAAGCAAATGCCACTAAAATGAAGAAGTAAGAAAGGAACATTTTAAGGTTAAAACACCTTAGTGATAGATTTCTTAGCTTTGGACATAGTTGAAATCTTTACACTCTTAACAAACTCAACAATGTTTAACTAATCAAATTTCAAGTTTATGAATTTGTAAGCACTAGATAATCAAGGAATTCTTGAATTTGACTAGTTATTTTCTTTTGTTGAAGATGTTTGAATGATCAAAGTAGGTTGAGGCCCTAAGCTAGTTTCTTCCTATTGTCAAAGTGATTTATCATTATCATGGAACAACAATATTAGAAGTGTTGAGCTATTTTGAAAATTTCTCAAAAGATTCTCAATAGAAAGATGAATTAAGATAGTGAGGTTAAGATGAATCACTCACACTATTTAGATATTAAGTATTTTTAACAATATTTAAGGAAAATGTTGTGGTTGTACATCAAATTTTAGTTCATACTTATGGTTTCCTTGAACGTGAGTGTGCTAAATAAAAATTCCTTGATGAAGAAAGAAGCTTTCAAAAGTAGCCTATTTGTAGAAATCCCCAAAAGGAGTCAAGTTATTTCATTTAGGTTTCTAAAAATGATTCTTGATAATGAAAATTTTAATTGTTTTAGCAACTCAAAAAAATTTTAACAATTAAACATATGGGCTTATTAGTCATGTTTTGGAAATTAACACAAGAGCCAAATTTTAAGGTAAATTTAATTCTACAAGATATCCTAATGTAGCACTAGATAGTTAAGCACATCTTAATAAACTTCAAAGAAAGAGCTTAAAATGAAAATTTTGATTTGAAAGGTCATTTCATCTTATTAAATCTTATTAGCTAAGCTTTGAATTGACAGAGATTAATTCACAAAGCTAAAAAAATCAATTTTAACTTATAACAAGGTCAACATCAACACAAACTGTTTATCACATATTACTTTGTTGAAAATTTATCAATAAATGCTTATAGAAGCGAGGATTTAAAGGAGAAAGATTAGTTTTATAAAAGAAAACTATTATTATTAATCCATGTTAGCCTATAGAGATGGAATGGTTTGTAAAACTGAAATTTGATTCTCCAAGAAGCTTAAAATCAATTCTACAAACCATACTAGCTTGATCAAATTTAAGAAGTTAAAAGAGATTATACAACTAAAGAATGAATTAGCTTTATATTTCATGTCAGCTTGTAGAATTAGAATAGGTTCACAGAACCAAAAAGTGATTGTATGAGATGATTCTATAAGTGAGCCCTTGATCCATTAGCTCTTGGTGGGTTAGTTTGTAGAATTAAAAGGAAAGTACATAGAACCAAATATTGGATCTACAAAGAGCTTTTGGATCATCTCTACCACATCATCATTGAAAAATTTAATGATTTGATAGAAACAAAATTCATTTTTACAAAGAAATCTCAAAAATGATTCTACCATGTTAGTTGGTTGAAGATGAAAGAGTGACTTCAAATTATTAATCAATTATATAGATAAATCATATGTGCCACATATATTGGATAAGAAATCTTAATCTACAAGAGCTAACATCTCACGATATTGTAGAGAATCTTTTGTTATCAACTTTGTAAGATTCAAAGAGATAAGCTTTGTAGAAGAAAAAAATCTATTCTATGAGTGAGCTACAAAATGATTCTATAAGTCATGTAAAGCTATTAAAAAACATAAGGTACTTTATTTTTGGCTTTGCCACATCAACTTTGAAAGAAAAATAAGTGTAGCTCATTGAAAAAAATTGGTTCTACAAGCAAGCTCAGTTTTACTCTACGACACCATCATTTGAAGCAAGATCATGTTTTATTAAGAAAATAAAAGAGAAAAAATAGTGTGACTTATAGAACCAAAATTAGTTCTACGAGCAAGCTCCAAAATGATTCTACAAACCACATTAGCCATTGTATAGCATGGGCTTATAAAACCAAAATTTAGTTCTATATGTTGATAAGCCCAAAAATTTGGTTCTACCACATCATAACTTAAAATAGAACATGATAAGGAAGCACAACTCATAAAACCAAAATCAGTTCTACAAAAACACTCATTTTGTTTCTACCACATCAGTAAAAGAAAAGTCAATGAGCTTGTAGAACCAAAAATCTATTCTATAAAGAAGCTCTAGAATGATTATGCCACATTAGCACTAACCAAGAATAGTTTGTAGAACAAAAATTTAGTTCTATGAACAAGAGTTTAAATCATTCTATTAGCCACATTAGATCTAAAGATATTTTTATATTGGATGCACAAGTAATTATGGATTCAATTTATGCACATTCTTATTATACTTTTTAATCCATCTTGGCATATAAAAGATTAGACCAATGAAGATTAAAGAGTTAAAGAATATAACACATCTTATAGAACCAAAAATTAGTTCTACAAAGGAGCTTAAGAATGGATCTTCCATGTTAGCTAATGGGTGAGAGAACTCATAGAACTAAAATTTGTTTCTATGAGCATGCCTCAAAACTATTCTATGAACCATGTCAACTCTTGTATAGTACAATTTTATAGAACCACAATTTAGTTCTACAAATGAGCTTTGAAATGATTCTATAAGCCACATCAATGCCAAAAATATAAACCTTAAACATGGGCCTACTAAATATTGTTTTGCATATAGATAAATATAGTTTTAATGTAGCTTAGCTAAATTTAGTGTAAGAAAGATATTCAAGGATTTAAAGAAAATCTAAAAGCTATTTAATCTTAAAATATAAAAAGAAAAGTTCATAGAATCAAAAAGTGATTCTATGAGCCTAGCTTCAAACCCATTCTACCACATTAGCTTAAGGTAAAGGAAGAAATTCATAGAAGCAAAATGTAATTCTATGAGCTAGTTCTAAAAGCTATAATGATACATGATGGAGTTTTAATTCAAGGATTCAAACATAAGACCTACTATAAAATAATCAAAAGGATTTATGCTCATGCTAAATCATAATTTAGCTCAAAAAGCCATCAATTTATAAATAGAATAATCAAGGGATATTTAAGCTTAATCAAGAGCCATATAAGTATAATTCTTGTAGAAACAAATATTAATTCTACAAAGCACTAATATGTTCTATAGTTATAAATCAAAGGATCCTAGTCTAAGTAGAGCCAAAATTGATTCTACAAAGTGATTCTACTTATATGTCATATTAGTTCAATCACTCATAATCATTTTAAGGTAAAATTAAGAGGTAGAATAATAATTGCTAAGTCAAGTATTAAGATAAAAGTATTTATATTGTGCCTATGCTTATTTAATAGTGATGATAGAATAGCTTGGTAAAATCATGATTTATGACATGTTGAAAGATTATTCAAATAGCCTTTCCTTAAGTGGGTGAATTAAAAACAAAGTTTAAACTATTAATTTATAGAGCTATGTTGGATTTCAAATCACAGAAACAATAGCAAGTAAAGCTAAACATCAAAGCAAAGCAAGATTCACACTTCAAGCACAAAGAAAAGCTTCTCGAATTTCTTTAAGTTTTAGTTCAAGATGTCTTAGATGAAAAAGAAAGAAGCACCATAGAAGTTTTAGGACATTAATAATTTTATAATCTTTAACTATCTTTAGCATTTCAAGCTCAACATATATTAGCTATGGTAATGGATTAATGTTGGACACCTAGATTTGGAATTGGAAGAAAAATATTTGTTTAGCTTTGATGAACATCATCATTTAATTGAAAAGACAAATCTCAAAGCTTTAGTCTTAATAAAATATTTTCCAGAAGTCTATAAGAAGAAAAGCCTCCAAAAGCTCAATTTTAGACCTAGGCTAGCATTATAAGAGATGTCATTGACTTCTTGATATCTAAAACTATGTATGAGAAGGATAAGCTCTACTTTAGAAGAAACATGAAAAGCTTCATCAACATTAGTATCAAAAAGGCGTATGACCTCTGTGGTCTTATAGAACCTGATGTAATAGAGGTGAAATCTCATAAATACAATGAGAAAGTACTTAATGATAGATTTTGAACTTCTATAGAAATAGACAACATCTTCAAGCTCTTTCCAACACACCTTTCAAAAGCCTAGGGGTGTTAGAACATCATTTCTAAAGCTATAGAGCTTAATTTTCCTCCTATAATTTTTATCTCACCATTGAATTTATGCTTAGGATATGAAAATAATCATGTTTCTGATTATCATGTTTGGGCATGAGTAGCTATAGATAATAAGAAAATTTATTTCCTGTAGAGTATATGAATGATATATTGTAAAATAGATTATAGAAATGCATGAATAGGAGACTCAATTGAGTCTAACTCATTTTTATGGATTATTTATAAAGTGAAATTCCAAAACCTAAAAGAATAACTCAAATTTTTACTATGTATGCATCACAGTGTAAAGCTTACCCTAAAGATCCCTATTATGAATTTTTCCTAGTCATATACCAAAAATGCCATTTTTATGCTTAATCCTTAGAATTTTTAATGAACTATGTATATCCCTATTTATTTAAATTCATCTTAGAAGCTTTTCCACCAAGAATAAATCAAAAAATCATTAATGAAATCAAGAATAAATGTCAAGGGGATATTTGTCTACATGCAAGATACACTTAGATATTAATAGTACAATTTGAAAGACAAGCATTTAAGCTTCCAAGGTTTGTAGCTCTATATCTTGAAACTTTGGGGTAAGGAAACAAATCTAGAAAAGTTTCTTAAGGGATAAATACAATCATGAAAAAAAAATTCTTTAAAATTTAGCTATTGGAAATTCAATAATGTAGGGAAACTAAAAGACATGGTACAATAATACAATGAATAATGTGAGTTTCTTATAACTCCAAAGAGAATATATTTAGCTACAAGACTCACAAGATTCATCAACTTGATCAAACAAATGTGGACTATTAAAGAGCTACAAATAAATAGGTCAATAAAGCCAAGGAAAAACCACTAGAAAAATCAAAAAGAATCTTATATATGAAGCTCTTTACCTCTGCATGTGATCTACCAATCATTAAATTCTATAGGTGGATAGAAAGTAGAGATCATCCTCTAGCTAGATATTTTCTTGATGAATATTTATCTTTGATGAAAGAAAACTATATTTCTTAGAAGCTTCAAGATCCAAAAGAGACCATGCCCAACAAAAAATTTCCATCAAATGGAGCTGAATATGCAAGCATGAAGGTAGATATGAAGATAAGAATTAAAAGAAGAAAAGAAAAAAAGGAAAAACAATAACAAGAGCTTCCCAAGCAGCAACAATTGAAGAAAGAGCTACTCAAGTTACAATAGCAACAATAGAAGAAAGGGAAAAGCTCATCATTAGCTTTGACAACCTTAGATTTTTTCTTAAACTATTTAATGTAAGGAGTATCTTGATCCTTCAAAGTCAAAGAAAAATAAAAAAGAATCATTCTTAGCCAAAATATCTAGACCAAGCTAGAAACTCAAGTAACTATTATCTCTTCTTATAAGTAAGATGATCCTCAAGCTAGAGGTCAAAAGTTAGTGATGTTCCATCATGATATGTCAAATACTATAGCTATTTAATAAGGAATATGAGATAGGTAGTTGATACACAGATTACAAGCTCAAATAGCATTTAATGCAGAATGATCAGGAGATCATCAAGGTAAGAGAAAGTTGAAGGATTCAAAAAACATAAATGAAAAACCCAAATCTATCATTATTATTAAAGCGTTATTACTGGAGAACAAAGAGAATGTTATGGCACAAGTAAAAGAAAAGTTGGTTGTTATAAGCTTAGAAGTAGAATAAGCTAAGAAGGCTAAAGCTCCATATCATTTTTACTTGTTGCAACCAAATTTTCAAGAGTTGATTGTTGAACTTAGCTATAATAAGGATTGGATGTAAGAAACTCAAGCTAAGATCAAAGAGGTAAAGAAGAATCAAGATAATTCGGTCCAAATAAAATACAAAACTTAAGAATTAGTTAGAGTGGTTATAAAATAAAAGAGAAGCATTTCCATAATACAAAAAATATTTCTTAGAAAATATGATGATAGTAGTTGGAAGAATAATGATAAAGAGTGAAACATCATCAATTTTGGACTCTTGTGACTCGGTACCATATTTGTCCAAGCATCGAGACATAGGCAAAATTTCTCTGTGTGATGTCATGCTGGGTCGCATAGATCACATGGCACCCTAGAAGTCCTAACACCTGCAAAGTTTCTTCTAAGTCTATCTGCTATGTCCCTCGGCACAGTCAGTGTAGCATCCATGTCCATGGCCAATTTTCACCAAAAGGACACCAAGTGTGGGCTAAAAAACTTAGAAAATTATCTATCGTTCGGGCCATCCCAGTTGCTAGTCCACCTAGGTGCTAAGCTAGGAGTAGTCAAAAGTTTTAGGATGTGCAAACTAGTTTGGAAAATTTTCTATGTTTGACCTACTACACTCCGCTATGCTAAATAGCGTAGATAGCATAGCAGGCCATGTGGGACTAAAATTTTTCTAAGTGTTGAACCAAACATAGAAGGTGTGTTTGGGTGATTCTTTTACTTTCGAGGTTGCTTTCCTTGCTTCCGACAAGGTGTGACCAATGTGTCATGGGAAAATTTTGCAAATTTTTCCAAAATATAGCCCAAGGTTGTGCTATGGTATGCTACATTGCATAGCGTAGCACAAGTTTAGAGCCCAAATTTTCTCTAAGTGCTGGATCAGAAAATAGTCAAGCTATTGAGCTACATTTAGCAATTTTATGACTCCCAAAGTTTCTTGGCCAATTGCACAACAGAATGTGATTAGCTTTTCATGAAGGGAAATTGCAAGTCTTATCAGGAATCCACCAAGAATAGGTGCTATGATGTGCTATGCTGCATAGCGTAGAGCAGCGTAACAAAGATGCTAGGGTACAAAACTTCCTAAGTATGAAACAAAAAGTTGTCAAGCCATTTTGACATGAAAGATGCATTTTTAGGCTAATAAAATTGCTTTCTTGGCTACATGCAGGAGTGTGATCAGGTAGCATCTTGAACTTCAGTCAAAATTCATCAAAATAGGGGTTCTACACTTTGTTATGTTGTGCAGCATAGACAATGTAGTAGGGAAAAAATGTAAAATTTTCCAAGTGTTCACACTACGCTTTGCTACGCTAGGTAGCATAGATAGTGTAGCACTTAGGAAACATCCTTGAAATGCCTCCAGAAGCTTCCAAAATTTGGCATCAACTATCATTCCTACTCCAACATCTCTTTAGTGACCAAAGTAAGCAGTTTGTTTTGTTTTTTGCACCCCCTCTTGTCCCCAAAATTGTTCCTATGCTTGACCCTACTCGAAAGAGGAGGGAAGACATAGTCCTGGAGAGTAGGCTCCAATTTGCATTTGTTCTCAACATTCTATAAAATATGTGACAATCCTTCAAATTTTGGCACATGCAGTCTAGGCAATATGGTCATAGTTTGGAATATTTTTGGTTCCTTTCTCATCCTATCCAGTGTAGCACCACACTCAGAGCATAGCACATCAACGTAACACATTCACATTCATGCTATGTGGGATCCAAGACATGTGGAATTCAAATCCTCTCCCCCCAACCCTGGCTTCATAAATATCCCTATAAATGACATTCTAAGGGTTTCCTTTGAAAGTTGATGAGCGGTAAATCTCAACATTAGAGACTTCCAAATACTTGCTCCACTCCCACACTTAAACATGACACCTGCCCATGCATAGCATAGCAACTCTCAAACCATTAAGCATCAACTCCTCCATGCCTGTCAACACCACGTCTGCAAAACTCCAGAGAGCATCACCATATTGCCCTGCTACCCAACTATTTCTATCTACATTGCACACCAATTGTACACATCATTCAATCAAAAGCCACATATGCCAATCTTGGGGTGGTGCATTTCTTTATTCACACTATCATTTCATTCTTTTTTTGCAACATTTTAAACTATTAGCATATCTATTTCTTTATATTTTCATATGCACCTACACTCATATTCTCTCGCTGTCATGCATATTGCACTCCTACTTATTCTAAACTCTTATACGTGATGGTTAAAAATTATTATCTACAAATGGTTATTGGACACCACATAAGTCCTTGATTAATTGACTAGACCAATCAAGGTGCCCCGTTTCCATTTTTCCTAACATTGTCCTCCCACAGACTTGAGGTTAGGCTGTGCGCCTGGCAACCTCTTGGTGTTCCAGCAACTAACATTTTCAAATGCTATAGTTTTTGGCGCTAGAAGGAGGGCCTGAACCTTCGTGTCCCTTCTATGCATGATAGGTAGTCTTGTGTGCCTTCTATACCTCCTTGCTAACGTAAATGTAACACCCGTGTTGACTTGCTATGGTAATAGCTGGATCACAAGCTAGCATAAGGGCTTTTTACATTTCAATTGGCACAGTTGGGTCCCAGTTGATGGTTCCCCTAGAACCTTGTAGGGTAAAGAGCCCAAAATGGTATATTCCATTAAACTCTGTGTTGTGTGTAGCATAACATGTATAGCATAACAAGTGAAGCATAAAAACCCTATTAGCATGACAGTCATGTCTAGCATATCGAGTGTAGTAGTGTAAACCACTACTTTTTTAACATTTCTAGACTTTGTTATATCTAGCCCACTTTTTACGTAGCTTAACTATTTTGTCCTTTTTGACACAACAAAAATGAACCCACCTAGCACCTTAGTCACCAGTTTGACCTTGCAACATGCAACATATCTTGAGCAACCACTTAGCCTAGTGCGGATACCATAGTTGTCTCTTTGACTACAACACCAATTTCTCGAGTGCATTTCCTAGGATGAAGAGCAATATAATTTTTATGTGCAAGGATCCAAGCAGGCCTCCCATGAGATCATCAGGAATATGAAGAAAAGCATAACTTTAAAATTATACACCGAAATGGGAGGGAGTTCCTTCCTACTCTTGGGGCTATTATAACACTTACTGAAACATTTCAATGAATATTAAATCAACATGTTTGACTAAGTGTGTCAAAAGAATGAAACACGGCATCTCACTATGAGGAACCCCTTCAGGATGGGCAAGAGGAATTTGAGTCCCATTCCGAAAGTAGTGGCCTACCTTACCCAACAACTTCATAGACCACTCTTGTGTTATATCCACACCAGTTATAGTCCTCCACCTCTTTGGCGATAGTGACAACACTTTTATAGCCCAAACCTTCCTTGGTCGTAGGTAGTCATCAAATGTTGTCAACTCAATAGGATGCAGGGCCGTCAATTTCCTTTCCCTTTAATATTCCTTCGTAGTACATACAATTTTCTTAGCCTATGATGTCTACATTACCATATGTACATACCATCTCTACGACACAACCACAAATGGGCCTTACTTCCTTTATCTTCTCTACATTGATTCCACCGCCAGTAGCAGTCCCAACCTTACCTGCATGGTGGACACTGATATCGTTCCCTACTGTCCAACTATCACAAACACTATAATATGTGTAGCCCTAGACATATCATGCTTCACACACAGTACAACCAACCAAGGGGCTATGGGCTACTTCAACAACAGGGTAGGTGACTATTCCCATGGCACCACAAATGGTTCTCACTTCGGTAGCACCACCCACAGGATTGTGGGCCGCTCAAGTGGCCCCACCAGTGGGAGCTACTCCAATAGCTCCCCCACTAGGACTCACAGTTCCACCAATGACACCACCCATGATGACTACCTTGGAGATGCCACCGGTAGTTCAAGTTACACAACCTGTTGTAACACCCCCAAGTCTAGACCAAGCTTTCCAGCTTACTCAAACCCCCACTGATGAAGTCAAGTGGCTTAAAGTTGCTAGTTCTGAAATAGTTCCACTCATGGAATTTTATCACAATCACCCAATCAGCCCAGTCATTCCTCCACTTACATTTCCTCCAAGGGTACAACTCCCCTAGTTCACAAAATACAATGGAGAGGATGATCCAAATGCCCATCTTGTTATTTCTAGATCTAAGTCCGTGTTATTACAATAATGGCCACATGTAATTATTCGTGTTTTTTCCATGTCATTGACTAGTAAGGCTTTCAATTGGTATCTCGTGCTTCCTCTCATGTCAATTTCAACGTTAGAAGAATTATTCATAATGATTCGGGTAGGTCAATACAAGATTCATACGGTGCATGTTGATGATGAAGCTACAACCAATGTGATCTTGTTCCCTATTATTGACAAGCTAGTCCTATTAGACCAGATCAAGCCCATGACAACTTCTTGTCTAAAGTCCTTCAACGAGACATGCATTGTAGTCAAGGGGACTGTCAGTGTCAACTTTTTAGCAAGGAATCAGTTCCCGACTAGCATAAAATTCATTGTGGTGGAAGAGATGACTGGGTTCAATTTGATCTTGGGAAGATCTTGGTTAGCCCAGCTAAGGGCTGTCTCTTTGCCAATACATCAAGAGATCCATTTGTCTTATGCAGGTAGAGAAGTGGTGATCTTTAGTAATGATGTAGTCCATCAGGCTATAAACAACATAGACATAGAGCAGGGGTCAGATATAGAAATCTCTAAAGGTTTGTCACCTGTCCACGTTGAAACCCAATGTTTCCCTACCAATAAGCCCGATAAAACTAACGAGCCACACAAACAAACTATATGGGCAGATCTACCTTTCTCAACAACTAACGATAACTTAGATGAATATTATTTTAAGTCCTCTAGGCCATACGCCTCTCCTAACCCATATTAGGTTAGGAAGCAGTTACATAATTAGGGCATGACCCTACTTTACTTCTTTTGTTCCTTTGTTTTAACACTTTCTATTTGTACAAGTTTCAATTTTGCATTATGTTTACCTTTTGTATCAGTTATGTTGTTGTGGCCCGAAATGGCCTTAAACTAGTCATAGCCTAAAATGACCTTAAACTAGTCACAGCCTAGAATGGCCTTAAACTATCACATAGCTTTCCAAGGCCTAAAATTGGCAACCTCCCCTAAGCTTAAATTACCCATGGCCTGAAATGGCCTTAAACTAGCTATGGCCCAAAATGGCCCTAAACTAGCAATGGCCTAAAATGGCATTCAACTAGCTATGGCCCAAAATGGCCCTAAACTACCAATGGCCTGAAATGGCCTCAAACTAGCTATGGCCCAAAATGGCCTTAAACTATCTCACGACTTGCCAAGGCCTAAAATTGGCATCCTAATCTTTGTGTTAACTACCCATGGGTCGAAATGGCCTTAAACTAGCTACCACCTAAAACGGCATTTAACTATAACATGGGGATCACAAGGGGCCTAAATACATCAACCAAAACATTAAGCAAAGGAAATGGAACAATCACTTTACTTTTCATCACATTGCAAATACATAGTCCAAAAAATCATGTTCATACAAGAGTTTCAACACCACCCAATAATGGGGATTACATTTTAAAATCATAAAACATCAATGAAGAGGCTACAAGTCTTTTCCTATGTCTTTAGCTACTTCCCTGCTAGGTCCTTCGTCCTCAATCGGATCCGGCATAAACTAAGAACAAGACCAAAACAATAAGCTAATGCGCAAGTGAGTCAATGCATAAATCTACCATGAAATAAATTATGATAAAGTAAGATTAGGCTAACCTAAGATGGGCCTGCATCCATGTCTAGTGGTATTTTATCAAGATTAGATGCCAAGCATTGGAAAATTTCCTCTCTACATAGTCATCCATGTGGGTGGCCCTAGACAAAACGTAGCAAAGGTGGCCTTTCCAAAAGGCATGGTTATTTCCCTCTCAGGAGATTCACTAACCACTAGATGCTTTGCAAATTTATCATAGGCCCGAGTAGCACTGATCGCATCAAGGAATAGCTTATGACCATGACATTCTATAGATGCATCCTTATACTTTTGAGATAAGCGGCACATTCCATCTTATACATGTATTTTTTATTCTTCTATGCCTACCCTCATTCATATAACTTGGCACTATAATCTTTCCAATCCTGATTCTTTTATGCCAAGAGATCCATCTATAGATGTTGTTCAATTATGTTGCGTGTGGCTTCATTTTTTCCTTGTACAACTTACTAATATCTAGTGTAATCAATTACAATCATATGCCAAATGTCATTAGAATTATCATGATACATTAGAAATTCATTCCATGATTGAAAATATTCTAGCTCAACTACGTGATTTACTTTTTCTTTCTCAAGCCTTTGAACTTGTTTCCAAACGTCTTCGTTGACACGTCTACACTTCCACAATGACTATGCCAAGTGTACCGCACATCTACTTGCCTCATCATATATGTGACAATGACCTCTATCACCTCTAGAGGGAGTTCAAGCATAGCTTCCAATTCAACTACCTGCTTTGGATCCCATTTGAGCCATGAAGCTGTTACACCAAAATAGGAAAGTGTTAGTCATGAGATAGTAGCGAAACTGAAACAACACATAACAAGAAAATGTCATAGCTTAAGCACACCTATCTTAGGGTCAATTTGTTGTAGGTAGTCAATCATATCATCTACTATGCCTTCCATAAAGGTGAACTTATCTAGAGTTTCTTCCCATGGCTCTAGCTAGAAAGCAAATGAAGCCTTGTGAGCCTTAGCAGAACTAGTACTCGTTATCCAGTAAAACATGTTAGCATTGTGAAGAGGAGATAAAAAATGTGAGGATAACATAAATGATAGTGCAAAGCTCCTACCCAGAAAACCCTTAGGGGTGAGAGTAGGGGGGTCACCCTTTGGCACTATCAAAAAAATCATCAAACTCACCGTCCTCAAAGTGCAACCCCTCTTCTTCAAGTTGCCTTAAAAGTGTAGCTACTTCCTCTACTGTCATATGTCCCTTAGGTTGTGGGACATTCTCTAAAAAAGGATCCTCTATAGTAGGAGCCTCTTCCTTAGCAGTAGGGGCCTCCTCTTCTACACCAGGGGCCTCCTCTTTAGGAGTTGAAGCCTCTTCCTCATCTGTCAAGCACAAGCCAAGATTAGGGTATTAGTCCAATAGAGATAGGCAACCATAAAAGGGAAAAAGAAGGTAGCAAATAAGTTAGCTAAGGCATACTTAACAACAATCTTAGATTGCACATTGTGAACTCTAATCCATAGCCTTTTGCCCCTTCCTTCACTCACATATGAAGGCTCTTCTGCAGGATCAGGCTTCGTGATCTACAACTTTGATTTTATGGTTTCTGCAATGAGGTGCGCTCCCCTCACTGGGTTGCCCATGTTGGCAGGGGGGCCTCTCCAAAGCTATCACACATATGAAAATATGATCTTGCCCAATCCTTGGTCGTTATTGAAAAAGACTCCCCGATAGCTTCCGGAGGATCTTGAGATCAAGTGGTGCAAAATACATGGTAGATTCATGATTTGGATATCTAGGTATGATCTTGTATCACCTAGATCCCATTCTCTTGGGCCACCAAAAATTCAGCAAACTATTGCAAACAAGTGATGAAAAAGGCAAAGTGCACATGGAAACGTGTCTCAAGTTTGCCCCATAGCATAGCCATTTCTACCCATAGGCCTTCTGAGAGATAATTAGCCCAATTATATCATGTCCCCTCTTCCATTACATCTTGCATAATCCAAGCCTGCTCTACCCCAAGAATTTTCCTTTGGGAGAGAAACTTGGGAAAGGCATGAGCCCGGAAGATGAGGTAAATATTTTGGGCTACATCTAATCTAACATTTTTCATATCCAACCATTCTTCTATGCCTCCTTGATGGTCTACATATTTACCAGTGCTTTCCCCCATAGGTAAACCATTAGAAGGGACACCAAAAATATTTTAAAAAGACTATCAGTGATCTCAAACACCACTCGCATGCCATGAACTTGTGTGTGAAAGTGGTTTTCACTTTTGGTGAAAGAATCTACAAGAGTAATCATTTCCATGCCTGGAATCCTTGGGTTTATAGCCAAAATGATGTCCATAAGCCTAGCCTCTTGAACCTTAATGACAATCATTTCTAGAGCCCCCACTACATAGCCAATGCTATGATTCATCAACCTTATCATACTTAAAGAAGAGGTTAGCCTCATTACGTCCCGACGTAATTACTGTAACCTCCTTAGATTTGGCTACCACTATGGAAACCAAGAATAAAATTAGCAAAAATGGGGGGAGTAATTAATTAAACTAATTTAGATTGCATGAAAAGGGGCACATGATATAGCTCACCCGATATGAATGGTGCGGGAAATGGAGCTACTTCCACTAGCACTTCTTCTACAGTGTGTACTCAACGACACCCATTTGCCATATAACCACCCAAGCTCCTCACATTTCATGTAGAATTTTGAGTACTTGGTTGGATAAGTTTTAAAATTGGCCCCATGTTGCTCTATAACATTAGCATGTATGTTCTCTGTGAAGGAGAACTCTTGAAGAGTCGTTTGAGCCAAGGCTAAGGCCCCTTCTTTATCATGAAGACCATCCTTGTCGATTACAAATCTAGTAACAAATAAAACATGATAAGAATTTTAAACCATACAAGACAAACAAAAATAGAATCATGGATCATGTTAATAGGACTCACCCACTGGCACAATAGATGGTTCCAAGTGGGTTCTGAAAAAATGTGCCCATATGATGGGCAATGAATAAAGTGTTATATTTATGATAGCACTTGAATTCTAGCATCGCCTAGATCTAAGATAAAAGTCTTAAACCTTTTGGACATTGGCTTGAGCCCCTTGCCTCTTCCCCTTCAGTAGATCCATCTCTCATGAATTTGAGAATGCCTTGGTTTGCTTCAGGCAACAGTGTCTTACTTAGGATGCCTACTGCTTCACTAGCCAAGTGTGACCATACTATGACACTAAAGTGATGAAGTAGAAATTGTAAGAACTCACATGCACCTTCTCAGAACCAGATTACATAGTCCCCTACTCATGCATGTGGCAAGGAAACATTGGACACAGGGGCACTTATACAACATAGAACCCCTACTAATTCAACCACAACTAGGATCGGCTTCAACATAACCCTGCATTTTACAATGAAAGCATTAGTTTACAACAAGGGTAATTCTTGAAAGAAAAATTTTAAAAAAAAATTTCTAAGTGTCGGCTACACTTCCACATAGCGTAGCAGTCCTCTGTAAAGTGTAGCAACCTTGTATAAAACATAACAATCGTAGCACTATCAATAAACCAAAATTCTTTCTAATTTTTTGTCCTATTCATATGACTTCATATGCAGTGTAGCAATTATAGCATCCCACATAGCATAGCAATTGAATCCCATGGGCAGTGTAGTGGCTGCATCCCAGCTAGCATAGCATGTACATCTTATGTAGTGTAGCAGCTACGTCACGTGCAGCGTAGTGGCTACGCCTTGTGTAGTGTAACAGGAAAAAACGTAGCGTAGCCTGCCAGTTACACTATCAAAGGAGACATGGCCTAAAAACACAGAAAATTTGCAAAGCCCCTGCCTCATTCCACTGCATGGAACATAATAAAAAAGAAACCTTCCCACATGCGCTACATTGCCTAGAATGCTCCAAACCCTCACAAAAAAATGGTACATCACCCCAATCACAATGATGACAGCCACGACTATGATGTAACATCCATGGCTATAGCCATAATGGTGATGGTAGTAGCCATGGAAATAGCTACAACAGCCATGCAACAACCATAGCATAGCGGCTATGGTGGCAGCCACAACCTTAGCGGAAATATTCACGGTGTAGTCACCGCAATAGCTGTGGCAACCAAGGAGCAGTGACCACGACAGAGATAGTAGTGAAAAAAAACATGCAATATAAATAAGGGTAACATAGCAACTTACTGAGAAAATAGTGCCTCTTGTCATTCTTCAATGCGTGCTCTAGGGAGACGTCGCAAAGTGCGCTCCCCTTTTTCCACATTTGCAAGACCCTGATGTCTATGCTCACTCCTACGCATCATTGTCTTGACGTCAAACTTTGGCTTGTCAATGGTTACACTATAACTGCTATGCTCTCCTCTCTAAACAATGCTATGCTCTGGGCTATTAGCTTTGACACTGAAAGTGACAGGATTACCATGGGTAAACCCCTATTTATACACTTTAAGGTTACATGACACGTTACTTTTTCAAGACGTCCTATGTCTCGTGTGTAAGGCGAGATGCCCCATGACCCGTGTGTAATGCAAAACATCTCATGTCCCACATGTAACACAGGACACCCCATGTTCCCTGCAATGTAGCACATAGATGTCCTTAAAAAATTTAACATTTGATTCAACCCCTCATTTTAACCCTTTTTTCTTTCCACTACAAGCATAGTGATAGTCTGTTGTGACCTTAAACTAGCAATTTTGAAATTTCCTTTACACTATAAGCACCATGATAGTCCGCTATGACCTTAAACTAGCAATTTTGAGATATTGCATAATTACTTTACATGCATTTTTCTTTATGTTGCTATGTTAGGTAGGTGCCACTTGACGTCTTTTTTTTGTTGGCTATTTTGCAAGATCACTTAGGAATGGTCACACATGATGATCTTCATTCGCCTTTAATATTGATTGGACACCATGGTAGATTCATGAGATGCTTGAACATAGAGCTTGTAAACTTTGAGCCATCTCCTTGTAACACCAATGTAGCATCCTTAGAAACATCACTAGACTAGCCAAAACATCTAGTCCAGGCCTTAGACCTAGAGGCCAATGATGTAACTGAGGTTCCACTTGTAGAAATTCCCATGACCACATGCAAATGTAAGGAAAGAACATTGAAACTTAGCTCTTTACTAGAGCCACAATTCCAACAGAATATCACTAAAATCCTCAATGACAATGTTAAAGTGTTTGTATTGTTTTATGAAGACATGTCGGGCTTACACCCATGCATAATACAACACAACATTATCTTAGATTCACGTGTCAAAATAGTCAAATAAGAAGCTCACAAAATTAAACCAAAGATTGCATTAGCTGTGCGTGATGAACTCAGCAAGCTTTACCAAGTTGGATTCATTTAGGTAGTCGATTACATGAATTTGGCATCAAACATCATGGTCATCCCCAAGAAAACTGGGGGTATACGTATCTGTATAGATTTTCAAGATTTGAACAAATCAACCATCAAGGATGATTTCCCATTGCCCAATATCAACCAACTGGTCGATACTATAGCTGGTCATGCCTTACTATCCTTCCTGGATGGATTCTCAAGATACAATCAAATCCATATAAACCTAGAACATTAGCTTTCCACTACCTTCATGACCCCATGGGGAAAATTTTGTTACACAATAATGCCCTTCAGATTAAAAAATGCTAGAGAAACATACCAGTGAGCAATGACTTACATTTTTAGTGACTATCTTTTAGAGCAACTAAATGATTATGTGGATGACATAGCAGTAAAATCTAAGAAAGTGCCTGATTGTGAAAATTACTTGAACCTAGTTCTTCAATGTTTTTGTAGGCATGACCTTCATCTCAATCCAAAAAAATGTGTCTTCAATGTCAAAACTAGACACATGTTAGGCTTCATAGTGTCAGAAACAAGAATACATGTACACCTAAACAAAGTCAAAGCCATTGTCAACTTAGCACCACCTACAAACCTTAAAGAGTTACGCAGATTTCAAGGCAAGATACGGTTTATACAAAGGTTTATCACAAGGTTAATAGATAAATTGCATCCAATGCAACACTTACTTAAAAAAGGAACTAACTTGGAATGGATGAACCAATGCAAAGAGGCATTCAACAACTTGAAAAAGCAGCTTGTTTATCTTCCTACCATTTACCCTCCACAAAGGGATAAGCCCTTTTACATTTATCTTACAACTTTAGATACATCCATTGCTGCCTTACTCTATCAAAAGAGAGATGACAACTCTAAGATTCCTATTTACTACCTGAACCATGCACTGATGGCTTACGAAGAAAAATACAATGATGTAGAAAAAAGAAGATAAGAATTAAAAGAAGAAAAGCCAAAAAGGAAAAACAACAACAAGAGCTTCCCAAGCAGCAACAATTAAAGAAAGAGCTACTCAAGTTACAATAGCAACAACAGAAGAAAGGGAAAAGCTCATCATTAGCTTTGACAACCTTAGATTTTTCCTTAAACTATTTAATGAAAGGAGTAGCTTGATCCTTCAAAGTTAAAGAAAAATAAAAAAGAATCATTCTTTGCCAAAATATCTAGACCAAGCCAGAAACTCAAGTAACTATTATCTTTTCTTATAGGAAAGATGAACCTCAAGCTAGAAGTCAAAAGTTAGTGATGTCCCATCATGATATGTCAAATACTATAGCTATTTTAATAAGGAATATGAGATAGGTAGTTGACAGTTCCCCTGGAACCGTGTAGGGAAAGAGCCTAAAATGGTATATTACATTAAACTCTGTGTTCCGTGTAGCGTAACACATGTAGCATAACACGTATAGTGTAACAAGTGTAGCGTAACAACCCTATTAGCGTGACAGTCCCATCTAGCGTAGCAAGAGTAGTAGTGTAAACCACTACTTTTTCAACATTTCTAGACTTTGCCATTTCTAGTCCACTTTCTATGTAGCTTACCTATTTCATCCTTTTTGACACAGCAAAAATGAACCCACCTAGCACCTTAGTCACCACTTCGAGCTTAGGGATGGCCCATCCCTTACAACATGCAATAGATCTTGAGCAACCACTTAGCCCAATGTGGATACCATGGTAGTCTCTTCAACTGCAACACTAATTGCCCGAGCACACGACCCAGGATGAAGAGCGATATAATTTTTTATCCACAAGGATCCAAGTAGGACTCTCGTTGGACTATTAGGAATACAAAGAAAAGTGTAACTTTGAAATTATTCACTGGAATGGAAGGGAGTTCCTTCCTACTCCTGGGGCTGTTATATGACTTACTGAAACATTTTAATGAATATTGAATCAACATATTTGACTAATTACATTAAAATAGTGAGATGCAATGTCTCACTATGAGGAACCCCTTCATGATGGGCAAGGGGAATTTGAGTCCCATTCCAAAAGTGGTGGCCTGCCTTACCCAACAACTTCATAGACCACTCCTATGTTATATCCACACTAGTTACAGTCCTCCGCATCTTTGGTGATAGCAAAAACACTTTTACAACCCAAAACTTCCTTGGTCATAAGTAGTCATCAAACGTTGTCAACTTAACAGCATGCAGGGCCTTCAATTTCCTTTCCCTTTAATATTCCTTCATAGTCCATACAGTTTTCTCAACTTGTGATTTCTACATTACCATATGTACATACCATTTCTATGACACAACCACAAATGGGCCTTACTTCTATTATCTTCTCTGCGTTGATTCCATCACGAGTAGTAGTCCCAACCTCAACTGCATGGTTGATACCGATGTCATTCCCTACTGTCCAACTATCATAAACATTGCAATATGTGTAGCCCTAGACATATCAACCTTTGCACATAGTACAACCAACCATGACGCTATGGGTTGCTTCAACAATGGGGCAGGTGATTGTTCCCATGGCATCATAAATGGTTGTCACTTCGACGGCACCACCCACAGGATTGTGGGCTGCTCAAGTAGCCCCACTAGTGGGAGCTACTCCAATAGCTCCCGCACTGGGACTCATAGTTCCACCAATGGCACCACCCATGATAATTACCTTGATGATGCCATCTGTAGTTCAACTTATGCAACCTGCTATAACACCTCCACAACTAGACCAAGCTTTCTAGCTTATTTAGATCCTCATTGATGAAGTCAAGTGGCTTAAAGCCATTGCTTATGAAATAGTCCCACTCATGGACTTTTATCATAATGACCCAGTCAACCCAGTCATTCCTCCACTTACATTTCCTCCCGGGGTACAACTCCCCTAGTTCAAAAAGTACAACGAATAGGGCGATCCAAATTCCCATCTCGTTACTTTCAGATTTGAGTCCCTATTATTAAAATCATGGCCGCATACAATTATTCATGTTTTCACCATGTCACTGACTGGTAAGGCTTTGGATTGGTATCACATGCTTGCTTTCTTATGCATTAATTTCAATGTTAGAAGAATTGTTAAGCCAATTTGTCACTCACTTCAAGTATAACTTGAAGCTAGAAGTTACCTTAGATCAGCTTATGAATGTTAAGCAAGAACCATTAGAACCCGTTCAAAAATTTATAAAATGCTAGAGTGTTGCTATGAATTACATCTGTGAACCAATCATCAAATCACATTTACTTGCTATTTTTAAAGGTGCTGTAAATGATTTCATCAAATCTAAGTTATATTACTTAGCATCACATTCCCTTAGCTAGGATTTTGTGCAAACAAAAAGTTATACAAGATGCAATAGAAGCGAGTAAAGACCTAGCTTACGTAACTTACAAAAATGCATATGCAAAGAAAGAGAAAGAAAAGGGAAAGGCCACTATGGCCACTATGGCTAATGAAACTAAGCCTAACAACAAATAGCTTGCCAAAGCACCTAAAACCACAACCACTATTACCAAAGCACCAAGCTCTAGCAACACGGGGGTTAGCCAACCTACAGTGTTGATGGCCATGGCACAAGCTACGCCAAGGCAAAATTTTGAGCATAAGGATTACTCTAAATACACTCCATTACCAATTAAAATGTCAAAATTGTTGGACCAACTATTGAATGCTGGGCAAATTCAATTTAAGCAAATGTTAGCAAAGGCCCGTAAGCAACACGAGAGGTATTGTGAAATCCTTCGTGACCCCTCTATAGCCACGCCTAGTGAGTCTTCTATGCCTAAAAATTTTAGACTCAAACAATTTTGTAATTACCACCAGTTGTGTGGTCATGATACCAACTATTTCCTAGCATTAAAAGATGACATTCAATGCATGATTGTTCAAGGCAAGCTGGTTCTTGATGAAACTAGTCCCATCCGGCCAAAAAACCAGTCAATGAACATCTACAAAGACCCGTTGAATACCAATAACATAGGCTATACTATTAATGTTATTACTGTTGATGACAGTATAGAGTCTACACATAAGCCATTTTTGGTCCATCCACCTTCTCAAGGTACTGCAGTTTCAGTGACACCTAGGCCACAGCCTCCTTTTGTTATTAAAAGGTAGCCACAGGAGCCTGATATCCCCTTTGTGATCAAGGCCCCTCAACATGCTACTCCAACCATGTAGGTGCCTTTTGTTATAAGGGTACCAAAGCATACAAACTCACCACCTACCTAGAGTTTGGTGGTTGGAACTACGTCACAACCTCCTCACTTAAGAAAATGTGATGAGCACCTAGTGGATAAGATGACTAGAGAACATACTGTGCTAGGCCCTCCTAAGCCCATCCCTTTATCAGCGATCCCATGGCCTCACAATTTAAAGATAAAATAGAAATGCATTCACAACAAGAAATTTATAATGCTCAAAAGCCTACCACTCAACCAAAATCCAAATCCCCTTCTTTTCAAGGAAATCATCTCTCAAGGTATATGGAGGAAGTAAAAACTACAAAACTATCGGGCATTGGGCAAGAATTTTTAGACACCCTTACACAAGTTAAAAAAGCTCTAAAACAAAAAAAATACAACATTAAGCTTATACGATTTACCAATGACCTTTGTAGTGCCCTATGAAGCCTTGATTCACATGTTGGCATCTATACTCGTTAAAGAAGACATGCCCGCAAAGGCAACAACCATTCATGTTGTTATGCTTCCACCTACAACTAAAGAAATACAAGCAACTTACTTGATTTTTCATGATGAAGATGTTAAAGATGATTCCAAAAAGGGTCAGGTAACCACTGCCTCTATGTTCATAACAATTTAGGTAGGTCAATACAAGATTCATAGGGTGCACATTGATGACGGAGCTGCAACCAATGCGATCTCGTTCCCTATTGTTGACAATCTGGGCCTAGTAGACTAGATCAAGTCCATGACAACTTCTTGTCTAAATTCCTTCAACAGGACACACATTGTAGTCAAGGGGACCATCAATGTCAACTTTGTAGTAGGGAATCAGTTCCCCACTAGTGCAAAATTCATTGTAATGGAAGAGATGCTCGGGTTCAATTTGACCTTGGGAAGATCTTATTTAGCCTAGTTAAGGGTTGTCTCTTCACCAATACATCAAGAGATCCATCCGTCTTATGTAGGTAGAGAAGTGGTGATCTTCAGTGATGATGTAGCCCATTGGGCTATAAATAACATACACACAGAGTAGGGGTCAAAGATAGAAATCTTTGAAGGTGTGTCACCTGTCCACATTGAAACCCAATGTTTCCCCACAAATAAGCCCAACAAAACTGATGATCCACATACAAAAAATATATGGGCAGAGCTACCTTTCTCAACAGCTGATGATAACTTAGAGGAATATCGTTTTAAGTCCTCCAAGCCATACACCTCGCCTAACCCACATTCAGTTAGGAAGCAATTACACAATTAGGGCAAGGCCCTACTTTACTTCTTTCATTCCTTTTTTTTAATACTTTCTATTTGTACATGTTTCAATTTTTCATTGTGTTTACCTTTTGTGTTAGTTCTGTTATCACGACCCAAAATGGCCTTAAACTAGTCACAGCTTGAAATGGCCTTAAATTATCACATGGTCTACCAAGGCCTAAAATTGGCAGCCTCCCCTGAACTTAAATTACCCATGGCCCAAAATGGCCTTAAACTAGCTATGGCCCAAAATGGCCCTAAACTAGCAATAGCCTGAAATGGCCTTAAACTAGCTATCACCCAAAATGACCCTAAACTAGTAATGGCCCGAAATGGCCTTAAACTAGCTATGTCCTGGAATGGCCTTAAACTATCTCATGGCCCACCAAGGCCTAAAATTGGTAGCCCACTCTTCGTGTTAACTACCCATGGCCCAAAATCGCCTTAAACTAGCTACAACCCGAAATGGCCTTAAACTATAACATGGGAACCACAAGGGGCCTAAATACGTCAACCAAAACATTAAGCAAATGAAATGGAAGAAGCACTTTACTTTTCATCACATTGAAAATACATAGTCCAAAAAATCATGTTCACACAAGAGTTGCAACATCACCCAATAATGAGGATTACATTTTAAAATTGTAAAACATCAATGAAGAGGCTACAGGTCTTCTCCTATGTCTTTAGTTGCTTCCCCACTAGGTCCTTTGTCCTCAATTGGATTCTTCATAAACCAAGAACAAGACCAAAACAATAAGCTAATGAGTGAGTTAGGCAATGCATAAAGCTACCATGAAATAAAATGAGGTGGGCCTGCATCCATGTCTGGTGGTATTTTATCAAGACCAGATGCCAAGAATTAGAAAATTTGCTCTCTCCACAATCATCCATGTGGATGGCCCTAGAAAAAAGGTAGCAAGGTGGCCTCTCCAGAAGGCATGTTTATCTCCCTCTTGAGAGATTCACTAACCACTAGATGCTTTAGGAAATTATCATAGGCCTGAGTAGCACCGATCGCATCAAGGAATAGCTTATGACCACAACATTCTATAGATGCATCCTTGTACTTTTGGCAATAAGTAGCACATTCCATCTTATACATATATTTTTGATTCTTCTATGCCTTCCCCCATTCATATACCTTGGCACTATAATCTTTCCAATCCTAATTATTTTGTGCCAAGAGATCCATCTGTAGACATTGTTCAATTACTTCACGCATGGCTTCATTTTTTCCTCATACAACTGACCAATATCTAGCATAATTAATTACGATCATCTACCAACTACCATCAAAATTTTCATGAGCCATTATAAATTCATTCTGTGATCGCAAATCTTCTAGCTCAGCTATGTGATTCACTTTTTCATTCTTGAGCCTTTGAACTTGTTTCCAGAGATCTTCGTTGACACGTCTACACTCCCACAATGACCATGCCAAGCATAGTGCACATCTACTTGCATTATCATATATGTGACGAGCCACTTCTATTACCTCTGGAGGGAGTTTAGGCACAGCTTCCACTTCAACTACCTACTTTGGATCCCATTTAAGTCGTGAAGCTGTTACACCAAAATACAAAATTGTTATTCATGAGACAGTCGCAAAACTAAAACAACACATAAAAAGCAAATGTCATAGCTTAAGCACACCTATCTGAGGGTCAATTTGCTTTAGGTGTTCAATCATGTCGTCTACTATGCCTTCCATAAAGGTGAACTTATCTGAAGTTTCTGCCCATGGCCCTAGACAAAAAGTAGATGTAGACTTGCAGCCCTTAGAAGAACTAGTACCCACTGTGCAGTAAAGTGTTTTAGCATTGTGAATAGGAGATGGAAAATGCAAGGATAACATAAATGATAGTGCAAGGCTCCTACCCAAGAAACCCTTAGGGGTGAGAGTGGGGGGGGGGAGGGGGGGGGGTTTCTCCCATCAGCACACTGTCAAACAAACCATCAAAATCACCATGCTCAAAGTGTAGCTCCTCTTCTTCAAGCTACCTTAAAAGTGTAGCTGCTTCCTCTACTATCATATGTCCCTTAGGTTTTGGTACATTCTCTACAAAAGGATCGCCTACAGTAGGGGCCTCCTCCTTAGCAGTAGGGGCCTCCTCTTTAGCAGTAGGGGCGTCCTCTTCCATAGCAAGAACCTCCTCTTCAGGAGCTAAAGCCTCTTCCTCATCTACCAAGCACAAGCCAAGATTAGAGTATTAGTCCAATAGAGATAGGCAACCATAAAAGGAAAAAATAAGGTAGCAAATAAGTTATCTAAGGCATACCTACCAACAAGCTTAGATTGCACATTCCGAACTCTGATCCATAGCATTTTGCCCCTCCCTTCACTCACATGTGAAGGCTCTTCTATAGGATGAGGCTTCTTGATCTACAACTTTAATTTTATGGATTTTTCTATGAGGTTCTTTCCCCTCACTGGGTTGCCTAGGTTGGTAGGGGCCCTCTCCAAAGTTATCGCGTGTATGAAAAGACAGTCCTACCCAATCCTTGGTCTTTATTAAAAAAGACACCCTTATAGCTTCTAGAGGATCTTGAGATTGGGTGGTATGAAATGCATGGTAGATCCATGATTTGGATATTTGGGTACAATCCTATATTACCCAGATCCCATTCTCTTGGACCACCAAAAATTCAGCAAACCATCGCAAACAAGTGATGAAAAAGGTAAAGTGCACATGGAAACACATCTCAAGCTTTCCTCGTAGCCTAGTCATTTTTTTCCCGTAGGTCTTTTGAGAGATAATTAACCCAATTATATCGCATCCCCTCTTCCATTACATCTCACATAATCTAGGCCTAATCTATCCCAAGAATTTTTCTTTGGGAGAGCAACTTGGGAAAGGCATGAGCTCGGAAGATGGGGTAAATATTTTGGGCTACCTCTAATCTAACATTTTTCATATAGATGCCTTTGTGATCCTTGCCCATCCCCAACCATTCTTCTATGCCTCCTTGATGGTTTACATCTTTACTAGTCCTTCCCCCCATGGGTAAACCATCAAAAGGGACACTGAAAAGATTTGAAGAAAGACTATCAGTGATCTCAAACACCACTCAGACACCATGAACTCATGTGCAAAAGTGATCCACTCTTTTGGTGAAAGAATCTACAAGAGCAATCATTTTCATATTTTGAATCCCTGGGTTTATAGCCAAAAAGAGATCGATGAGCCCAGCCTCTTGAACCTTCTCAACAATCATTGCTGGAGCCCCACTGCATAGCCAACACTATGATTCATCAACCTCACCATACTTAAAGAAGAGGTTAGCCTCATTATGTCCCAACATAATTACTATAACCTCCTTAGATTTGGCTACCACTATGGAAACCAAGAATAAAATTAGCAAAAAAGGGAGGGAGTAATTAATTAAACTGATTCAGATTGCATGAAAAGGCACACATGATATAGCTCACCCGATGTGAACAGTGTGGGAAACGACGGTACTTCCACTAGCACTTCTTCTATAGTGGGTACTCAATGAGACACCCATTTTCCATCTAACCACCCAAGCTCCTCACATTTCATGTAGAACTTTTACTACTCAGTTGGATAGTTTTAAAATCAGCCCCAAGTTGCTCTATAACACCGACACGTACATTCTCCGCGAAGGAGAACTCTTGAAGAGTCATTTGAGCCAGGGCCAAGGCCCCCCCTTTATCATGAAGACCATCCTTGTTAATCACAAATATAGTAGCATATGAAACATGATAAGCATTTTAAACCATACAAGAAAAAAAAATAGAATCCTTGATCATGTTAATAAGACTCACCCGCTGGCACAGTAGATGGTTCCAAGTGGGTTTTGAAAAAATGTGCCCATATGGCAGGCAATGAATAAAGTGTTATATTTATGATAACACTTGAATTCTAGCATCGTCCAGATCCAAGATAAAGTCTTAAGCCTTGTGGACATTGGCTCAAGC
The DNA here is from genome assembly GCA_015680685.1 of Gnetum montanum. Taxonomy (NCBI): domain Eukaryota; kingdom Viridiplantae; phylum Streptophyta; class Gnetopsida; order Gnetales; family Gnetaceae; genus Gnetum; species Gnetum montanum. The sequence goes on along the minus strand of MNCI01022802.1, from coordinate 98,630 downwards.
CCCCTGCCTCTTCCCCTTCAGTAGACTCATCTCTCATGAATTTGAGAATGCTTTGGTTTACTCCAGGAAACAGTGTCTCACTTAGGATGCTTGCTGCTTCACCAGCCAAGTGCGACCATACTATGACACTAAAGTGATGAAGTAGGAATTCTAAGAACTCTTGTGCACCTTCTTGGAACCAGACTACCTGGTCCCCTACTCATGCATGTGGCAAGGAAACATTGGGCACATGGTCACTTATACAACATAGAACCCATACTACATCAACCACGACTAGGATTGGCTTCAACATAACCCTAAATTTTACAATGAAAGCATTAGTTTACAATAAGGGTAATTCTTGAGATAAAAAATTTTTGAAAAAAGTTCTAAGTGTTGACTACACTTCCACGTAGTGTAGCAGTCCTCTGTAAAGTGTAGAAACCTTGTATAGAACATAACAATCATAGTACTATTAATAAACCAAATTTCTTTCTAAGTGTTCATTCTATTCCTATGAATTTGCATGCAGCAGAGCAATTATAGCATCTCACATAACGTAGTAATGACTGGAACATGATAATGCCCTTCAAACTGAAAAACACTAGAGCAACATACCAGGGAGCAATGACTTACATTCTTAGTGACTATCTTTTAGAGTGACTAAATGATTATCTAGATGATGTAGTAATAAAATCTAAGAAAAATCCTGATCACACAAATGAGTTTTACCTAGTTCTTTAACATTTTTGTAGGCATGACCTTCGTCTCAATCCCAAAAAATGTGTCAAAACTAGACGCATGTTAGGCTTCATAGTGTTGAAAACAAGAATACGTGTACACCTAGAGAAAGTCAAATCCATTGTCAACTTGGCACCACCTACAAACCTTAAAGAGTTACATATATTGCAAGGCAAGATATAGTTTATAGAAAGGTTTATCGCAAGGTTAATAGATAAATTGCATCCAATGCAACACTTACTTAAAAAATGAACTAACTTTGAATGGATGAACCAATGCCAAGATGCATTCAACAACTTAAAAAAGGAGCTTGTTTATCTTCCTATTGTTTACCCTCCACAAAGGGATAAGCCCTTTTACATTTATCTTGCAACTTTAGATACGTCCATTGCTGCCTTGCTATGCTAAAAGAGAGATGACAACTCTAATATTCCTATTTACTACCTGAGCCATGCACTGATAGCTTACGAAGCAAAATACAATGATATAGAAAAAAAGAAGATAAGAATTAAAAGAAGAAAAGCCAAAAAGGAAAAACAACAACAAGAGCTTCCCAAGCAGCAACAATTGAAGAAAGAGCTACTCAAGTTACAATAGCAACAATAGAAGAAAGGGAAAAGCTCATCATTAGCTCTAAAACCCTTAGATTTTTCCTTAGACTATTTAATCAAAGGAGTAGCTTGATCCTTCAAAGTCAAAGAAAAATAAAAAAGCATCATTCTTAGCTAAAATATCTAGACCAATTCAGAAACTTAAGTAACTATTATCTTTTCTTATAAGAAAGATGACCCTCAAGCTAGAGGTCAAAAGCTAGTAATGTCCCATCATGATATGTCACATACTATAGCTATTTTAATAAGGAAATGAGATAGGTAACTGATACACAGATTACAAGCTCAAAGAGCATTTAATGCAGAATGAGCAGGAGATCATCAAGATAAGAGAAAAGTTCAAGGATTCAAAAAACATACATTAAAAACTCAAAGCTATAATTATTATTAAAGAGGTATTGCTTGAGAACAAAGAGAATGTTATGGCAAAAGTAAAAAAAAAGTTGGTTGCTATGAGCTTAGAAGTAGAATAAGCCAAGAAGGCTAAAGCTCTAAGTCATTTTTACTTGTTGCAACCAAATTTTCAAGAGTTAATTGTTGAACTCAGCTATAATAAGGATTGGATGTAACAAACTCAAGCTGAGATCAAAGAGGTAAAGAAGAATCAAGATAATTCTGTCCAAATAAAATACAAAACTTAAGAATTAGTTAGAGTGGTTATAAAATAAAAGAGAAGCATTTCCATAATACAAAAAAGATTTCTTAGAAAATATGATGATAGTAGTTGCAAGAATAATAATAAAGAGTGAAACACCAACAATTTTTGGCTCTTGTGACAGTACCAAATTTGTCCAAGCATCGCGACCTGGGAAAAATTTCTCCAAGTGTGATGTCATGCTGGGTCACATAGATTTCACAGCACCCTAGAAGTCCTAACACCTACAAAGTTTCTTCTAAGTCTATCAGCTATGCCCCTCGACATAGTCAGCGTAGCATCCATGTCCATGGCCAGTTTTCACCAAAAAGACACCAAGAATGGGCTAAACAACTTGGAAAATTTTCTATCTTCCAGGCCATCCTAGTTGCCAGTCCATCCAAGTGCTAGGCTAGGAGTAGTCAAAAGTGTTCAAGATGTGCAAAATAGTTCAGCAAATTTTCTATGTTTGACTTGCTATGCTTTGCTACGCTGCACAGCATAGATAGCGTAGTAGGCCATGTGGGACTAAAATTTTTCTAAGTGTTGAACCAAACATAGAAGGTGCGTTTGGGTGATTCTTTGACTTCTGAGGTTGCCTATCTTACTTCACCACAAGCTATGACTAGTATGTCATGGGAAAAATTTGCAAATTTTTCCAAAATCTGGCCCAAGGTGGTGCTACGGTATGATATGCTACATAGTGTAGCACAAGTTTAGAGCCTATATTTTTTCTAAGTGTTGGATTAGAAAATAGTTAAGCTATCTAGCTGCATTTAGTGATTTTCATACTCCCAAAGTTGCTTGGCTAGCTACACAATAGAATGTGATTAGCCTGTCATGAACGAAAATTGCAAGTCTCATCAAGAATCAGCCAAGAATAGGTGCTACACTATGCTATGCTACATAGCGTAGTGCAGCATAACAAAGATGCCAAGGTCCAAAACTTCGTAAGTATGAAATAGAAAGTTGTCAAGCCATTCTAACATGAAAGATGCATTTTTAGGCTAATAAAATTGCCTACCTGGCTACATGCAGGAGAGTGATTAAGAAGCATCTTGAACTTTGATAAAAATTCATCAAAATAGGGGTTCTATGCTCTACTACATCGTGCAGTGTAGACAACATAGTAGGGTAGAAATGTAAAATTTTCCAAGTGTTCACACTATGCTATGCTTTGCTACACTAGGTAATGTAGATAGTGTAGCACTTAGGAAATACCCTTCAAATGCCTCCAGAAGCTTTCAAAATTTAGCATCGACTATCATTCCTACTCCAGCACCTCTTTGGTGGCCAAAGTAAGTAGTCTATTTTCTTTCTTGCATCCCCTGTTGTCCCCAAAATTGTCCTTGTGCTTGACTCTACTCGAAAGAGGAGGAAAGATGTAGTCCCAGAGAGTAGGCTCCAATTTGCATTTGTTCTCAGCATTCTATAAAAAACATGGTAGTCCTTCAGATTTTGGCACATGTGGTCTAGGCAATATGGTCACATTTTGGTAGATTTTTGGTTCTTTTCTCATCCTATCCAATGTAGCACCACACTCAAAGTGTAGCACATCAACATAACACATCCACGTTCATGCTACATGGGACCCAGGACATGTGGTGTTCAAACCACATTTGTCCTCCAACCCTGGCTCTATAAATACCCAATAAATGACATTCTAAGGATTGGCTTTGGTAGTTGGCTTTGATAGAAGATTGGCAAGCAGAAAGTTAATGAGCAGCAAATCTCAACATTAGATACTTCCAAATAATTACTCCACTCTTGTGCCTAAACATGACACCTACCCATGCATAGCGTAGGAACTCTCAAACTAGTAAGCATCAACTCCTCCATGCCTATCAACACCATGTCTGCAGCACTCCAGAGAGCATGACCATATTGCCCTACTACCCAACTATTTTTGTCTATGCTGCACACCAATTGTACACATCATTCAATCAAAGTCCATGTCCCCCAATCTTGGGGTGGTGCATTTCTTTACTTGCACTCTCATTTCATTCTTTTGCTACAGCATTTTAAATTGTTAGCTTATCTATTTCTTTATATTGTCATATGCACCTATGCTCATATTCTCTCGTTGTTATGCATATTGCACTCCTAATTATTCTAAAATCTTATATGTGATCCTTAAAAATTATTATCTATGAATGGTTATTGGAGACCATGTAAGTCCCTGATTGATTGACTAGACCACTCAAGATGCCCTATTTCCATTTTCCCTAGCATCGCCCTCCCGCGGACTTGAGGTTAGGCTATGCACTTGGCAACCTCTCAATGTTCTAGCAACTAATGTTTTTAGACGCTACAAAAACTAATCAAAATAAATTAGATCTAAAATAGATTTATTCAATTGCAAGAGCTACATTAAATGAGCTAACTGAATTAATAACTAAATTAGATGCTGAAGAAATAAGAGCAGAGGATACTATTAAGAAGTGAAACAACACAGAGCTAGATACATGAAATCAAGATATAAAACCTTTACTCAATTATGGGAAGTTAGTTTAACAGTTACCAAGAGAAGTGCTCTAGATCCAGAAGATGAAAAAAATCTTATTAAGGAGTTGAACAACTATCTAACAGCTTGTGGTTATACAATGAGAATGTAAGACTAATTAAGTCATGATATTGTAACTATTGTAACTACTAAAAGCTACTATATAAATCTTTGATCAAATTTGTAAGAGTGGTATAGAAAATGAAAAGGATATAAGACATTTTTTTGTAAAGACTATTTTTATAATGGCATTCTAAATAAATTCAACTTATCTCTTTTAGCTTTCTCTCAATTTATATTAGAAATAGATAGTTTTCTTTACTTGTTTAGGTTAACTTATGCATAGATACATTTAGGTGAATGAAAATTTTTGAAATAAGTTATTTTCTTAGAACACCAAGGTTTAGCTTATTCTTATTATTTTGATTGAATGGAATAGCTTCTATGAGTGTCAATTTTCAATCAATTTAGTATAGAATTAATGTCATCTTTAGTGCAATTTTGAGCTTCAAGAATAATTTTTCTATCTTACATTCTAGCTCTTTTTATCATAATCTTTGTAAAATTTAGCTTTGGGAAGTATGCTAATAGATAGCTCAAAGTGAAAGAGTGACATATTGTAAAGAATGTTTTCATTCACTATCTTAGCAAAGTAGAATTTAGAGTTAAACAAGTAAAAAGCTATTGGTATTCATCGTTATGTTAATGGATAGATAAAATGAAAAGCTAATAGTTATATACAAGATAATACTTTCTTTGAAGTCTTTGACCATTAGTATAGATTTACCCATAATTAGCTCATTTAAAATAGCAAAATTTATTCAGAGATATCTATGCCCTAGTAAAACCAAAGATTAGCAACTCCCTAAAATGGGTTATCTAGCCTACTTTGGAGAAAGGTCGTAATCCTAATTCAATACTTTCAGAACATCTAAATGTGAGGTAGCTAGAACTGCAAGATCAGCATGGATATCTACTTTCTTATTTTTATAGAAAAGATGCTTTTCTTGATGCATATGTGATAAAAGAGCATAATGGTAGGCTAATCAAGGTCTTCCTATGATAGCATTAATTCCAAATGATCCTTTAATAATAGTGAATATGGTCCCAGATGTGACCAAGCTTCCTATTAAAAATGATAATTTAATTACCTTTATGATTTCTACTCTAGTGCCACTACATGAAATCAAAGAGTAGTTATAGTTAAATTATGTAACTTATTTGTCAAGGATAAGATGCTCAATGATATCAATAAGATCACATTAGTTCTTGCTCTATTATCTACATGTACCAAATATGAAGCACTAAGCAATCAATGTGTCAACTAGGCCACATATACAAGGTTCCATATACATGGTCGCATCGACACGGCCCCATCGACACATCCCTCCATGCGTTAACGTGGCCCCATTTACACATAGCCTATTTTAGCCTATAAATAAGTGGCCCTCTGCCACACCTAGGTACCTTTCTAGTAGTTGTAGCGAAGCCCTTGCATTTTATTTCCATAGGAGTTAGACTATTTTCCCAAGTGCCTACCCACAACATCATGCTTGTAATTGTACGGCACCTTTATTCGAGTGTGACGTACTTGGACGTGCACATGACCGAAAATAAAGATCGAGATTACTTCATCATTGCACCATTCACTTAGCTTTAATTGTTAAATTTTTATTTTTATTTATTTTTTTCTTGGTTAATATTTATTTATCATCATTTACTATTCCTGTTGTTAAATGCGGAATGAGTACGACTTAATCACAAGCATTTAAGTGTGACTACTTGGTAACCCAGTAGCATACCTAGGATCTACGCTTGGTAATCCTAGTAGTAGTCATGTACGAGGTCCAAGATGTGTATGGATGATTAAGGAATGGATGCTCATTGCACTTAGGTTAGCTTAGACTTCATTTCCTATTGCTCATTAGTTTAGTCAAGATTATTTTCCATTGTCTCTAGGAGGAGCACTAGTTTAGGATCACATCATACACCTCACTCTGGACTAAAAAACCATACGTGACAAAGCAAATACTAGTCCAGGTTGGAAGACAGCGAACTGTGATCAACGTGTAACTATCTAGATAGCACAACTAGCCTATCCACAAAGTTCGACCAGATCGTGTATGAATGCTTGTATTTGTATGGTTGAGTGTAGGGGTACCTCGCCACTCATCAACCAAGGATAGTAACACATTTTCTTCAATCTATATGATGATGTAGATTGGAAGTAGCACTCAGCATACATTACAGATGTGTTTTGATGTTTCCTCCCTTGAAAATCAAAAAGTTAGCACAGAGTGCAAAGGATTAAACACTCATGAAATCATGTGAACATGAGGCTAAATATTTAAATGTATTACAATAAACTTTAGAAGCTCTTCCAATATTAAACAATGTTCCTTTGAAGTGAAGATAAGATCAAAAATGAAAAGGTTTGTCCCTTTTAATGTTATGATAGCACTGATTTAGAGTACAGCCTTACCCCTATGAGTTGCATCCTTAGAAACTAATGTAGAAGGAACAACATCCAATGTAGGTGGAGGAGTTAAGATAACAATGGAGTAACAAGATTTTCATTTAATACACCTTGGAATGAAAATTTATTTTTATGTTAAATATGTTTCTTATTAGTCTATTCCTTCTCTTTTTCTTTGTCAATGACCCTACTTCATTTTGAGCCTAGGTAAGGATCCTAAGAGGAGAAGTATGAGTAGGAAACAAGGGAGGCTCTTGCTACTTAAGTGAAGAGAAAGAATGGGATGGAGGTAGAATAACACAAGATAAAATAGAAAGGTAATCAACTAGATGAGTAGGATTAGAAACTCTATTTCTTAGAGGTCCACTTCCAAATGTCATGGCAAATGTCAAATATACATTACATTCAACATTATGTGTAAAGAAAATAATATGGAAAATGTAGAAAAAAACTAAAAATAATGTTTTATTAATGTGGAAGAATGTATTTGGATTATGCTCTAAATGTTCCTTGGAGTTATCTTCCTTTAGCATCTATCCCTTAAAGGTTGTCCAGCACTACCACCACAATTAGGTTTGTTCCCAGCTAGAAGGCATAGTAAATTCTCTTACTATCCTTCTTCACCAGGCACCTATTACTCACCTTTATCAACTCCATCCTAATGTGACTTTTAATGCCTAAGTATAAATACTTTAGGTCAAATCCTCAAAGGTTACCATGAAAGACATGCCCATTATTATAATGCACCCTTTTGGGTCTTAACTAAAACTTGTTCTTTTGGGTCTTATTATAATAATTATGACACTGGTGATAAAGAGACACAATCTTCATTATGCAATGGCACCATTCAGAAATGAGAATCTAATAATCTATCCATTTTAGATGTCATTCATCCTAGAGCAAATCCACGCTCATGATCTTTCTCTAAATCTAATGTTTTATTCCATGCTCCTATCTCTAATACTTTGATTTTTCCTTTTGACTTGAGGTTGAATATCCGAATGTCATTCTTTTTATTCTACAAACCAAATATAAGTAAGAGGAATATACTAGAATTTTAATATTATTTTATCAATGCTTCTAATGAGTGACGAGGTACCCCTACACTCAACCATACTAATACGAGCGTTCATGCACGATCCAGTAAAACTCCGTGGATAGGCTAGTTGTGGTATCTAAATAGTTACACGTTGATCGCAGTTCACTGTCTTCCCACTTAGACTAGTATTTGCTTTGTCACGTATGGTTTAGTCCAAAGTGAGGCGTATGATGTGATCCTAAACTAGTGCTACTCCTAGAGACAATGGAACATAATCTTGATTAAACTAATGAGCAATAGGAAATGAAGTCTAAGCTAGCCTAAGTGCAATGAGCATCTATTCCTTAATCATCCATACACATCTTGGACCTCATGCATGACTACTACTGGGATTACCAAGCGTAGATCCTAGGTACGCTGCTAGGTTACCAAGTAGTCACACTTAAATGCTCGTGATTAAGTCGTACTCATTCCGCATTTAACAACAGGAATAGTAAATGATGATAAAGAAATATTAACTAAGAAAAAAATAATTAAAAATAATAATTTAACAATTAAAGCTAAGTGAATGGTGCAATGATGAAGTAATCTCGATCTTTATTTCCAGTCATGTGCACGTCCAAGTACGTCACACTTGAATAAAGGTGCCATACAATTACAAGCATGACATTGCGGGTAGGCACTTGGGAAAATAGTCTAACTCCAATGGAAACAAAATGCAAGGGCTTCGCTATGACTAATAGAAAGGTACCTAGGTGTGGTGGAGGGCCACTTATTTATAGGCTAAAATAGGCTCTACATAAACGGGGCCACGTCGACACGGCCATGTATACGAGGCCCCGTATACGCGGCCTAGTCAACACATCGACTGCTTAGTCATTCATCATACTCCCATGACTAAATAACAACTCATCCTCAAGTCAAAGAAAGTGAGTAACAAGCTCAATTGAATACACAGTGGATAGGTATGGGATTATTGACTGACTAGAAATTTATTCATGCCGCAGTGGAGAATTAAACAAAATTTGAACAAAGACACAAAAGACAAAACTTGTGGAACTCATGGGGTTCCCGATAGTGGTGGTTCCTCCATGGGTGCCTTTCCTTTGTCCTATGCATCAGGCTTCTAAGATTGATACCATTGAAGAAGCACTTGACGTTTCTCCTCTTCTATCTAAGGATTATGAGCCATCCATGTTGATGTTCCAATGTTTGATGAAGTCGTCATTTCCCATGGGCACGGTAGCTACGGTAATACTTGATTGGCCTTGACATGCCATGCCATAGATAGTCATTATTCCTTTTCATAGGCTTGGGCCCCGACCTCTCCACCTTTTTCTTGGCCAACTTGTGTAGTGACAGGAGGTCCCTGATGGATGTTGAATGATTGTGCCTCCTGCTCTATATGTTCTACATGAGGTCCTTGGCTTTTGCCTCCCCCTAGTGTTTAATTGCACCTTGAGAAGGTCCTCCTTGTTTTCCTCTTTTTAGGGCCATCTATAATCACACAAAGGTCAATTGTTAGTAAGGTTATTGAAAAAAATTTTAATCATTTCATACCTTACTCATTGCCTTTAATAAATGTTGAATTATTTACTTAGTGTAATTTTAGAGTTAGAAATTTTTAAGGAAGTTGCCCTAAAAGTTTAATGTCAAACCTAGTTTGGAGGAATGTTTGATAAAATGATGACAAAGAAAAGAATAGATTTGGAAATGAAGTACTTGGAGGGTATAAAATGATGTAGTGGTGTGAAACAAGTATAAATTACAAAATTCATGCAAGTGGATCCTCCCCAAAGTAGGTTCCAGCCTATAATGCCCTTGCGTAACCACACCTTAAAATGTCCGTAGGCACTAGAAGGGTTAAATGTAATCTATGTCAATGCAACAAAACACACACATGTTAACACCACTGTGATGAGATATGAATTCAATGCTATACAAGACACAAGTCACAATTACAGGAAGAGCGAGATGAGACAAATCGGAGAAGGGATTGCAGAGATTGGGACATGAGGTAACTGACTCAGGGCACAATGAATTCTTGAGTGTAGGGCATGATTGATGTGTCATTAGCCTATCATTCCAAAATCAAGACCAAGTCCATTCCTCTAATCAGTGACATCGCATCATTTCATCCAATGATGGACAATCATAAGAGCACCATGACAGCAAGGCATACAATAACTTGGCGTTTTGTGTAAGGGAGGAGTGACTTGGAATTTCTTTGCAGCATACTTTTTGTTTGGCCACTTTGGCACAATCTCTTTTTTTTGTTGTTTTTTTTTATTGTTGGGTGCCTTTAATACTCTTACTCCCATTTTTCATTATATCTAATAGGATCTTAGTACAACCAAGCTACATGATAGCACCTACAAATGTCACCAAAGAGAATCCACAAGTCCCCTTGATGTCACACCCTGGCCATTCCCTCTTAGTCCATCCTTCTTTTCTCTGGGCATAATGAGCATAAAATTACTTTAAGTTTTAATGATGTCAAGAATATCATCATACCCAGATTAGAACCTCTTATTAATAGAATGGTTGGGTGAATGTGATGGGCTCGCTGTTCAAATAATTAGTCACCTGAGACTTGATAGAGTAGAACAACACCTCAACCAACGAGTCACGTGAGTGTTTTATTTGTAGATGAGATTACTCATAAAAAGATAAAAAGACAAAAGGATAAAAAAATAAATTAAAAGGTGAAAAAATGGAAAATAAAAAGTTGAAAAATTAAAGAAACAGAAAAATATTTATTAATTCTGTGTTGGTAGAATGGAGGATACCCCCCATAACTAAATGGTTGAGCATGGCTAGAATTAATAAATGGAAGGTGGGGATCCTTGCATGTAGGAAATATTGGGACCTGGTCATACTTACCCCATTGGGGTTCACACACTTGATTAGAGTTGACATAGTGGGGCAAGTTATAAGATGTGGTTAATTTATAAGGAGTTGACCCACTATGGTACTAGTGACCATAAGATGGTATGCAAGGATCAACATGTCTCCCCATGTGGCAATATTCATTGTTCCCCATGGTTGTTGGAGTATTGAGTGGTGGCCTTGATAAGGTAACATGAGGCATTGGGTTTGAAGAGGAAGATGCACCACAGTGTTGGATTTGTGTTGAGTTGGCGGATGCAATGGTTTCTGAACTATGGTATCCCTTTCGATGGTCACATCTAAAGAAGGGACGTCTTTGATGTTGTGAAGGACCTCCACTACTGTTGATAGTAGCAGCACAAGTATCGTTTGCAGGTTGGTGCTATGGTGCAAAATCTTCTCGCATAGCTGGCGGTGAGGTAGAAGGGGGTGAAGTATGAGAATATTAAGGTTGAGAAGAAGTGTAAGGCACATGAGGTGGTGATCTTGTTGGAGAGGACATGGGTGGATAGTACTTGGGAGAATGATAACAATGAGGTGAGGTAGAAGATGCTAATCTTTTTGGAGAAACAAGGTGTTGAACATAATAAGCATTTGGTGTTGGGACATATGAAGGGTATGGTCCAGTTGGTGATGGCCTCCCCCATGATTGAGGTTTTTGCCATTGTGGTTGAACCTGATATTTCTGTATGAAATCTAGATGTAACATTCCTCCCCAATGCTCATGTAAATGTGAAAAAACTGGACATTGACCTTTGGGGTGATCGTACAGACAGATGTTACATTGATATGTGAAATTGGAAGTTGAGTTCTTATTCTTATTATCTTCTACTCTCTTTTTTTATTGTTGTGTGGTGTCCTATCCTATCCTCTAACAATGTTGGCATATTCTCCACAACTTTCATGTACCTAGTCCTTCATCTTATTGATCTTTGCCTCAATTTCATCTAGTGATTGTAGGATTGGCAAAGATGATTCCACCTCCTTGAAGTGAGTTGATTTCTCCTCTTCATGATCATGGACCCTTGTTAAGTTAAGATTTTGGTCCTGTTGAGAACTTTCAACATTCTCCCATTTGGCTATTTCTCCTTCTTCTTTTGCTATCCTCTTAATAAGCTCTTGGAGTTGATGGATTCATAGCTCATATAGTTTACCTCGGGTGTACATCCCTAAGGTCTCCCTTATTTCATTATAGAGTCCATCTACGATATGGTACATTAGCCTTTCCTCGGAGAACCCATGGCCTGGGTATTTGTTTAACAGTGCATAATATCTTTCTAAGGCCATGTCCAAGGGTTCATGTTGCGCTTGTTTCCATTCTTGGATTCGTCTCCTCAAGGCTGAAACTCTTGCATAGTTTTGATATCTTTCATTAAAGAGTTCTACCATTGTCGGCCAACGTCAAATTGATTTTGATTTTAACGACCTATACCATACTTTTGCTTGGCCAACGAGTGTCAGAGGAAAGAGATTAAGTTTTTTCCACCCATTATCAATATTGTTCCATGTACAGGCATCATAAAAGGCTTGTAAATGTTGTTGCGGATGTAAATAATAGCCCCCTGAAAACTTGGGAAAGTTGTTTAAATTAAGCACGGGTATATGACTTTCCTTATGATGCCTATGGGCTATTCAAACAGCCTTTTGTATTTCCATTAAGCTTGTAGTGGCCAGTAGGGGTTCATCGTCATCAGGTAAGTTATGCTTTCATGCATTGGGATGATGTTGTCTTTGTTTATGTTTATAAGAAACCCCCACCTCAGGTTGCGTACTCCAATCTTCATTATCATAATATTCATTGGTTCTCCAATGAATTGCCTCACTAGATGTGGCATTATTATAGTCTTGTAGGAGAGACATGGTTGTAAATTTGTGTGTGATTTAATTACAATTATTATTATTATTTTCTGAAATATATATCATCAAGGCTTTGCTACACTGATCTTGTATGATGTAACTAATCTAAATAACTAGCACCATCCCCAGCAACGGTGCTAATGATGAGCGGCGAGGTACCCCTACACTCAACCATACAAATACAAGCATTCATGCACGATCCAGTCAAACACCATGGACAAGCTAGTTGTGGTATCTAGATAGTTACACATTGATTGCAATTCGCTATCTTCCCACCTGGACTAGTATTTGCTATTTCACATATAGTTTATTCCAGAGTGAGGTGTATGATGTGATCCTAAACTAGTGCTACTTCTAGAGACAATGGAACATAATCTTGATTAAACTAATGAGCAATAGGAAATGAAGTCTAAACTAGCCTAAGTACGATGAGCATCCATTCCTTAATCATCTGTACACATCTTGGACCTCGTGCATGACTACAACTAGGATTACCAAGTGTAGATCTAAGGTACGCTGTTGGGTTATCAAGTAGTCACACTTAAATGCTCGTGATTAAGTCGTACTCATTCCGCATTTAACAACAATAATAGTAAATGATGATAAAGAAATATCAACTAAGAAAACAATAATTAACAATAAAAATTTAACAATTAAAACTAAGTAAATTTTGCAATGATGAAGTAATCTCAATCTTTATTTTTGGTCATGTGCGCATCCAAGTACGTCACACTCGAATAAAGGTGTCGTACAATTACAAGCATCATGCTATGGGCAGGCACTTGGGAAAATAGTCTAACTCCTACAAAAAAAAAATGCAAGGGCTTGGCTATGACTACTAGAAAGGTACTTAGGTGTGGCGAAGGGCCACTTATTTATAGGCTAAAATAGGCTCTACATAAACGGGGCCATGTCGACGCATGGAGGGATGCGTTGACGAGGCCGCATCGACGCAGCTGCATATATGGGACCCCATATACATGGCCTAGTCGACGCATCGACTGCTTAGTGCTTCATTAGCTTCCCTTATTTTCTAAGATAATGACAAGAGGTAAATTAAAGGTCTGCCAATCCCCAATCACTAGTCCTAACTATGGTCACAAAAAGTGCAACTCATATCTCATTACCAAGTGAAGGTAGGGCAAATTCTTATTCCCAAATTACTTTACCCTAGATATTTTACTTATTTAATTAAAATATAAATTAAAAAATAAAATAAATAAGAAGATCATAAATAAAACTAAGTTTAAGATACTCTCTAACCTTGATCAACATTAGGAATTAATGGAAGTAGTTGTAGTTCCATCATAAGGGGTATATAATCAAATCACCTCATTCAAGATGGTAGGGTCTAATCTTGACTCTCAATTTATTGGTAAAGATTAATTGATTAGCTAATCTGTATGTCTCAAAAGAAGAACTTTTACAAGAATATTTTTTCTTTTAAATACCTTTTTATTTCATCTTTTTTTAATTTGGATGGAACTAGTATAATAATGTTAATGACAAAACTTCTTATAGACATAGAACATCAACATTCAAATCTTGTAATTCTACTAGGTAGGATTTTTCAACATCAATGGTGTCTGTAGTTATCATGAACTACCAAAAGTCCCAACTAATTTTTTGACATCAATGTAGATAAAGGCACAAGGTAGGTAGAGCACAAGTGACAAAAGTGAACATGGTAGTAGTTGTAGGCATGACGATGGCACTGGTGGAGATAATGATGAAATTGAAATGGTAGAGATGAAACAAAGCTACAGAAGGACCATGGTAGGCCATGTGAGCTAGAGTGAGGATTTTTTGATGTACCACAATACCATAAGAATTTTTGCAACATGGACCACATGAATTATTCCATTTGTACCCATGCAAAGACCATGGCACTCCCTGGTGACTACGCAATTACCAGCTACTCATGATATCCATGTAGCTATTGTGCTTTAGCATAGCTGACCATGATGCTATGTAATTACGTGGCCACAATGGCCAGTGGTAGTCTACCCTATGCTAGGATGAGTAGATGGTAGGCAAGCATGAGGTGGTGGATCACAATAGTAGGAAATGTGCAAGGGCAACAGAAGACTACCAGTAGCAAAAGGAAGAAAAGACAACAATGGTGACACAATGCAAAAGATGGCACAATAGTGATATGGTGGTGCCAATAAGATGATGATAGTTGAGGGTAGTTTTCATGAGCCTAAATAGCCCAATGTAAGGCTATGCGGCCCCATGTAGGACTGCACATCCCCTTCATAAGCTAGTGTAGGCCCTTATAGGGCCTCACACCCCTTGAAAAATTTTTAATTTTTGAATATGTATATATATATATTATTATATAATATATTTTATTAAAATTTTTAATTATTATTTTTTAAAATTTAAATATTAGTATAATCATATTTTGCAAATAACTAGGATATGAGGCCTAGTGGTTAGCTAGATGTAACTTAAGATGCGGGTTTAATAACTTGAAGATAATAGGTTCGTTGCTAGCTCCCAAAATTTTGACATTCAAGTTTTTTTAATTTAATTAATTAATTAATTAATATTTTTCTTAACATGCATGATCAGAAATAATAAATAGTAATATCTCTTAAATTATAAGTTTGATCAAGACAAGATTTATACTATTGGAATGATCTTAATAAGTACTACACATTAGCAATGGTTTTAAGGTCTAGAAACTAAGTTGGATTTTTAGAACTTGAAAGGATCAAAATAGTCTATTTTGTTGAATTAACATTATTAGGCTATGATATCGGTGATCTAAGTACTTCTAAGATGACTTGGTTTTAATTATAAGTGATATACCATTCCTTGAACATAATGCCACATATATACCTTTTACAATTTTGCAAGTGTGATGTAGGATCATCATTATACCCTAGCAAGGTACTAAGGAGAGGTTTAGTAGAGTAAGATATCACAACATTTCCTACTAAGTATTATTTTTCTTATGAATCTCATGATAATAGTCCTTACTACTTAAGTAGAATAAAACAAACTTATAGCTAGGTTTTTCTCCTTAAACTTACTAATGTATAGGTCTTATGTAAAGGATGAGTAATGTCAAGTTACAGATGCCAGGTATTTTAAGATAATGAGTTTCAAGCAAGAAAAAGTCAATCTAGGCCATGGTTACTAACCATCAAAGCAAAACTTGACAATGACCTTAATCAATTAACATTTCTAACATTACTACAAGATGGATAAGAGTTACCTAGACTAGTATATCCTGGCCTTCTCAACATTTTTTCTCCAATTGATATACCATGTTAAGGCATAATTAAATCTTCTAGTTGCTGATATCCATAAATATCTCTAGGAAGAAATCTTGCTAGCTAATAGGATTTATGTTAAACATGATCATTCATTGTTCTCTTATAGATGTCTAATTTGTTGTCCATGAAAATCAATGAAAGTGTATCATCTTGCTTACATGGATCATCTTGGATATGAGGTACATCTGGTAATGGTTCATAACTCTTCCTAGATCATGGCTCCCTAATTTGTTATTGAATTGCAATTGCCTCTTGGTTTTGATTTCCCCTTAGTTCATGGTTTGCTCTAATATCAAATGTGACATCATATTTCTGGATGTTGTGGCAACTATCAGATATACATTACATTTGATATTATATGTAAAAAAGATAATAAGGAAAATGCAAAGGAAAACTAAAAAGAATGCTTTTTTTAATGTGAAATAATGTATCTATGTCATGCTCTGAATGTTCCTTGGGATTATCTTCCTTTGACATGCATCCCTTAGAGACTATCCAACACTACCACCACAGTTAGTCATGTCTTCATCCAGAACGAATGAGTAGTCCTCTTCATATCCTACTTCACCCAGCATCTGTTACTCATCTTTACTAGGTCTATAACTTCACGCTAATATAACATCTCATGCCTAAGTATAATTACCTTAGGTCAAACCCTCAAAGGTTACCATGAGAGATATGACCATTATTACAGTGCATACTTTCAAGCCTTAACTACAACTTGTCCTTTTGGATCTTATTACAATACTTACAACACTTGTTAAAAAGAGATATCATCTTTGTTATTCAATGGCACCATTCAGGAATGGGGATGGGACATGAAGAGGAATACATAAAAGTGGAATTAAAACATGTAGGAACATCATCATAGTGAGGTTTCATGTCAATGATTAATGAAGTCCTATGTACATTCTAAAACCTAAGAGCATTGGTATTATTCTAGAGGATATTGATAATAAAAGGCATTTTTGGCCTTGATAAGGCCAAATGAGATAATGAGAAAGATTGATACTATGAGGAATCCATTTGAATCTCAAAGGGGATTTTTGGACAATTAATTTTGAGCTCCAAATGAAGATCAAAACTCTCCATGAATGTGCATTGAGAGGATCTTGATAAATTTACATGTTCTGATTTTTGGGTTACATTGGAGTGTTGAACATAATTTTTATTTTTTCCACCAATACCTGAACAACATCTTTAAGTATGTTATAATCCTTAATATAATGACCTAGAGTCTTATGGTAGTAGCAAATCATGTTAGGACTATATCACTTTAGAATAGATTGATCTCCCTTCATGCATTACAAAAGACCAATACCCAAGGTTTGGAACCTTCTAAATCTTGCCCTTATTTTCTTTTAAATATGCACGTGAGATATTTGTTGTATGTGAGATTATAATATTATGATTAACCAAAGCAAGTAGTGAATTAGAAATTTTTTGTAGTATATGAAGCAAAAATGGATTGGTGGAACCAATGAAGTTTACATGCTATATAGTAAGACTATTCAGTGGATCAAAAGAATCTGCAAAAAAAGAGACATGAGGAGGTTTCTCCTCATCCTGACCATGAACACTCATGTCTCCACTTTGCTTTCTATATTCATCCTAGAACTAGTACAACTATTTCATCAATTTCAACTGCATCCCTTCTTTACTTGCTATGATAGGATAAATTAGATTATCTCCAATAGCACTTACCATGACCTAGACTTCATCCCTAGGAATTAGGTATTCTACTAGTATGGCTTTCTTAGATAAGGTAATCTTGATGAGATGGTCTGAATTAATTAAAAATGATCCCTACCCATTGGTTTCTTCACATCCATCAATTCTCCTTAGCTCATCTTCAAACTACATGATGTTCAACTCATATTTAGTACATGTGACTTTGTAGTCATGCTACATCACTAGCATCATAATAGCCTATGTTTTCCATACTTCCATCAACTTAAACATTCAAGAGGCTTGATGGGAGTCAGATCTATGTCCTAACATGGTATCAACGAGAATCTCCTACATACAAAAATAAACAAGGATCAAGTGAAAAGATAAAATAAGTAAAACCAAGTCAAATAACCAAAGTGAAAAAATTCTAAGTGCTAGAAAATACTAATATGCTTATAGATAAGAAGTTTGAGACACTAGACATCCTATTGGCCAACATCTTAGCATTGAAAATATTACTGCAGAAATGTTCTTCACACTTCCATAAGGATGCCTCCACAAACTAAATATTGAAATACTTAGTATGTAGTTGTAAATGATCTTTGGATCGATATAACCCTTGTTACATTAATAATTATGAAATGAAGAAGCACAAAACCTCCATTCAAAGATAGACTTAGCCTACCACACATGAGCTAGGAACAATATAGGAATGATGAAAAGGTAAGGTTTTACTAATAAATACAACCAAGTATAAATTGCTAGAAAAATAACTAAGTATAAACTACCAAAAATAATCTAAGTTTGGAATAGACTATAAGTTATAGAATAAAAATCAATATAAAATCTAAGTAAAAGAGCATAAAATATTAATATAGTAAGAGATAGGATATAGGAGAAGGTTTTTGATTCACTTCCTAAACAAAGAGAATCCTTTATTTTTAAAATGGAAAGTGTTTGCCTCTATGGAGGGCCAAATTACACATGCTTGGTGCAAAATGTAAGTACAATAAGATTGACAATAAAACCCCAATTTGTGGGAAAAATGTGGATTTGAAGAACGAAATTGAACCTATAAAGGATTAGGATATGGATGAGGAAGTTGTAGATGCAATTCAAAATCAATTTTGGGCTAATATAAAGATTTTTTGACCAAGTCTCATCAATGATGTTGAAGCTAAAAAAATTCTACAATGTTAAGCTAGAAAATTCTAACTCTGGAATGTGTTGTAAAAGCATAGAAGTTCTATCTTAATAAGTGAAAATAAAGGTTCAAAATATGGCCATGGAGCACATGGCTGCTATGATGATGGTAGGGACTCATGCTCTTGATCTCCTAAAATCCAAAAAGTATTCTTAAATCTCAAAAAACTAGCCTAAACTTTATGTTTTGATCTTATATTTATAAGCTTAAATATTTTCATTTAAACTTAGGTTTGCTAAAATCACACTTAAAACTAAGTATAGTTCATTTATAATGGACATCAAGTTCAAAAATGAAAATTTTAAATTTTAACTTCAAAAAATGCCACAACCTATCAAGTGATGTTGACATCACTAACGCTTATTCAAATTTTGAAAATTTTGTCAAAGTATTGATTCTAATCTTGTGAGACCTTGTTTAACCTCCAAAATGACATCAAATGATGCCTACATGATGCAAAGGAAGCTAACAACCTAAGAGAAGGTATTGAGTACAAATCTTATATGTTGTGGTTTGGATGACATCAGCACCAAAGTGTCAATGCTGATGTCAACATTAGCATTAGTAATACTTAGTCAAAATTTTTGACATTTTGAAAAAGTTTGAATTTCAAGCATCCGAGACCTTGTTTCGCTTCTAAATTGATATTAAATATCATCGAGATGTCAAAGAAGCCTTAAGATGAGGTTACATATTAGAGGTAAAGGTGCATGATGTCACTTTTCAAGACTCAAAAGTGATTATGCTAGCACTGATATTAGTACTTAGTAAAATTTTTGGGTTTGTTCCCAAGTTGCAATTCTTAAACTCCTAGGATCTTGTTCAACCTCTAAACTAATGTTAAAGCTTACTAAGATAAATTCAAGAACTATATGACAATTAATAATGATACAGAATGACGATTAATAGGACAACATAAAGATCAATGATGGTGATGCTAGCATCAACATCAACATCAATCAAGGAGTTAGAAAAATTTTTGGTAATTTTTCAATTCAAAAATTCGAATTCCTAAAGTAACAAACTAATCCCAAAATGAGTTAGAATGATGAGTTTTGAGTGTAAAAAGGCCTACAAACCCATGAAATTCTATAAACTCGATGTATGAGATGATTTGAAGGTGTCAAAATAAGTTCTGACTTTGTTGAATTTTTGGACTTTGAAAACTATTGATTTTTTAAGATCCTAAAGAACCTATGAAAAAGTGCTAATTACGGGATCCTATACTGTCAAAACTATTTTTGATGAGTCATCTTAGTTCTTGGAATCCATTGTGCATGTCAAAACATAGTTTCAATGAGGTTTAGAAGTGTTGGCAATGGTGTTCTCAACACTAATGCTAATGCTAACATTAATGTGAGCAACACTTAGATAAGCTTTTGGCATTTTTTAAAAATTTTCAAAATTGCAAAATTGTCATGGAGAAGCCAGGATGTAATCTCAAATGGTCCTAAGAGGCCTATAAAGGCCAAAAATGTATCTTACAAAGCTATTTTTAGGACATTTTATTCTATAAAATCAAAGGAAATTTGATTCAAAATCCATGTTACCTCCAATATTTTAAAAAATTTTGATTCTAGAGTTCTTCCAAGGTCACTAAATATGAAGTCCATAAGGTATATTTTAACCCCAAATGATCTGTAGGAATCTCCAAAAGCTAAGAATGTGTTTCATCATTATGTTTTTAATGCATTTGATTCTTAATCTTGTATATAACAATGTTAAAATCATTGTTAGTCTTAATTTCAAGAGAATTGAAAAAGTGGTTACAACAACCCTAAACTTGTAAAAATGTTTTACTTTAATCTTAAAGCTAAAAAATCAAATGCCACATGGTTTACAACTAATGTCCTAGGAAGGGAAATTTTTGTGGATTTTATTTTGATTTCCAAATTTATTGGCATTCATAATTTTGGTATATTAGTATTTATCAAATTTTTTGCATAATTTAGGAGTATGAAAAAAGAAGTAAAATAGAAGAAACCATGTGCTATAGTTGTTATAAATAGAATTTTTAAAAAATAAAAAGCTTTAACTCATCTTTTTCACTTAAGAATAGTTAATAAAATTTCAAGTATAAATCTACTACCAATTATTGGCCACTATGATGGATTTTATGTGCTTATGACATATTTTTTATATTGCTTAAAAGACCAAGAAAAAATTTTAATATGTTGGGGAGCATTCTTCAAAGCATCTAACCTTAGTAATAATTATTTGAAATAATATTAGATAAAATATTAATATCGATGATGATGAGAAGGTAGTGGAATATCCTACTTTCATTGAAAAGACTACTATGAAGAGGCTGAAATTAATAGAATTAGATCCAAAATTTGCTTCTACTTCAAATGAGCAAGATGTTGGTGAATCTTCCAAGCCAAAAAAAAAGAAAAATTAACTCTTTTCTAAACCTTCATGGAACCTAAACTTCATAAATAAATCTATCATCCATCATCATAATGATCTCCAAGATCTCAAGAGAGCTATGAGAGAAAAAGGCCTTATTGACTATGAGACATCAACTGAGTTTCAAGAGTCTTCCAATTTGGTATATGAGGCCTCAAATGATGAGGCCACAGCAACAAGGATAGCTATCATAGATACAAATTATATTAAGAAAAAAATAAAGAGACTGAATTAGATAAACCAGTAGCTAAAGAAGAAGAAGAACAAAGGATGAATCAAATGAATAAAAAGATCCAAGGTAATAAGATGAAGATGTAGAAATGGTAGAATTAAAGTAACAATCAAGTGATGGTAGTGAAGATTATTATGAGGTTAGATCTTAGTCTAAGAACCTTGGAAGCTTTTTTCATTAGAATTATCACCCTTAAATCTTATTCCATGTGAAAGACCTACTATAATCTATTATATTCAATAGAACTTTGTTTGATTATTTAATTTCTATGAACTAATATATATCATGAAAAATATATGAAGTAATTATTATGTAGAATCATTTATATATTTTTCAAACTTTATGCTCTTATGTCTTATAGGTTAAATACATGGATTATTATATGCACTATTCTTGATACTAATTTTATCTTGTAGTACTTAGATTCATTTTTGGATGAGCTTGAACAATTATTAGTTTATATTTTATTAGTTCCTATAATGTTTTTTGGTACTACATTTATGCCTTGGGAGTTCATGGTATTTGTGCAAAATTGTTTGATATTTTACACAATCTGATATTGTAGTGATCCTATTTTTTTAGCTTTTCTTTCATGCTTATATTTACTCACATCAATTGTTAGGTAGATATGTGTGTGTGCACTCCGTTGCAAAAAGAATGTGTTTATAAGTCCTTATGATAACAACATTTTTTCTCCTTACATGTCTTATTTTATGGGAGGTCATGCTTGAATCTATGCATCTTTTTAGTTTAGTATTTTTTATTTTACTGCACATTTATTTATTGGTACAACTTAAGCCATTCATGCTTTTTTTTTTTTTTGTTATATTTGTTAACTACCCTTCAAGATCATTTTTCTCTTTAATAGCATACCCTCATTAGTTTTATAGATGGATAAAAAAAGGAAGATATGCTAGATTAAGTAGCTAATTAAGGGAGTATAATCTTAGGGAGATCCTGAAAATACATAGGAATTATCCATTAATACTTATTATTGATTCCATTTTTCATATTGCTAATTAGTGTTTTTTCATCTTGAATAGAAGGAAGACTATTGAGATTTATATTTTGAAGATGATAATATTATGGAACTCCAATGTTAGAAGATACTATTACCAAGTCTTTAAAATCAAGTTCATGCAATAAAATTGACTCAAGATGTTACCTAGATAGAGGTTTTTGAGATATTTTAAGGTTCTTGATAGATGACCTGAGGATTGAGAACTTAGAAGGGGAGTTGAACAAGTTCCTCAAATAAAATAATAAAGACAATTAAACACCAATTTTTACATTGTTTTCCAACTTGGATACTTCTACACTTGGAGGGTAGAATCCTTGCACACCTCCAAACTTTATTCCTTGAAAAAGTGCTTTAAAGGACACCACAACATTTACAAAGATGTAAGCTTTGTTTCGAGTTTTTTGTCACTACAAGCACAGTAAACCTTGCAAGGTCCTAACAAGCTTACAAGATGCCTTCTCACAAGAACCACATCAACCCCACAAAGTTTACAAAAGAGAGAAAATAATCAAGTAGAGAATGTAACTATCTTTACAAATTTCTTGCAATGAAGCTCTCAATGCAAAATACAATTGATAGAGAATTGAAGGACCACAACAAGTTCACTTGATAGACAATAATAGGATTGATCAGTGAATAGTGCTTGTAAATTTTCCAAGAACTCCATTTGTTTTATAGCCTTTTAGTATTTAAAAATTCCTCAAAATTCATGCAAGGGCAACGAAATGGGTAAGTGGGACATCCCATTTGAGGTTGGGATGTCTATATGAAAACTGCTTCAATTTTGGTGGGACATCTATTTGAAAATTAGGACATCTTCCTTAGGATGTCTTAGCTTAGACATCCCAATAGCAATTGGGACATCTATTTTCTATTTGGAATGTCTAGCCTGTAAGTGAACTTTGAACTTTGGAGCATTCCTCTAACATTTTGACACCTTGGCAGACCTTGAAACACCTTCATTTGGCTTGTATACTCCATTTGTATCCCAACTCTCATCTTTTTATCCTAGCTCTCATTTTGTCATCCTAGCTCTTATCTTGTCATCACAACTCTCATTTTCTTGCTCTAGTTTAGCTCTTGCTTTATTTTCCTACCTCTCATTTTGTCATTTTGATCAACTTGTTAACCTAGCCCTACAAGATTACAATCATATTTCCACATTCTTCATTTTATAATATTTTGACATACTAGAAGGTCAAGAATCTTCTCAATTTTGGTCATTTCCATAACTTGGAAAATGGGTTAGCTAAAATAAAACATAACATAAAACATTAACCTACTCCCCTTTTTGAGCATTAACAAAAAGAAGTTTCCCTAGGGAAGCTCCCCCTAAACATATGCAAGAAAGCTTAGGTTTCTTTTTGTTTTTTATTGCAAAATTTGGTATATTTATTTTTATTTTGAAAGAATAAAAAAATAGTTTACCTAATAGGACAAGGTCCTATCCCCATGTTTTTACATAAGGTAGTTAGTTGTCCTTCATCAAGAGGCTTAGTGAAAGCATCAACAAGTTGACTATTTATCCTAATGTATTCAATCTTTATATGTCCAACTTGAGTATGTTCCTATATGAAATGATAACAAATTTCAATGTGTTTTGTACAAGAATGTTCAACAAGGTTTTTTATGATGTTAATAGTACTAGTGCTGTAATAGAAGATAGGTGTGAAATTTGAGTGGATCCCTAGATCCTTGAGAGTCTTCTTCATCCATAAAATTTGTGCACAGTAACTTCTAGCTAAAATTTATTTAGCTTCTACCATAAAAAGTGATGTAGACATTTTCTTCTTTATTTCCAAAGATATAAAACATGTTTGTAGAAGGAAGCAATTTCCACTAGCACTCTAATGATCATCTAGAGAACCTACCCAATCTGCATCACAATACCTAGTAAGATCAAATAAGAAGTCCTTTGAATACCAAAGTCCCCAATAAGTGGTACCTTTTAAGTAATGAAAAATTCATTTAACATCTTTTAAATATGATTCTTTGGGATTAGCTTGATACCTAACACAAATTCCAATAATTAAGACTATATCAAGCATACTAGTAGTTAAGTAGAGTAACCTATCAATCATTACCTCTATAGAGATTGCAACTAAATGACTTTCCTAAATCATCTTTGGTAAGTTTGAAGTTTGCTACCATAGATGTAGTTTTTGCCTTCACATTTGCCAGTTTGAATCTATTTATAAGATCTTTGACATACTTGGTTTAACAAATGAAAGTTCCACCTTTCATTTGATTGATTTGAAAGCTAAGGAAATTATTAAGTTCTTCCATCATGCTCATTTCAAGTTCTGTTCACATAAGATCTAAGAATTTCTTACACGGAATCTCATTAGTAGCTCCAAATATAATATCATCTACATAAATTTGCATAATAAGTAAATCATTATCTTCACATTTAAAAAATAAAGTAACATCTACCCTACCTCTTTCGAAACCATTGAATACAAGATGATGTGAAAGTCTATCATACCAAGCTTTAGGAGATTGTTTAAGCCCAGAGAAAGCCTTCTTGAGTTTGAAAACATAATCTAGAATAATGGGATCCACAAATCCTTCAAGTTACTCAACATAAACTTTTTCCTGAATAGTCCCATTCAAAAAGGCATTTTCACATCCATTTGATACAACTTAATATTTTTCACATTGGAATAAGCCAAAAGAAGTATGGTAGATTCAAGTGTGGCCATAGGAGAAAAAGTTTCATCAAAATCTATTTCCTCTTGCTAATTGTATCCTTTGGTAACTAATCTAGCTTTTTTCTTAATAATGTTTCCACTTTCATCTATTTTATTTCTAAAATTCATTTTTTCCTAATGATCTGTTTGTGATTGAGTTTAGGAGTCAATTCCCATACATCATTTCTAATGAATTAATTTAGTTCCTCTTGCATAGCTGGGATCCATCCTTCTTTTTTCTCTACCTCTTTAAAATTTTTTGGTTCAAGTTATAAAAGATAGGCAACATAGGCACATGTCACATCCCCATTCCCAATTGATGTTGGTAACTAAGGAAGATGGTGTCTCTTCATAACAAGTGTTATTGTTATCTTAACAAGACTTGAAAGGGTAGTTGTAATTGAGACCTGAAAGGGCATGTTGTAATAATGGATGTGTCTCTTAAGGTAACTATTGGGGGTTTAGCCTAAGGCATTTATACCCAGTGTCAGAGGTCATTCCAGCATGGAATGGTAGAGCTGGTACATGCAAGTCCTGGGGTGGCAAAGCTAGTATAGGCAAGTCATGGGAAGTCAGGTGAAGTAAGATAGGCAATGGATTGGCCATCCCTTATGGCCAAGTTATAGGACTAACCATCGTGGCAATGTTGGCTTGCCTTTAAGGGATAGATGCTAAAGGAAACCCCAAGAAACACTCTCAAAGCCCGATCCAGATATGATATTCCATATTAATAAAGCATTTTTTCTCTTTCTACATTTTTCCTATTATTTCCTTTATACATAATGTTGAATATCACTTATATTTCACATTTACCATATTTTCTTTGTACACATAATGTCTAATATATCATATATTCGACATTTTCCACGACATTTGAGGATGGGATGTCACTGCACACATTTCTTTTGTTTGGCTCCTAATTTGAATTTCATCTTCTACTTTCCCAATAACATCATTTAGAGACTTTGATCTATGAATTCTAGGAATTATGGGCTAAATTGGAGAAATAATATCATGTTCATTACCTATTTCTAAATCTTTGTCAATTTGAACTTAGGAAGTACTAGATAATTTTTGAATAGAAATTTCTTCATCATTAGATTATGGAGCAAGATCATCACTATCATCTATTTGAACATGTATAGTTTCCTCCATAATATTATTTCTTTTGTTAAAAATATTTTATGTCTTACTAATGGTTGAATATCCTAGAAAAATTCCCTTAGTAGTTTTGGGACAACGAGAGCCAATTTTGTTAACCTTTTGGTATGTTAAAACTTTAGAAAATGGAAAAGGTGAAAATATGATTGTAATCTTGTAGGGCTATTTTCACAAACTGGTCAAAATTATAAAATGAAAGCTAAGACAATGAAACAAGAGCTAAATTGGAATGATAAAATGAGAGCTGGGATGATAAGATGAGAGCTAAAATGACAAAATGAGAGCTAGGATGACAAGATGAGAGCTAGATACAAATGAAGTCTACAAGCCAAATGAAGGTGTTCCAAGGTCTTCCAAGGTGTCAAAATGTCAAAGGAATTCTCTAGATTTCAAAGTTCACCTACAAGCTAGACATCCCAAATAAATAGTAGACATCCCAATTGCTTCTGGGACATCCTAACTAAGATATCCCAAGGAAGACATCCCAATTTTTAGATAGATATTTCACTAAAATTGAAGTAGTTTTTAGATAGATATCCCAACCTTGAATGGGACATCCCAATTAGTCATTTCCTAGAAATTTCATAAATTCTAAGGAATTTTTAGAAACTGGAAGGCTGTAAAATAAATTTGAATTCTTGGGAAAATGTACAAGAACTATTCACTAATCAATCCTATCATTGTCTATCGAGTGAACTTGTTATGTTCCTTTAATTCTCAACCATTTTTATTTTGCATTTAAAGCTTCATTGCAATGAATTTATAAAGATAATTACATTCTCTCCTTGATTCTTTTCTCTCTTTTGTAAACCCTGCAAGGTTGATGTGCTTCTTACAAGAGGAAATATTGTAAGCTTGTTGAGACCTTATGAGTTTGAGTGTGTTTTTAGCGATAAAATATTCTAAGAAAATCTTACACCTTTGTAAAGTTTTTGGTGTTCTTTAAACCATTTTTTGAAGGAAGAAATTCCACAAGTGTGCAAGGATTCTACCCTCTGAGTGTAGAAGTACCCAAGTTGGTGAATCATGTAAAAATTGGTGTGCATTCTTAATTGTCTTGATTATTTTATTTCAAAAACTTATACAACCTCCCTTCTAAGTTCTCTATCCTTAAGTGATATTAGAGCCCAGTACTCTTGTTCAGAGCTTCAACTTCTCATGAGTAAACAATGGAAGGCATAACTACCTTCAAGCCACTAATAATAGATTGATAAGCTTCTTAAAATTCATCTTGAAGAGCTACATACAATTCATCAACCACAAATGTAAGGAAAGAGGTATGTAATATACTTATTTTGATCATAACAATTCCTATACACAATTTTGAATATGTGATGGAAGAGGCCATATGGCATCCACAAAGGCTTGTCATGCAAGGTGCACAAAGAAAATTCTAGTAAAGAAATATGGACTAGCAACATCAATACTAAGAGATATGGAAAAGGAAAAACAAGTTATGAATTCAAAGACTCTCATTACTTATGTTTTTCCTTGGCAAATCAAGAATCTATTAATGATAAAACATCTCATGATGAAGCTACAAAAGATGAGATCATCTTGAAAGAAAGGTATGAGTTACTTTGTAATGAAGATATTTCATTTCAATATTTATGCTTTAAAATGAAATAAATGTTGCATGTTAAGGAAATAAAAATTACAAATCTTAATTTTGATTATCTATGCCTTAAGAGAGAAAAATCAAATCTAACGACTAAGATTCAAAAGTTAACAAGTGTTGTTGAGTAGATAAATAAGAAATTATCAACTGAAAAGCTTAAAACTGAAAGATACATTGAAGAAAGAGGTTAAGACTAGAGACATCTACATGTTAAATCATCATTATCAAGTTCTCTGAGGTTTGATAGTATAGCTAAATTTAAAAATATAAGTTTCTTCTATTGTAGGAAAATTGGACATGTTCAAACTTCTTGTTATATATGGTTAAAAAACTACACTTGATATTTTCCAAAATAGCCTAGAAAAGATGCCTTACAAGGAAAGAAAGTATGAAGGCAAAAATAAAAAGGCTCTAAGAAAGGAATGATTACACAAGTTGTACTCTCTACTGTTAAGACAAGTACATGGTACATTAATAGCAATTGTTCAAGACATATGACTAGAGATAAATCTCAATTCCTACATTTTTCAGAACAAAACTATGGAATGGTCACCTTTGGAGATGACTTGGAAACTCCAATCAAAGGTATTGGTACAATTGCAGGTAAAGGTAAGGGTCAACATGATCCTCACTTGTTGAGGTGGCCTTGTAGTATTTGAGATAATTTGCAGTTTTTAGGGATCCTATGTAGAGGTTAATAACTAAATTTAAAATTTTTAAATAATTAGGGATTTTCCCCTTACCATGGATCACCCTCTTAAGAAAAATTGATTTTTGCATTTTGGGGTCATCCCAACAACTAGTCACTACCTCTATTGCAAAGTATTCTTGGATGAATCACACTTTCTATGAAAATCATGCAATAATCTAGCTCTTAAACTAGTCATCCGTAACTTTAAGTCAATCCCTAAAATATCAAAAGTTATATATATATATATATATGTTAAGGCATGTAAACTATTAGATTTACCCATTTTCCATTTGTCTCTTGAACCTAAGTGTTTTCTTCCAATCCTATCATAGCAATTTTGAGTTGTAGAGGTAACAAGAATATGAATCATTGGGAAGATCTACAAAGCTCTAATAGCTACCAAGTCTTGAGAGAAGTGTTCTTAATTTATTATTCTAGCTATGACAAGTTTTCAAAAGAGAAGAGAAACACTAAATACCCTTAAAATTAGTGATGTACCTTAAAGATTA
This sequence comes from Gnetum montanum, assembly GCA_015680685.1. Lineage (NCBI taxonomy): Eukaryota > Viridiplantae > Streptophyta > Gnetopsida > Gnetales > Gnetaceae > Gnetum > Gnetum montanum. Next base: position 69,408 of record MNCI01022802.1, on the reverse strand, counting down.
AAGAGTAGATGAAAACCCAAGGAAATTTTTAGCATTTCCTAATCTAAACATGGCTTAGCAAGATATTAAATAAGAATAAGAATTTTACCTCTCAAAGAAATAATACTACATGACTAAAAAACCATTAATGAGATAATATTATAAAATATTGATGAAGCATCAATAAGACAATTGTGTTGATGCATGCCTATTGATGGAGCCTTATCAACACATCCCCATTAATGCATTGTAGGATGTGTTGGCACATGTGCATTGACAGTAATCCACTTATTACCTATATAAGTGCATATACAAACTACATTGATGGTACCATTTCGTTGATTCCTTAATCAACCTCTTGTAGTTTCTTTCCATAGAACTTAGCAAACTTTTCCCTCATAGTGTCTACAGCATGGATTGAATTAATTGTACAACATTTTATTTGAATGCAATATGTACCTAGACATAGTTACATGAATGGTAATAAAATCAAGATTTCTTCTATCCATTGTAGCACTTATATTAGTTTAAGTTTATTTTTTAGCATTTTACTTTGAATGCAGTTTACTCTCTTGTCCTTAGGCATTTAATATTATAATTCATAAGTAACTTAAGAATGACCACTTCGAGCATCATATACTAATGCTTAGTAATCCAAAAGTATTAGTATATGTTCAAGATGTGTACAGAAAATGAAAATAGATGCTCCATGATCACTGGCGAGGTACCCCTATGCCCAACCATATGAATCACAAGCATTCATGCACGATTCGATTAAATTCCATGGATGGGACTAGTTATGGCATCTATATCATTAGGCTTTAATTGTAGTTTGCTATCTTCCCACTTAGACTAATGGTAGCTTTGTCACATAAGGTTTAGTCCAAAATGAGGCATATGATGTTGTCTAATTTTATGCTACTCCTAATGACTATAAAGAGATAAATCAACTAAGTTAATGAACAATGGAAAATAAGATCTAAACTAGCCTATGTATAATGAGTATTTGCTCTTAATAATTTGCACATGCCTTGGACTTTGTGAACCACTTCTGGGATTTCCAAGCATATGTCACTGGGTATGCCAAATGATACACTATTGGATTACCAAGTCTCTACACTTAAATGCTCTTGATTAAGGTGTATGCATTCTACTTAATGACAAGAATAGTAAATAGCAATAAATGGAAATGTTAACTAAAGGAAATGGAAAATAATTAATAATTAAAATAAATAATAATCTAAGTGGATGCTACAATGATGGGAGTAATCTTGATCTTTATTTTCAGTCATGTAACGTGTCCAAGTACATCACACTCGAACAAAGATATTTTACAATTACAAACATCACACTACAGGCATGCACTAGGAATAACAGAACTCTAAGAAAGACTATCAAAAATTGAGAACTAAAACTATCTTCCCCTATTTCTTTCCAAAGCATGCACCCAAGTGTTGTATTTATAGGCTAGCCCAGAGGAGACAATGTTGGATATCCGACATCGCTTCCTAGCTTCAACATTGGGTATCTAATAGTGGGGCTTCAATATTGGGTATCTATATCAAGGCCTAACAAATTCATGACTTATCATACCCCCATGACTAAATGAAAACTTGTCCTTAAGTCAAACAAAATGAGGAACAATTTCTTTACAGGTTATCAGAAAGGTATGGGATTATTGACTAACTTAAACAACAAACAAAATAATTGACTCTTACATGCTACAATGGTGTAGTATAGAAATGGAACACAATATTACAAGAAAAAAACTAGGAAACTCATGTAGTGCTTGGAGGTGGTGGCTCCTTCATTGGATACTTCCCTTTGCCACTAGCCTTGTGAAATTTGTAGTGATCAAGCAATGCCTATAACTTTTCTTCTTTCATCCTTGGATCGTGTACCGTCCAGGCTACTAAGCCAATGTGTCTTGCATGTGTACATCCCAAGGACATCGTAGTTGTGAAAAAATTTTATTGGCCTTCACGTACCAAGCCACAAACTATCATCATTCTTCCTCAAAGGCCCTATCTTTCTCTATTAATTCTTGATAATCTGTTAATCTCCTAGCTAGATTTGAGATGACATCCTTCTATCCCTAGTAGCTAGCTTTAACCACCTCTAATTCTAAGTTTGCCACATGCAGCTTCTACAAAGCATATTTCCAATTTGCAAACTCTTTTTCATATAATGCATAAGTGGTCGCTACCAACTTCTCTAGCTCGTTCTAAGGTTGACCTATTATTAACATGATAAGGTTGGCATATCTAAGGTTTTCCAATGCCATGTATTCTTTCAAATCTCTAATCTATAGGTCTTTATTCTTTACTTATGCTTGGTGGACCAAGGCATAACTATCTAGAATTGGCTGCCACTCAGGATTTTGTGCTGATAAGGATCTAATGTGGGCTTTAGCCATCTGGATCTTTTTTTCATTTATTTGTTTATACATGCCTACTTTTTCATAGAAGTGTTCCTTCAACTTTCATGCTTCTTGGCCTCATTCTACCACACACTGATTTCTATTACTGATTTTTGTTAAATAGTGTGGACCTACTCCATTGAGAGGGTTTTGTTTTCTCTGGTTAATCTATTAATATCCTAGTTGATCCTCAATAGTTATTCTCTCAACTGGTGGACACTTTCCTCTAAAATATTCTTTCGCTTTTCAACTATGGTCAACCTTGAATTCTCATTGGCGAGCTATTTGTTTTCTTCTTATGTGGTAGTCAATGCCTTTTTGTACATGTGGAACTATGCATCAATAATAGAGGCATTCCAGACTACTTTCTCTTTCTCTTGTTTTACAATTGCACTCTCCTCAATTAACTTGGACAATAGCTCCATCCTAAATTATCTTAGTGAGTCAAGTGCAACAAATGTGAAAAGGTCCCATTGTTCAACTCTTAGGGCAACTAGCTCTTATTGTAATCTTTACACTTCTACTTTTGCATGTTCTACCCTAACTTCAACCATGACCAACTTTTTTTTCAGTGATAATGAGGTCTAACTATCTCATAGTGACATCACTAGGGATGTCAAACAAAGTAGTTGTCACTTGCCTCATCTATAGTAGTTGGTCTAATACATCCTCATGCACCACAAGAGTCATCGAAGTTCTAGCCAGCATCTATGCATCTCTAGTCCTAGTAAGATCTACTAAGGGCACAATAGGCACATTGAATGATTCTTTAATATGATCCAAGATCACTTCTATTGCACCTGCCACATCCTGATGTTGCATTACCACAACTATGACACCTTTTCTAGTTTCAAGCATCACTTGGAAGGATGTAGCATTCCTAGAGATTTTCCTAGACCATTGGGGTCCTCCTCCTAATTGTAATGAGATCTTCCCCCTTGTTGGATCACTTGAAACTATGGGCTATACAACATCGTCAATTACTTTAAAGAGATTGGACTCATCTCTACTTTCCCAACTAACAACTTCAGCAATTTTCTAGACATGGCTCATTATGGACCTATAATCTTGTGGCAGTGGTAGTGGAGCTTGTGTTTTTGGACACTGTTCAAGCTCACATTCTATTTCTACTTCTGGTTCTACTTCATTCTCCACTTCTTGCTCTTCACCAAGATCTTTTCTTGGTGTCATAGGTTTGATGAGTTTGGCAAAGGAGACGTTCTAAGCCTTCCTAGGGATATCATTCATATATCCTAGGATTCCAGTGTGTTTGCATAGCTTCTTAATTAGGCAAGGAAATGGGAGTATGGGCTTCCTTTCCTTTTTCTCTTTGAACCACCATTGAATTTCAATGAAGTAGAATTGGGGAAGATTGGCCACATATTTTCCTATTAAGATAGCACTTCCCCTAGCTACATATGTTGAAATTTAGTTAAGCCCTTTAGTGGAAAATATGTGCTATGTACCAATCTTGAAGTATGTCCTCTCCTCTAGAGTTAGTTCATTATATGTTTTATCTTCTTTGTCATATGTTCATTTTAGCCATAATTTTTTGGTATCAAGGTCAAATCTAGTGGATAGATGGACTAGCTTAGCTCCTTCATTTGACAAATTCAAAATTACCGCAATTGCCTTGACTAAGAAAGAGACATTAACTCCACAAATGTTGATAGTGGTGCCCTCATTTTTGTTGTGCTAGAATTCATAAGTCTCACCAAGGTACCACTCACCATTGTCTAAAAGAATGGGCCATAGAGGTGATGCCTTAAGTTGCATTCAAACTACTTTTGGAGCAAATTCCATAAATGGTCTAAAGTTCATCTCCACTATGACTGTGGTTAACATGGACTTTTCTTAAATGACCACAAGGTAATCAAGGGGCAATGTGATACATTGTAGTTGATGGTTCTATGGCCTCTCCTTGGACTGATTGTCTAGTAGCAAGAGCCTCTTAATAAATGCTAAATGATTAGGCTTCCTACTCCTCATGTTCTACATGTTTGCCTTATTGGCCTTAGTCACTCATGAATGTTCAGCTACTCTTTGCGAAGCTTCTCCTTGTGCACCTCTTTTTGGGGTCATCTGTAATCAAAAAAAGATCAATTGTTACTAAGGTTATATTCTTTATCATTAAACAATTTATACCTTACTCGTTAGCTTAGTTCATTAAGTTCTTAGTTCATATAACTACAGAGTTAGAAAAAAATTTCAAGAAGAATCCCCAAAAAGTGTCTATTGATTTCTTCTTCTTTTTTCTTATGTATGGCTTGTTATGATGGTTGTGGTCCCTTAGGTGGAAAAATTAAGGTTTCTAGCATTAATACGATTGATTATTCATGATAATGCCTAAAGTTTTTAACACTCTTACCCTTATAATACCTTATGGGTGATAGCAAATTATCAAAAATTGAAACAGGTTTTCCACACAAGCACTTGCCCATGACTAACTTAAACACTCCAGGTTTAGATAGGTTTAAACAGCATGGAAATCAAAGTGGTAGAGAGCCAAATAGTGCAATTAAAAAGTGGGTGCATAGAGCTTTGAGTCATGAGAGAAAATTTGAACAACTCCCCTAGCAACAAATGATGAAAATGATGTTTGGGCACCGTGGGGGTCATATATATAGGTTTGAGTAACCCAACATTGGGTACGTGACATCACATCTGACCCGATGTCAAGTAGTCGACATCAAGATCCATGAATAAGTACCAAATGGGGTAGTTGAGCATGGAAACTAAAGCTCTATGATTAGTTGAAGGGTTTGAGGTTAGGTTCATAGTTCTATGTAAGTGGAAAATCAGTTTGAGGCACTAGAAGTGTAAGAAGGTGGAGTCATTGACGTGAAAAGCTTTGGAAGAGACAAGAAAAAGGATGTTAAATTGATATTGTGGAATAGATCAATTATAGGATAAGGGAAACAACAAAATATACCAATAGAGCACGTGGAAGGTAAAGAATGATGTGGTTGTGTTAACCAAGTACAAGTCACAAAAGTTACACAAGTGGATCCTCCCCAAAGTATGCTCTAGCCTATGATGCCCTTATGTAACCACACCTAAAAATTTCCATAGGCATGAAAGTGGTTGAATGCAATGCATACCTATGCAACAAAACACACATGTCAAAATCACCAATTTGAGATAATAACTCTATGTTACACAAAATCACAAGTTATGATCACCTAAACAACAAGATGAGATGGACTATAGAAAGGATTGCAGAAATTGGAATATGAGGTGTCTTACCATGGGCACAATGAAACCATGTGTGTTATTAATGATTAAAGAATCATGAGTCCTTCTATCCAAGATTCAAACCAAGTCCACACCACATTGTAGTGACATCACATCATTTCATCATGTTGGCAGATAACCATAAGATTATCATAGTTGTGAGGAGTAACATTACTTGGAATTTTGTCCAAGGGAGGAGCTTTATTATGGCACATGTTTTTTTAATTTTTTATTTTTTATTATCCTAAGAAGTCGCCAACCTTTAGGCATGGGTACATGTCTTTCCAATGGGACCCATAGGAGTTTAATCAGTGCCATTTCAGGTTACTCTTACTTCCATTTTTTGTTAGATCTACAAGGATATGATTACAACCTCAGCAACATGATAGAACATATAGAAGTGGCCAAAGAGAATCCATTAAATCCCCTTGATGTCACACCCTTCACATTCTACCTTGATTTTCCACTCTTCTTCCCAGACATAATGATTATGAAGTTATTTTTAGGTTGGATGATGGAAAAGGATGTCATTATGACCAGAGCAAGAACCTCTTATTAATGAAATGAGTGGATGGATAGCATGGTCTCAATTTCTGAATAATCAATCCCTTATGACTTAACAACATAGAGAAAACCTTACCTCAATGGGTAACATGATTGTCTTATTCACAAGTGAGAATACATAACAAAGAACATGAAAACAAAAACTAGGAAAAATTGGATCAAAATATAGGAAAATGACAAAAAAATGTAAAACAAAAAGATGAAAAACACTTAAGAATCCTGAAGCTTAGAATGGGATTAACCCCAAAACTAAACATTTGGCCATGACAAGGATTAATAAGTGGATAAATAGGATCCATGCATGTATGAAACATTGGTAACCATTCATGTCCTAGACACTAGGTGTCTATTAGTGGTGTGGTGGCTAGGTAGAAAAATCATTGGTCACACACTTGATTGTTAAATGTATGGTGGATCAGGGTATGAGGTGGGTTAACATTATGGATGTCTGGCCCACGATTTCACCCTTGATCATGATATAGTATGCATGGATTTATTTGTCTGCCCACATTGTTAGATTCGTTGTTTTGGTTTGGGATTGGAGTAATGATGAACGGTGGCCCTTGTGTATGATAAAAGGACCTCGGATATGAAAAGGAAGATGGTGCACTAGATTGGCATTGTGCTGGTTCAGATGATGTGGTGGGTCCATGCATGGTTTTCTTTAACTTATGGCCTTTCCTCCAGAAGGGATATTTCCAATGTTGTGGTTGAGACCCACTAGTGTCAACATGTTTATACACATTTTTAGCACAAGTGGCATTCATTTGTTGATATTGTGGTGTCGAACCTTCCTATGTTGCTGGCGATGGCATATAATGAGTTGGAGTATGAGAATATCAAGGGTAGGATGGATGGTAAGAGGCATGAGAGGGTGATCCATTAGGGGATGTGATGGGTTGGTGGTACTTGGGAGAGTGGTAGTGGTGATTTGAAGTAGAGGATGCATAACTAGTCAGAGAAATAGGATGTTGAACATAATATCCATACTATTTCAATGGATAGAAAGGATAGGACTGATTTGGTGGTGGCCTCCCCCATGATTTTGGTTGTTGCCACCACAATTGATGATCATGTCAAGGCTAGTAATAAGTCCCCCTAGGATGGTACACTTGGTTGTGGGACTGTTGATAATTACCTTGTGGGAGAGGAAATCTCCTGGGCATGTACTTGTGCACAAATTTTGGATTTAAGGCACTTATCCAATACTCTTATAGATGTAACAAAACTAGGCAATGGCCCTCTAGATGATCATATACACATATTTCACATCCATTATCGTTGTTTGTGGTTGAGTCTATTGCCTCACTTTCATCAACCACTTTTCTCATTTATTGAAAAGTGTTCTTGGCTATTTCTTGGTTCTATATCCTTTGTTAATTGTGATCACTTGGCTTATTTTGCATGATTCTCTCCTTGACCGTCTCAATGAGAGTTGTAACATTTTCATATATCCATTTGGACGTCCTATTAAAATTTCCTTCAAGTTCATCAATAGACTTCTATATTGGCAAGGTTTGTTGTGGAATAACCTTATTGAAAGCACTTTCATTCTCCTTACCATAGATCTAGAAGCTTTTCTTTTGCAGGGTTGGATCCTTGTTATTTTTCTCAACATTCTTCCATTTGCATATTTTTCCTTCTTCTTTTTCCACACACTTGATTAGCTCTTTGATCTAATGGGCTTGGAGCTCGTATAATTGCCATGGGGCATACATCCCAAGGATCTCCCTTGTTTCATTACAAAGCCCATCTATGATGAGGAAAAGTTGCCTTTCCTCAGAGAAACCATGGCTTGGGCATCTATTCAGTAAGGCATAATATCTATCTAAGGTCATGTCCAAGGATTCATGTTATTCTTGCTTCCACTCTTGGATCTATCTCCCTAGGTTGGACACCCTCACATAGGTTTGGTATTTCTTGTTGAAACGTTCTAGCATTGTGAACCATCATCATATTAAATTCTATCTCAATGATCTATACCATACTTTGGCTTTATTGATTAGTATCCTAGAAAAGACTTTAAGCTTTTTCCATCCACTTTCACTGTTGTAGAAAGCACAGTCATCATGGAAGGCTTGTAAATAATGTTTTGGATCTAAATCATAACCTCCTTCAAATTTATGAATATTATCCATATCAAGCCTGGGTAGATGACTATTTTTGTGATGCTTGCAAGATATCCTAATGGCCTCTATGATCTGCATTAGGCTCTTAGTGGCCAACAAGGATTCATCATCATCAAATAGGTTGTGAGGGAAATTTCTAGCTCTATTCATTTGATTATGATGATGTTGTCTATATTCATGGTGACATCTTTAATTTCTCCTGTGGGTTCAATATCTATTTTTGTTTCACCCCTCTATTGGAGCTTGATCTCCATACCTACATTCATCTTTGTCAAAACTAGATGTTGAAGGAAAAGAGGAAGATGAAGGACTGGAAGCATTTCCATAGCTTCTATGGTGTTCTTTAGGGTCCTTTGATTTATCACTTTTGGGTTCTAAGGAGGTCTTAGGCCTTGAGGCCATCCCTAGCTCAAGACTTACATCATCTCCTTCAGGATTATCTAACTTAGATGAATGTAGTCTTTGAGTGTTGTCAAGGTGGTCTTGATCATAAGAAACCTTTGCATAAGTTTGGTCACTCCAATTTTCTTCATTGTATATCTTGTTATTTCTCCATTGAATGCATTTGCTATATAGTGCATTGTCACTTCTGTGTGAGAGAGATATTGTTGTTGGTTTATGGTGCGTGTGAGTTAATATTTTTAGAAAGATATATTTTTAATACCTTTACAACAATCATGTATAATATAACTAATCTAGATAACTAGCACCATCCCAAGAAAAGGTGCCAATGATAAGCAACGAGGTACCCTTATGCCCAACCATATGAATCACAATTATTCATGCATGATCTGATCGAATTTTGTGGATGGGACTAGTTGTGGCATCAAGATTTTTAGGCTTTAATCACAGTTTGCAATCTTCCCACTTGGACTAGTGGTAGCTTTTTCATGTATGATTTAGTCCAAGGTGAGGCATATGATGTTTTCTAGTTCTATGCTACTCCTAATGATGATAAAGAGATAAATTAACTAAGCTAATGAATAATGCAAAATAAGATCTAAACTAGCCTATATGTGATGAGTATTTACTCTTAATAATTTGTACATGCCTTGGACTTTGTGAGACTACTTCTGGGATTTCCAACCATATGTCACTAGGTGTGCCAAAAGATACACTACTGGATTACCAAGTATCTACACTTAAATTCTTGTGATTAAGACGTATGCATTTTGGTTAATGATAGGAATAGTAAATAGCAATAAATAAAAATGTTAACTAAAGAAAATAGTAAATAATTAACAATTAAAAGCAATAATAATCTAAGTGGATGCTGCAATGATGAGAGTAATCTTGATCTTTATTTCCAGTCATGTAACATGTCCAAGTACGTCACACTCAAACAAAGGTGTCATACAATTACAAACATCACACTACAGGCATGCATTGGGAATAATAGAACTATAAGAAAGACTATCAAAAATTGATAACTAAAACTATCTTCTCCTATTGCTTTCCAAATTGTGCACCCAAGTGTTGTATTTATAGGCTAGCCTAGAGGAGATGATGTCAAATATCCAACATCACTTCCTAGATCTGACATTGGGTATTTGATATTAAGGTTCTGATATTGGGGCTTGACAAATTCATAACTCATCACTCCACATTCAAAATATTTTAGTTAATTAATTAGTAAAATTACATATTTAACCCTTCCTTTATTTACTCATTTTATAGATTAAGAAAACCATTAAAAATATAAAAATAAATATTTTACATCTCAATCATAGTTACCATAAAAATAAGTTAATATAAGTGTTGATTGGAAAGACAATGACTAGTAATCACATCTTTTATCATCTAAGAATATAGGCTACTTAGGTAAATGAAGTTCATATAATTTTACTGGATTATGCATACACACTAGTGAGTCATATGGTTAGGTGTAGGGAATACCTGCTACTCATTATTAACAATGTTATCAAGAACACATTTTAGCTATGTGTGCTAAGTGTTTTTAGATAGTGATATCATACGAAGTCCTTGTAAAAATATCATGCGCCATCTTTAATAATAATAATAATTTATTATGATACATGACATAAAAATAAAACTAAGATGTCTTCTTCTCAAGGACTAATTCATCATCTACTAATAATTCTAACTGGCAACATGACAAACCTAGAAGAAATGTTGATGAGATATCTTAATAACTGAAGGTTTTCTATGCACATCTAGATCTCTATTATTTAGACTTCATTTTCATCCTTCATTAGGATGAACAGCTATGATAGAAATATTTGAAGAGTAATGTTGTGTTGCCTCCTGATTTTTCTATCCCTTGAATGTTCATGGTAGCTCTCATGAAGCTTGGGCTTGAACTAGTAGCCCTAGATTATCAAGTGAAGGAGCACCTCTCTAGAGATAAACTCATGGAGGCACATCATGAAACCTCCAAGATAAAAGGGTCCTAATTTTACTAATTTTACAATCATAAAAGGAGGATCCAAAATTTTCATTAGGGTAATTTTAGCATGAAGGTCCTCCTTCTTTTAGTGAGGATGGCATAACTCATCAATGGTTACATTCAAACTGGGTAAGTAACCAAGGTGAGGGGATAACTAGTTCTAGAACCAAGGAACCTGAAGGTCAAGGTCTCTCAACTATTCATCAAGAGAACAACAAAGAGATCAAAGGAGAAGAGTAAGCTAGCATAACTCTCCTAGTCCTTCACCCTCATCATCTTCCATGTAGTGCCTAAAACATTCATTGTTGGAGATCCAAGAAATTTCAATGTAGAACAGTTTTTAACTTCGGATCCACAAGTCTTGCAAAAAAGGATTTGAAGCATCCTAAATGATTTTATCAATCACATAGGAACTTAAAGATCTATGACTAATGTATTAATGAAAATGAAAAATATGTGCAATAGTAATTTAAGCACTAGATCTAATGAGCAAGAATAGAGAAATGAATAATGAATGCAACAAAACAAAGAAAAGTGCACCTTTATATTAATGAAATGTAAAATCAAAGGTTTAAGAAATACATGTTGTTACTTATAAAACTTGGGAATATAAAAATGTATGTGATGCCCAATGTAGATAACATGGTGCATTCGGCTATGAAATCTACACTTGCTCTTCTTCAATTAATCTGCTCTTGAACATTTTTTGCTACAAGTCTACTCTACTCTAAATGATCAATGTTGAAGAGAAAATGATTACTAACTATTAGGTATTTGCACCACTCCAAAAGTCTCGAGTTTAATCTAGATGCCAATTTACCAAAATTCCTTCCAATGAAATAGATCTTTGTTTAAATAGGCCTTGGATGCTTGATTTATTACCACTAATTCTGCCATGATTGCTAACAAATTTCTGGTAAATTATGTTACACCTAGAACACCTTCATGCAGCCTATAAACAATTTCAGCTAATTTTCATTCTCTATACGTTGCCTCTACATGTTGTCTAGTGTATAGAATTTTCATGCCTAGCATATGAAATTAAAACCAAAATCTTATATGTTTTCTTTGTAGGTTTTCTAGCATATGAAATTGCAATGCTCAGAGTATGAGGCTAAGATATCAAATTTTGTAACTTTTGAAGCACTTTTCATCCTCTCAAGCTATAATACATGGAATTTTTCAACTTCTACAAGTCGGTATGTATGAGATTTATAATGTATGGGTTGTACATCTCATATTTTACATTAAAACCAACCTAAAATTCTAGTATTATTGGGCCATAATGCAAGATTTTGGGAAAAAATAAGGCAATTGCATCTACCTTTATTTTTCCACCAAATTACAAAAAGTTTTAGCTATGGACTATAACATGAATCTTGTTTGGGTGTGTTTCATTGGCCCCTCTTTGTTGATCTTTCGAGGACTAACTTGAAAGACATCAACAAAGAATGCAAAACACCATCCCAAGTTTATCACCAACACTCTCTTTCCATACTTGATTTGGTAGCTGTCGAATCCTACCAAGGAGCACTCATGAAGGTGAAATAAGGTCATGATGGGATGTCAAGATTTTGAGGTGAGATTNAGGCCAAATTTTGTTTTCTCACTTAACAAGATGTATTACATCCAATGTACTTGATTGGTGGAGTATGCTAAATTTTGCTTCATTTTCTCATTGAGTGAGATGTATTACACTCAACAAACCTAATCTATGGAGCACATAGAGGAGTATGTCACATGCCCATGGTGCTTGAGTGTCAAACATTTATTTTCATTGTTATTATAGTAAGGAAGGGTGTACTTCAACTATGAGGACATGGCTTAGGAGGGGTAACAGAAGTGATATGAGGTGGCACAGTGGGATAAGCTAACCAAATATTATGCAACAAATCTTAGAGGATAAAAAAACCCAAATAATACATGTTATTATAATAGATTACATAAGGTCACATGAGATAATAAGCAAAATACAAGCCACCATAGGTTATAATTGATATAACATGAGAAATTTGTATTTTGTTTCATAGATTTATACAAAGTTTGTAGTATCTTGTTATGTTAAAAAAAGGAATAACAAGAGATTACACAAGCTTACTTTTTGTAGGATACAAAGGTTATTGGTGTCAATCATTCATTCATACCTACAAACAAAGACAAACATGGACTATAGGAAAATACATAATAAGGTTTGAGATATGAATGGTTAATTAGATTGGCCAATCCATTCTCATCCATGTCCACCAATCTAAATGCCCCATTATCATAAGATTTGATAACTAGGAAAGGTCCTTCCCAATTAGCCAAGAACTTGTCCACATGTTTGCAAATGACCTTAAGGATAAGGTCTCCTTTCTTGTTTTTTCTTTTATTTAGATCATAATGATGTTGTTTCTACCTCTCTTGATATCATTCAATGTGAGCAAGCATTTGTATTCACTGCTCTTCCATCGAATTGAGGTCAATGGTACATAGCTCCTTATTTTGTGCATCATTAATGAAGTTAGATAAAGCTAACCTTGGTGATCGAACCTACAATTCAAGAGGCAAAACAACTTCAGATTCATAAACAAGCTATAAGAGGTAGCACTAGTTGCAATTTTAAAGATTATTCTATAACCATATAGTGCATGTATAAGTCATTAATGCTACTTGTGTCTACTATTATTTAGCATCTTTTTAAGCAAGTTTGTGATGACGTTTTTGCTTGATTTAGCTTTCCATGGATAATATGGCAATGAAAAGGAATGTTTGATGCTTAATTGTTGGCAAAAGGTTTGTGTTTCCTGGCTACTAGACTATGGTCCATTATCTTTGACTATAGTTAATGGTATGCTAAAATGAGACACTATATTATCTAATATGAATTTATAAACTTGTTAAGACATTGTTTTCCTTAGTGGAATAGCTTCAACCCACTTAGTAAAATATTCAGTTGCAGTGATGATGAAGCTATGCCTTGCAGGAGACTTAGTTATTATGGATGCAATAATGTCAATTCCCCATCATTGAAATAGCCAAGTTATTTGAGTAGTGTATAACTCAGTTCGTGGAACATGTATTAAGTTATTGTGATGTTGACATGTTCACAAGTTTTAACCTTCTATAGGCAATTACTTTCCATATATGACCAATAGTATCGTAATTGTCTAATCTTTGTAGTCATGCCTTTAGGTCCTATAAGTCCTCCACTTACACCTTTTTGGACTTGCTCAAGAATAATGCAAGCTTTGATTTTTCCCAAACACACTAACAATATGTCATCATATGACCTTCGACATAATGTGTTATTGGCTATAATGACATATTATTTTGATCTTTTATGTACAGCATCCTTTTGAGAAGCAATCAAGTTCTATGGAGACTCATCATGCATTAGGTAAAACATGATATCATCATACCATTTCTTTTGATGAACATTGTCAATAGTGGCTATAGAAAGCCTTCAATGTTCTCCTTGTTGGGAAGAGCACAGTTCTTCATTAAGGAAGTTGCTAAACACATCTAGTGTCATACTTATGGATAAGGTTGCAATGGCATCAACCAAGGTATTCTCAATTCAAGGTGTGTTAAATGCCAACATCTATAAATCATTGCATGAGTTTCTTGGCTAGGTCACAATAATTTTATAAATGTTTGACTTTACATGCATAAATCTTAGTAACTTGGTTGACCACTAGTTGTGAATCACCTTTTATCATCAAGCATTTTATTCCTTGGCCACAAGCTACCATCATTCCTCTAATTAACCTTTCATATTCTACCACATTATTGGTACATGGAAATTGAAAACAATAAGTAAAATGTTGGATCACACCAAAAGATGATATTATGATGGTAGCAACACTATCCCTAGGAATAGTTGAAGCTCTATTAATGTGCATGATGGCCTCATAACCTTCAAGTACCTCATTAACAATTTTGACATATTCATTAGGAATCTCATGATCGATGATTGTGTTATCTTTAACTAGGAAAGCCTTGAGTTGTGTGGTTGCAGCTTGACCTTTGGTTGAGACTTTGGAGATGTAATGCAAGTCATACTCAACTGTTATGGCTTTCCACAAGGCTACTTGGCTACTTTGTATATATTGATTGTTATGGATCTTAGTATATTATCTTTACATATAATGCTAACTTGACTCCTAAAAAGGTAGTATCTCCATTTATTCAAGGAGAAGACTAGGGCTATGCAATACTTCTCAACCTCTATGTGTTAGATTTCATAGGCGATCAATGCATTGCTAAGGTAGTAAACAAGTAGTTCTATTCCATCATCTCATTTTTGATATAGTAGAGAAGCTATGGACATTTCAAAGATTGCAAGGTAGATGTAAAATGATTTGTCTTTCTAAGGTGGACACACAATGGGTAGTTGGGCTAGCTCTTGCTTGATGTTATCAAAGGCTTTTTGGCATTGGGTAGTCCACTCATAGTGAACTCCCTTCTTAAGCAAGTGTTACATGGGTTGTAGCTTATCTGTAAGTCTTGAGATGAACCTACAAATAAATTGTAATCTACCTTATAATCCTCATAGCTTCTTAAGGTTAGTAGGTGCTACCAAGTTGGTTATTTATGTAACCTTATTAAGATTGATATGTATCCCTACTTTGGATACTACAAAACCAAGCATTTTACCTATTTTGATGCTGAAGACACACTTCTTAGGATTAAGTTTAAGTTTGTATTTGAGACACTGTTGGAGTACTAAATTGAGTTCATGCACATGGTCATTGGCTATCTTGGACTTGACCACTATGCCATCAACATAATCATTAAGCAAACCTAGCATGTAATTACTAAATATGTAGGTCATCACTCATATGTTGGACCTATGTTTTTCATGGTATGACAAAAGATTCCCTAAGGGATCATGAAAGTTGTGTATAATTGATGTTCTCACTTAATTCTAACTTGGTTGTATCCAGAGAACCTATCCATGAAGGATAGTAAGGCATGACCAATCATAGTATCAATGAGTTGGTCAATACTAGACAATGGAAAATCATCTTTAATGGTTGCCTTCTTAAGGTCTCAAAAATCGATATAGATATGAATGCTCCCATTTTATTTGGAAACTACCACTATGTTAGACACCCAATCAACATAATCGACAACTTGAATGAAACCATCTTGGTAGAGTTCCTTGATCTCATCACGAACTACTAAAGCCAAATCTAGTTTAACTTTGTGAACTTTTTATTTAACAAGTTTGATATTAGGGTTAAGCATAATGGTGTGTTGAACTAAATGAGGGTCTAATCCAGGAATGTCCTCATATGACCATTGAAAGACTTTAATGTTATCCTGGAGGACTTTGGTAATATCTTGAGCCTACTGTGATTCAAGTGAGGAATTTAGTTTTAACATTTTCTCCTCAGCATTGTGTGTTGTTATAGGAATTTCAAGTGGAGAATCCTATGTGACATCTTTGACCTCTAAGTCAAGAGTTGTAACAATGTATTCAAGCCACTCTAAGGATTTCTCTATTGAGGCTATGTGGTTGAAGAGGCTCCAAGGCTTAAGATCTAAGCATTCAAGGTCAATTGATCATTCTACATCACCATAGGGTCCACCAAGTTCAGCATTGTGTTGAATTGTGCCCATGTGTCCATGTTCAAATCCTACATGTCAACCAAAAGCATATTAAGTGGCATTTTCATGATACAATTGTCAAACAATGTTAAAACAATGCATAGTAATATAGTAATAGAGTACCATGGGGCACAATAACATCAAAAAAAATCAAAATGGGGTACCATGAAGCAAAATAATGTCATGAATGATGAAAAAGTGACATCAAATGATATCCAATGAAGTAAAAATGACATTTAATGATGCCAAATGGTATCAAACAAGGTTGAACTAAGTGTACTAATGTAAGAAACAATGAAAAATTACATTAAATAATATCAAATGATGCCAAGATGTGGCCAAATGTGGTCAAATAGTGATGTAAAATGGTACCAAATGATCTTGAACGTAGTGGCACTAGGGCAAATAAGGTCCAATAAGATAGATAGTATCATACATAATAATGTTCATTTTTACTTTGGGTTTTTATAGCTAAAAGATGAGTTATAAACTAATAGGTGAAAACATGAAGAATATAGGTTGTAAACCGGCAAAACCGGTGAAAAACTAAAGAAAACTTAGAGAAGGTAAATATTAAATTGCCAAAGTAAAATAAAACAAAATAAACTAGTAAGAATTATTAAAACACATATTGTAAAAATGAAAGAACCTTGTGAAAACTAGCATATCATTAATAGCCTAAAATTATTAAAAGAGGAAAAAGCTTAGAAAGGTGGATTTTTTTATCCTCAAGAATTATATATTATTACCATGGATAAAATATGCAGCAATGGGTTAAAACATGCTGTCAACGGTTAAAATAATAGCTGATTCATCTAGATTAACATCGGGAGAATTGCTACATTTACATCTTTGTAGCTATCTGAAACATAGGTAGATTGCAGATAGCAAAAAATAATATATGGTATCAAATCCGCCTATACAAGATGTAGCTCTCTGTAAGCCTTTAAAACACCAGAACCTGCTAGCCACTCCACAGGCCATGCAAGGATAAGAAATCAAGAAGCTCCAGATACATCTAAGCCAAATCTCAAGGATCGTGTTCTTTAGGAATCTTGGCCAGTCCCAAAATACAGGTATTGCAGTTCTTCCTTCCAAACCTCATGACGAAATTCAACGCGCATGTGTGGTACATTGGTTTTGTGTATGCCATTGCCTTCAGTGCCTCTGATGTCATATTCGGGGCCAAGCCAATGAGACTTGCAAGCATGAGAAAAACCGGATTAAACTGAGTTGCCAGCAACTTCACACAGATCACAGGCACTCAGCTTCCATACCTGTGCAGCAACACTCTATTCCTCAACTAAAGGCTCCTTAGTCAGGTAAATTTGCAAAGGATCATCCGTTGATAATGAAACCTTGAGACCCCGTGCAAAGAACACTGAAAAAGTTTTTCCATGATAGTCCAAAAATAAAGAGTTATTGCTTAATGGAGACATGGCCAAGACAATCTGAGCAAGATAATGCAAGTACTGTAATGCAGGAGATTTTCTAAGATTAATTCCATGGGCGATATTGTGAGTACGCAAGAAAGAAGCTGCCAAGTGATCAATATCACCTATAGGTTCTAGTACGAAAAAGCAGGGTAAAATTCATTGGTCCACTGCGCCGAAGTCGTCTCTCAGGTTTGCTTTCATCATCTACCATGTCAAACCCAACAACCTGCTTCAAAAAGACATGAAGTTGAGGATGAGAAGTTGGATCAACTGCCACCTCAAAAAAATGGTATAAATATATTATCAAGTATGTTCTGAAAAGAAGTGACTACTCACATGCCCTTGTACACATTGTGTAGCCGTGGAAACTGTGTCAACCAAATAGCATTTTCACTGTAAATCTCATTATTAACAAAACAGCCTGCTAACTGGTACCATTCACTCTGTTTTCCTTCATATCCATAGGCACAAATCTGCGGTTTTGGGATTGTTGAGAATAGGGCAGCAAGTCATAGGACTGGACTTGCACAGATCCATACAGAAGTTTGGTGAGAACTGTCATTCCTAGACGGTCATGGAGAGGAATAACTGCCGATGCAGGCCAGATAAATATACCTATAGGAATTGTATCACATTCATGGATGTCGATATAGGTTATGGGAGGCGGCCATCTTGCTCTAACTCTTGCTTTTTCTGGAGCCCTTCTCCTCTTGAATTGATACGAAAGGTACACTAGTTTGTACGCTGTGGGAGCTTACAGATAAATTCTGGAAAGTTTTAAAAAAAAAACGCTGGTTTGTACACTATGGCAGCGTACTCATCTAAATTCCTAGCTTACAGATAAACGGTGGAAATATTTTTTTTAAGGGTGGTTTGTATACTCATCTAAATTTCTAGCTTATATATAAATTTTAGAAAGTCTTTTAAAGAAAAAAGCTAGTTTGTATGCTATGGCAGCGTACAGATAAATTTTGGAAAGTTTCGAAGACGCTAGTTTGTACGCTGTAGGAGCGTGCTTACAAGTTTCGGAGAATTTCCGCTTAAACCAAAAAAGCTCAGCGGACTGGCCAATTCCTTCTAATTTTTCTTTTAGGCAACTTCCTAATTTGAATAGTTGTTTCTGGTTGTTACCTGAGCCTTTCCAAGCTTTGCCCTGGTGCTACTCCACACACATCTCCCAAGCACAGAGCGTGGTTGCAGGGTGCAAAGAACCAAGCTTCCCCCTTCACCAAGATCAACACTTGGGCCATTTACCAAGCCTCTACTTCAATGTCCAGGATCTCGATCATCTGCAATCATGGTGGGAAAGAGTGACAGCATCAGCGGGAACCCAGGGCTGGAAGAGGCAGAAGAAGCCATTCGCATTGTCTGAAAATTCCCGGAGCCATCCGCCGATGAAGAATCACAGGCCATGTATAAGAGGTATCTATTTCTTAATCTAGTTTTAAATGTCTTCCTCCCAGTGGCCTTGGCACTCTAGTTATATTCGCGAATACGCTTGGCAAGACAAGCACAAACACCGCATCTGCTCTTCTACAGATGAAAGTTACGCCTTCCCCATCATATATGCGTTTTGCTCCTTTTACCAAAAACTTTTTATATCCTTACTCATTGCAGCAGCAGATCCTGCTCCGAGCTCTCCTAGATTTGGTTCTTTGGTGTATGGTCTCGGCCAGTTTAGTCTACCGAATATTAGATTTAAAGATAAACCCTAAAACGGGCTGAGCAACAATTAAAGTCTCTCTCAAGCTATGCGCTGGAGGTTCGAGTCCCGATAAATTTTAACCTTCGATTCGGGAGTGTGTAAAGAAGCGCATTAAATCCCTAAATTTCCTGAAAATTTGTCTGGATCTGTATGTATACATTGACCTTCCATTATATTATTCTTGCCTTTTGCCTTGTTCTGGATGTCTGCATTGTGCATTAAAATCTTACATATCTTCTCCTGATTACATTAAAATCTTACCAGAAACTTCATTTCATTGTTAAGATTCATGGCATTGGCATGACAGACCACAGAAAACAAAACAAGGGAGTACGAATGAATAAACAAACACACGGAAATCACGAAAAGGCTACTTTTAGAACTGAAGGCCGAAGGCCGAAGGGCCGAACTGAGGTGAGTTATTGGGCTGTGCCTAGTTTAGTTAAGTTGTCTTCTTATAATGTGATTGTCTTCAACATGGCCTTACGGCACCACTCACAGGCCATCTTCGTTGAAGAAAAGTATTAACAGATGTGAATTGTTATAAATTTGGTTGAGGCTTGAGGCTTAATTTCATTCTTGGAAAGATTGGATTAAGTAACAAAAGGGTTTCATTTTATCGCTGCCATTTTGGTTGTTGCAGAAAATATATGTTTGGCCAGATTATGGCTCTTGAGTACGGAAATGGATTAAATGCCCCCCATACCTTTGCAAATTTTCTTACTTCAGTTAATTGTGATACTACAATCTTTTGTGCAACTTTTAAACATTAACAATATTTTGGATTTACATTGTACTTGTTCTATCTTCTACAATGTTTTTTTATGATATATGAGATCTAATTTTTTTGAAAAACTAATATATTTAAATTTTCTGTATCACGTCCCGGCTTCGAACCCATCCCCACTTTTTTTGGAGGCACATGTACCCAAACATGTTCAGAATCACGAATCCTTGATTCCTGGCTTCCACAAATCAGATTCTTTTAATGCATAGCTCTTGAGGCTTGTTTAAAGCTTTATACTCTGAATCATCATTCTACTTTGTTGGTGATCCAGGTTTTTCTTCCTGGCCATTCACACGTTTAATTTGACCAAATTTGTTTTGGCAATCATCACCCATAATTGGATCCCATGTGCTCTGCAATGTTGTTCGGCATTTGGAACATGCAGTCTGCAACATACTGCACATGTCCCTTGAGCTTCCCAATCTGGAAGGCAGGAGCAACAATCCTTCATTGATGATCCCAGTCCTCACCGTCGGCCACGAGCAGACCTTTACCCACAAAATCCTTGTTTCCATTTTGCTGCATATCAGACCTGCCATACAGATTATTGTTCTTTGACGAAAAAACATCCCTTACCAGCTCTGTCTTACACATAACCAACCTTGGTTCAACTCCCCCACCACATCAAAAACTATTTCTCATATATTTTGAATTTTTGACATAGTAAAGCAGCAGCCCGCCCACAATGTCATGGCTCAGGTCTGTAATGCTGCTTTTCTGATCTTCTCTCTCGAAGGCTGGCTATGTCCATGATGTTACCCACCTTGGATTTCTCTGGAGGGCCACTCACTCCTTGTTTCTCCATGAACCTTCTCATCCTACACGGCTGCCACCCATGAACTTTCAGAAACTACGTGACTGGGGTGAGGTTTCTATGCTGTTTCTGTTGCTGGGTTGGGACCCTCCTGTATCTCTTGCATCGATGATGAATCTGGAAAGTATGTGGTCAAGTGGGTGCTAGAACTGTTGTGCCTCGAGATGAGGGATTGCCTTTTTTTTGTTCTAAATGTGTCCATATTAATCAGGATTATAGCGGTTTGTGTGCAGACACAGACTTCTGCAACTGCAATAGACTAGTAGAATGATATTATAGAATAAGAGCATGCTGTTGAGGTGCCAAATCAAAATCATGTTGATTAGGTAATGAATCAAGGTTTAAATACTGAATTGTACACTTATAAATAATTAGATAGCATGATGTAACTCTTAATTTAAAAACAGCAAGCCGTCAAGAACATGCACGAGTAACATATTTTTGCTAGCGGCAGCTCAAAAGATCCGCATACAGGCTGCATGGTGCTGTTTGTGTGTGCACTATGCATTTACAAAGCTTTTCTACCTGCCAAATCGTAGTCTGAAATTTTCTCCGCCATTTTTAGCTGCATGTTTAGCTACAGTACTCCTAGCACATTCATCCCAAATCTTTGCCACATCTGTCAAGAACATTGGTTGAGGAAGCGTCCTCACGGCTACCTGAAAATTTGCTTTTGCTTGAGATATGAGGTCCTCATAGCCCTTGCATGGTTGAACAGAAGCTCTGTCAAGTAATACAGGTGAAGAATTTGGATAACTTTCCAGAATAAGTAGCCGTATATGTGAAATGGGTCTCACTTGAGATGAACGGTAATGCGATCTCATGCTTGGACTCAATGCCAGGGCACTGTAAGAACATTTTACGATAATGCCATCCTTTCCTTCAGCTGCAACTAATGCCGCATCATTGTCATCTTCGCTATCATCAATTACTGTATCTATCAGCTGGTTATTGATTTCATGCATCTCGTCTTGTAATATATGGTTCAACTAGATTCTTGGTTTCTTGATTCTTGAGGTTGCCGTTGATTCAACTTCGTGAGACTCTAAAGTGCCATGTGGTTGGAAGCTATTAGTCACACCTCCAGCTAAAGATACAGCAATAAGGGGCATGGAACCCATACATCGTTTAACAAATAAACCAGCTCTTGGGCTCGTTGCTGACCCTTCTGTCTAAGAAATCGTTCTCGTTGGACTTTTGTTCTTTTTGTTGGATCGTTTATTTTGTTAATGCTAGTTGTTGACGTATGATCTTGTATAAATGATTTTGATCAAAGTTATTACTACAGACTGGACTACAATTGAAGTTATGGGTGCCATGGAATAAATTATACTTCCAGGGTTACTTCAGTTAAAATTCCTAGGACATGCAGGCAGAGTCTTCCACTTACCTCATCATTGCATAACTATTAACGCAGAGTTTGATGGTGCAAGTGCTTAGCCTGGAATTATAAGTTAAGAATTCTACGGAGCAGAGAAATCACTGTCTAATTAATACCGACGGTCATAAAATCCAGCCAACAACCAACTCTGAAAGCTGACCACTTTCATATGCCCTTAGAGTATCATCTGAACCTTCTATGTGTTTCCTATTAATAAATACTTGGGGAATTGTTCGTTGACTAAATTTTGAAATCAAAGCTTGTTGAATTTCCACTCCATCATCTCTCAAGTCAATTTCAACCGCATATGGTAAAACATTCAGTTGCTTACATGCACCCTTTGCACGTACACAATACGGGTAATATGTCTTGGAGAAGATGACGATCCTATTGTTGTCAATGGTTGTTTTTAATTCATAATTTGCCATATATATGTGTGTGTATATATATATTATTGAGTCACATTTAATGGCAACATTATCATGCTAGTGGTTGTTTAGGTTTATCTTTTATTTATTTATTTTTTGTTGTAATAACCTTATGATTTTCAATGCTCCAATGCTATGTACAAGACCTATCTCAAACCCATACTCGTAGTCATTGAACTAGTGAGCATCTTATGCTTCATTGAGCAGCCTTGCCAAAATAGCTTGCCTTCCCATATGCAATTCGATGAGTGGACTCTTATCTGGTTTCTCCCTAGTGCTAAGGATTTCTTGCTCTATCTGTTGTAATAGTTTAGTGTGATTATATTATCACACTTAGCCACAGATGTTGCAAGGAAAATTACTGAAACTTTGGTAGCAGGGTCTTTGTAGTGCACCCTCAAGTTTATGAAGGATGATCCCAAAACAACTATGAAGATGGAGCAGGATGGGACCACACATTCTGTGGTGCTTCGATAGTTATCATAGATTTGGGAGATGCCATAATTCACCATGTATCATCTTGACAACACCTTGATGGTTGGGAATACTGTAAACTCTTTGTCTAGAATCCTCTGGGCTTTGTCTACTTGCTAGAGGGGTAAGCTTGGTTTTGCATTGCCTCTTTTTTTTTATGGTTATCGATGTTGAAATTGTTTGTCCTTGGGTTTTGTTTGTTATTTTGTTTAGATAGAAAATACACATAGTGGGATTGGTGGCTAATGATTAAATTTTATCCATTGCCCACACTACCTTGGAGGAGTTTAGACAAGGCAAAAGCATAAGGATCCAAGTGCTCAATCAACTTGGCATAGAGTTCACTAACTACAAGTTGCAGTATTCTCAAGTGTATCAAACATATGTGAATAATAGTCATGCACATGAGTTTTGGGTAATCCAAGATTTAGAAATGTGCATGATAGCCCCCATCCTTCACTAATGTTCATCTAAACCTAGTAAAGTACAATTGATTTCAACAAGGTCAACATTTTAGTGTTTTTGTAGTTTTTTTTTATTATTAATGTTCTTATGGCTAATGTGTTAGTCACTTTGCATTGTAGATTATGTGCATGAGTCTACTATTGTTGTGATCGCTTCAAGCCATACTGAGGAGAAGATTCTTCTTATGTGGGGTGAGGTAAATGGAGCACAAGAATGGTTGGAAAATAAGGCTCCTAGGGTTATTCAACAGAGGTTAACAAATGTAAGTTTGTTTGAATTCCTTATGCTACCTAGTCCATCTATGTAATAGGCTAAAATGTTGAACGTGATTGACTTCTTTGATGAGGATGTGATCAGATTTGCACTCTAGTGTCCATGCTTTTCTTGTCATTATAAACATCAAGGAGTTTATCTTTTAGTGAACTTTTTGGCATACCTACCAATGGTGTCAAGGTAGCAACTAGAGTAGGGAAAGACATGAGTTATAGAAGGGAGTTAGAAGCTTGGCTTAATTCACCTCCTAGTGTTAAATTATCCTTTAGTAAGTGTACTATCGAGGAGGTAAACAAAACTTATCCTATCTTTCAATCTAGGGTTTTTCCCATGCTCCTCTCACAAAAGAAAATCATGGGAGTTCAACAAGCCTAGGCCATGAAGAAGATCTTAACCAGTGGAACTAAGTTTGGCTAGGCCACATTCCTCATTAGTGGATTAAGGGAAAAAGTCTATAAACTCCGTGATAACCTTAACTCTACACATCATGTGCATTTTATCATGCATACCTCAAAAGGTTCATGGAGTTTTTAGTTATCAAGAAAGATGGAAAGTGGGGCCTTCATGACAATTCTCAACTTTTCAAGCCTTGGGTGAAACATATTACTCCAATGGTATGCACCCAAGGCCTGCCAATGGAGGAATTATGTGAATCTCTATCTATGACCACTAATAATGTTAGTGGTGTGCATTGTGATTCCCTAACAACATGGGGAGAGAGCCCCTTGCTATCCATGGCAACACGAAGAAGGCTAAATGAGAACATGCAGAAGCAAATAGTGCCACCTAAGGCAAGATGAAGAAGCCACATGTTGAAGTCAACATCCTAGCCCTAGTCCTAGAAGCACCTAGGAAGATGACAATTAAAATAAAGAGGATGAATTAAAACATTGGAGGTATGTTTTTGTTTCTATCCTTATGTTTCATTATTTTTTTTAACTATTTTCTAACTTGTGTTATTCTTGTTGACTTTAATTTGTTGTAGGGAGGATACAAGACCTATCTACTCATGCCACCACCTTGGAAGAAGAGAGGAGGTGTAAAGAGAAAGAGGAAAGGAGGTCTAAGGAGGCACTAGATGTGTCAGACTCCTCCTTAGATGATACATCTTTGGAGAACAATGTCCCATTAGACATACCTCATGACCTTCCTAGTGAGCTTTGGCATTTGTATCTTTACTTTTATTTTAGTTATTCATTGTTCTTTTATTGTAGATGGGTGTTGACTTTTATGCTTATTGTAGAGTGTGATCTTCCTCCAAAGTCATCTACATTCCACACTAAACCTTGGGTGGAGGTCCTAGACAAGGTGAAGTTCATGAGAGGAATGATGGATGATATGGTGGGCAAGTTGCAGCAGATAGACCCTGATTAAAGTAAGAATAGTTCAAATGTATTTCTTTTGCATGTTTGTTTTATAATTTCAATGTTCACTTCATGTCTTATGGTACCATGTGAAACACCCTAAAAGAAAAAAATGCGGGGTCATCCTGGCCTCACCAAGCTCTTACAGTTCGCACAGCACCGTGGCAGTTCATCGGGAGAAGAACGTTCTAAGTCCAGGATGGCCAGTTCGGCAAATTTTCTACTATAGGCATGGACGGGTTCTGTACCAACCTGCCCGCCCACCAAAGTAGTCGGAATAGCCGGTAGCCTGCTCAGAAATGGTGTGCAGAATCGGTGATAGTATCCTAGGTGCACAAAAAGCAGTTCGGCAAGTTTTCTAAGTCACAAAGCCTGCTACGCTATGCTACGATATGTAGCGTAGAAAGCTTCAGAAAACAATGGCGGAAAGAGATGCTACGCTACACGATGACACATAGCGTAGCATAGCAACAACTTCACTACCCGCTCCCCCCGCCCAACTTCGAGTTCTACAATGATGTCTCATTTTGCCAAGAAGCGGCGGACCATGTCTGCTGCTATGCTACGCTGAGCTACATGGTGCAACAAGGCATAGCAATCCTACGGAAATGGACAGAAGGCAGTTCGAAAGGTAAAATCAACAAAGTTCGTAAAACTTGCATCGTGGGAGAATAGGTTGAAAATCAAAAAAACTATCGCGATTAAGGCTAGTCGCTACGCTACGTAGCGTAGCATCACGTAGCAAGTATGTGACGTATGGCAGGACATGCTGTAAGATGCTACACCATGCCAAGCAACCCACGTCACAAAGCACAGCGTGGCATTCAGGTGGTCGTACGACATCAATGCACTCCACCCAATCGAACCATTGGCACACATCTGTAGGATCTGACGGCGTAGTCGCGATGTAGTAGTAGGATCGTAGTTATTGCATGGCAGGCTCGCATCGCAACGGTCTTGTAAGCCCAATGGTTACAAACGGCTCGAGTAACGCCAGTGAGGTAGCACAAGTCTGCGACACGTAGTATTCAAACGATCCCCTTTGCTTACCTTCAGCCCTATAAATAGCCCATCAAATAGCACACGAAGGGTCTAAAAAAAATTTTCTTAGCTAAAAAGGAGAAAGATACCTGCAATCTTGCAAAAAAAAAGAAAATAAAAAGCCAGCAATCTATAAAAGAACCTCTCTCAGCTGGCATAAATCCTTGGTCTTCATTCTACCACCTTGGTAGGATCCCGCCCGCATTGTATATACGTGAAGTCTATGCCCAAGTGCACAACTATTTCTATTTCTTGGCATGCTTCGGTTACCCTCGGAACTTTTGCACTCCATCACGCTGTGCAGCCAATTGTATCCACCCTAACCGGATGGATTTGTAGCTCTGAAGTGGTGCATGTTCCTAACCATATCTTATTTTACCTCTTCTTTACTGTCTAGCTTTCTTGTATTATTTTCTGTCTTATTTACCTTCAAGCATCATCTCGTATTATTGCCGCATTTACGTTTCTCATGCTCAACATCACTTCTCACTACCATTGCATCTCTATTTTATTCATTATTTCGCATTATTGTTGCATTTTTTACAGTCCCTTTCTTTTTCCACTGTATCTACCCGTAAGCACTATCTCGTAACTCATACAATTTATATTGCAAAAGGCTATATTGACACCGATGTAAGTCCCTGTCTAATCGACCAGATCATTCAGGGTACCCTGTGTTCGCACACACCCAGCACCGCCCTCCCACGGGCATGGGGTTGGAACTGTCGCGTCCGCCGACCCCAGCGTTCTTCCAGCCACCGACGTTTTTGATCACTAAAATTTTCTGGCGCTAGAAGGAGGGCCTTTGGTGCCTTTGCCACGTGTCACGGTAGTTCTGTGAGCCTTCTGCACCCTGATACACATGAGTGTAGATGCAACACCCTCTTGTAGTTGTTTGCGCTCTGTGCGGTGCAAATCGGTCACCCCGACGGTTCCCCCGGAGTCCTACAGAACACAAGGCCTCCGATCATTGGTTAACTAGCTCATTCTACGGTCATCTTGCATGTGTGCTGCACCCCATCTCATGTGGTGTAGACCGGTCACCTGGATGGTCCCTCCGAGACCCTGTGAGACATAAAGCCTGCCTGATTGCTAGCTAGCTTGCCCATCCTACAGTTGTCTCACCTGCATTCTGTACCCCATTCCGTGTGGTACAGACCAGTCGCCTCGATGGTCCCTCCAAGATCTTGCGAGACACAAAACTTACCTGGTCTCTAGTTAATTTGCTCGTCTTATGGTAGTCTCGTATGCCTTCCACACCCCGACTTGCATTAGCGTAGACTCGACACCCTTTGTGGTTGTTTACGCTTCATGCGGTGTAGATCGGTCGCCTCGACAGTTCCTCTGGAACCCTATGAGACAATAAGCCTCCTAAACGTGATTTAACTTACCTCTTCTATAGTAGTCCTGCATGCGTCCTGCACCCTAGCCAGCATAGGCGAAAATGTAACACCCTTTGAAGTTGTTTGCGCCTTGTGTGGTGCAGGTTGGTCGCCTCGATGGTCCCTTTAGGATCCTGCAAGACGTAAAGCCACCTGTTGTGATTTTTTAAATCCTTCTATTCTTTTGCATTTTCTAGCATTTTCTCACATAATCACTTGCTTGATGACGGCTTCTGCCACCACCTCCATTGGTGCCTCCAACACGAAGGTGCCCTTCACGGTCCAAGACACTACTGGTGCCGAACAACAGCTGAATCCAACACTAGAAGCACGTCAATCTCTCAGAATCCAAAATCAAGGACCTGAGGGACTAGCCCAGCAACATGAGCATTACAGTTTCCTTTATGTGAAGGTGCAGGCTAACCTACCCTTGGATTTACACGAACTCGAAGAAAAACGTATCTTCGAGTTCGATTACTACAACGGGAAGGAATTCATTCCTAACCAGGGGCATCTCTCTGCCTTTATAACAAGAGAACCAAAGGCTGCTAGATCAACTAATCTAGTTGACAAGGCTTAGGGAGCAACAAGACACAGCATCCAACCAGGATGACGCCTTTCAAGATGGGCAAGAGGAACTCGATTCCCAATCTGATGAGGGAGGCTTAGCCAACCCCATTCCTGTCCTGCCTACCCAGTCCTTCTAGGCCAACCCACTGCTTGTCGCCACCCCCTTCGTCATCACGCCTACACTTCAACAACCTACAACTGCAACTACAGTAGGTAGCCTTGCTACGTTCCCCGCACCTCATCATCCCTATCACCCGGTTGCACCTGTAGCAACTGTGCCACCGTAAGCTGTTTATCAGCACACTACCACAATACGTAACATGCCTATCACGGCTACCCTACCCCATGTCCATACTGTACCTACTTTGCAACCGCACCTAACTCCTATACCAATTCCTACATATGCATCCATTCGACCCACTGTGATGGGCCCAAGCCCATCCACATGGTGGACTCTGCTCGCTTCTTCATCTGTTCTGCAACCATCGTAGATGTCTCATTACATTCATCCTTAGGTCTACTCAACCCCGTAAATGGTAGAACCTGGCACGGGGCCATGGGCTGTCCCATCGGTGACCCAAGCGGCCTATCCAGTGACTCAATCCACTATTACCGCTCCGATAATACCACCCACCAGATGGTGGACAATGCAAACAGCACCTTTAGCAGGGGCGGTCCCAATGGCACAACCGATGGGTCAAATCACCACCGCTACCATGCCACATGTGGGAGTTGCCTACGTAGTCCCTCAGCTGTCTACAATGTCTCCGGGTCTGGACCAAGTGTTTCACCTCATTCAAATCCTAACTAAGGAAGTAAAATGCCTCAAAGTTGTTGGGTTTGATACAGTACAAGTCATGGACTTTTACCAAGACGACCTTGTCAACCCTGCAATCCCCACTTTGATATTACCACCCAAGATGTCCCTTCCACACTTCACGAAGTACAACGAAGAAGGAGATCCCAATACACATCTCATCACTTTCCAATCAGAGTCTTTGTTGCTACAACAATGGTTGCATACGATCATTCGTGTCTTCGCCATGTCCCTAGCCAGGAAAGCCCTAGATTGGTATCGCGCATTGCCACGTTCATTCATTTCAACTTTGGAAGAACTCTTGACCCAATTTGTGACACGCTTCAAGTATAACTTGAAGCCAGAAGCCACGTTGTATCAGCTGATGAGCATGAAGCAAGACCCGCTAGAACCAGTCCAAAAATTCATTCAACGTTGGAGCACAACCCTTAACGAAATCTGTGAACCTATCGCGGAGGCTCACTTGTTAGCCATCTTTAAGGGTGTGGTGAACAACTTCATCAAGTCAAAACTATATTACCTCGCTCCACGCTCACTTAGTCAAGCTTTAGCTCAGACGGAAAGCATACAAGATGTAGCCGAGGAAAGCAAAGACCCGGCTTACGTCACTTACAAGAACAGTTTTGCAAAGAAGGACAAGGGTAAGGCCCCAACAACCATGGTGGCTACTATGGCAGCTAAGGCTAAGCCCAAACATAGCAACAGTGGAAACAAGAATAACAATAAACTGACCAAACCTGCGGCCGACTTAGGGCCCAAACCAGGCCAAGCATTACAACCCGCTGCGCCTACACCTGAGACATCTGCATACACTAAACCTAACTTCGAACGTAAAGATTGTTCTAAATACACCCTACTGCCTCTCAAACCTTCAGAACTCCTGAAGCAACTATTGGCAGCAGGATACATCCAACACAAGCGGATGTCAGAGGAAGCAAACATGAGGCATCGACGCTACTGCGAGCTCCTTAGAAATCCCTCTTTAGCCCTGCCCAACGAGCCTCCAGTTCCTAAAGGTTTTAGGCTGGACAGGTTTTGCGACTACCATCAACTATGTGGTTACACCACGGATTATTGTCTGTCGTTGCAAGATGACATCCAAAGATTGATTGACCTAGGACAGTTGCTGCTAGATGAAAGTAGCCTAGTACGTCCTGAAAACCAATCCATGTATGTCTACACTGATCCCCTCAATGCCAATAATGCCGATTTCGTAATCAACTTCATTGGTATTGACAATGATCCCACACCACCCTTCCAGCCATTTGTGATTCGTGTGCCTCAGCATAGTGCACCAATGCCACCAATGGCTAGTCCAAGCCCGCAGTCGCCCTTTATCCTAAAAGCCCTGCCATGGGCATCTACCTCTGCACCACCCATTGGTGGGGCCACACGATCCCATCTGCTAACACCTCTAGCTCCATTCATCATCAAGGGGCCAATGCCTTCAATAGCCCCCATCCCGTGCAACAACATTAAACAACCTCCTTGTCCCACAATGCAAGAAACCTACTTGGTGGGCGAGGCATTGAAGGGGAATACCATCAAAAGCATCTCCAAAACTACACCTTTGCCCTTTAAGTTTACACCTTCTTCACCAAAGATGAAGGTCGATACAAGTACACAGCTTGTGGCATCCTGCCACCAAAAATTTGAACCTAGGTCTGGGGCCATCTCCCCTCGGGAGATTCATCTTCTAGGGCGAATCAAAGAGGAGGGTGTCAAACAGACGGGTGGCCAAGACTTCTTGAATGCCCTCATCTAGCTTGGGCAAACCCTAAGGCAGAAAAATACCATGTTAAGCCTATACGACTTAGTCATGACATCCGCCCCTCACTGCGAGGCTCTAGTCCACATGTTAACGACGATTCCGGTCGACGAAAACATGCTGACAAATGAGAAAGCAATCCACTCGGTCATACTCCCCTCCGTACCCATGGAGTCCATAGTACCTCCATTAACTTTCAACAACAAAGCCATTAAGGAAGATCTTGAAAGGGGTCAAGTGACTACGGCTCCTCTCTTCATCACAATTCAGGTTGACCAGTACCGAATCCAAAGGGTACATGTCGATGATGGAGCAGCCACAAATGTCATCTATTTTCCTATTATAGATAAGCTAGGGTTGGTCGACCAGATCAAACCAACAGCGACGTCATGTCTGCAGTCCTTCAATGGGGCACGTGTCCTAGTAAAAGGCACAGTTCATGTAAACTTCATAGTAGGGGATGAGCTCCTCACAGATGCAACGTTCATTGTAGTCGAAGAAATGATAGGGTTTAACCTAATCTTAGGAAGATCGTGGTTAGCAAAACTCTAGGCCTTCTCCTCGCCTATACACCAAGAAATCCACTTACCATACGCGAGTAGGGAGGTGATAATCCATGGTGATGGGATGGTAATGTAAGCAATCAGCAACGTAAACACGGAGCAGGGTTCAGAGGTTACAACCTCTGAAGATCAAGTGCCTGTTCATGCATGCACCAATCATACAACGAAGGGATCGGCCCAACGAGGTGACCCTCAAATTGAAAATGTTTGGGTGGAGTTTCCCTTTCAAGCGAAGGATAGTAACATGAGTGAAGGCCCCGGCAAAATGCCTCGACCTTACGTCCCGATCAACCCACGAAAGGTCAAGAGGCAGCTACGCGTAGCATAGCAGCCTTGCGACCTCCCACCCAGTCGCCATCCTCGCATATTCGCTTTCTACTTAGCTCACCAGCATGTCGTCCTTTCGGCATGATACGCCAATGGCCCGAAATGGCCTAAAACTAGAATTATCACCTTTCACTTTATTCACTACCCAATGGCCCGAAATGGCCCAAAACAAACAAACGGCCCCCGAAATGGCCCAAAACTAGCATATGAGAGCGCGAAAACTTTACATAACACACATGATAATACAAAATCGGTTTCCTTTCTGAAGTCTTCAATTTCAGTCAAAATTTTTCGCCTATTGGTAGTGTCTGTAAATTCTTTCAAAAAAAAGGGGGGGAGTCGATCCCCATGCTCTCATGAGTTATCTCCGCTCACAGCACCTTCGTCATTTGTCTCTACTTCATCCACTTGTGCATCGCCTGCTCCTATATTGTCCCCTGTCAACACCTCATTCCTTCCCTCCTCGGGCCCCACACCTTCGTTAAGAACCTATGTCCCAAAAAAAATAAAGTAGTTAGTAAGGACAACAAATGCGATAAATGACAGCTGTAGCAAAGCATCAAAGTGACTAACTTGAGGGGAGCCTGCGTCAGTCACAAGAGGTATCTGGTCTAGACCAAGCCTGAGACGATGCTCAATCCCCTCCATCGAAATATTCATCCAAGGCCTATCACTAGGTTCAGCATTCGCAGCGGCGATTTTTTCCCTTTCCAAAGTTGTCCATTTTAGAGGTTCCTGGGAAAGATAGGTGGTTGCGGTCTCTCCTGTAGGAAGGGTCACCCCCAAGTCTGGAGATTCCATGACCTTCACCTACTCTTTAAATTTTGCATAGGCCTTAGAAGCACCGATGGCCTTCACGAACGCCTCGTACGAGAATGCCTCCATAGCAGCGTCTTTATACAACCTTTGATGGGTTTCATTTTCTATCTTGTATGTATATTTGTGATCCCTCTGGGTCTTCCCCCATTCGAAGATCTTGGCACTAATGTCCTTCATATCTTGGCACTTCTGGGCTAGCAAATCCATCTACATCTATTGTTCGACTATTTCATGAGTGGATTCTACATTCTGACGGACGACAGTCCAAAACCTAGTGTAGTCGGCCACATCCCTTTGCAACTCAACAGGGTCAGGATTATGGTTTATGAGGAAATTGATCCTCAACCTAAGGTTCTCCACCTCAGCGACCAGTTTCGCCTCTCTCTGCTCACTCCTGTGAACCCGTTTCCACAATTCCTCGTTAGTATGTCTACATTCCCATAGAGAGCACACCGAGTGCAAGACACATTTGTAAGCCTCATCAAATATACGACGAGACACTTCGGTCACGTCAGACGAGAGTGTGGGCACTGTGCCAATCTCCATAGGTCGAGCCGGGTCCCACTTGAGCCAAGAGGCTGTAGAAAGTATAACCATCACATTAACATGACATAAATCAATACATTCAAGAGTTTCAGCGTAGCAGCATAGGGGTTGTCAACACTCCTACTTACTCACATGAGGATCCGCCTGCTGAAGGTGTTTGATCATGTCATCAACAAGCCCCTGAACAAACGTAAACTTGTCAGGAACTTCAGCCCATGACTCTGTCTGAGGTGGAGGAGGTCCTGAGACATCAGCAATAGCACCTGTTACACGATTAAGCATGTTAGCAACAGCTGAAATGGACTCGGTAGGGTACATCCAAAGCCTAAACTCACCAGCATCGGGCTGCTGTCTTGTTTCTTGCCAGTGCAAGACAATTACAGTAGGTTCGGTAGAAGGCCCAACCAAGTCCATAGGAACTCCTACCTCAAGCGCTGGTGCTTTTCCTTTCAGGAGAGCAGCATCTTTTTTATTTTGGGAAGACACCTCTTCATTGGTAGGAAGAGGCTCCCTAATAGCAAGAGCCCCTGCCCTGGAGACAAGCTCCATTATTCCTAGCTAGGACCCTTTCTTCCAAAGTTGGGGCCCCCGCATCTTTATTTGTCACCCCCATTCTAAGGGCCGACACTTCCTCGTCACCTTCTTCTTCGCCTTCTTCTTCTGCTGCCCGCAAAAGGTATACACACAAAAAATCAAGGTTGGTTAACTCAAAACTGATACCATGCTACAAAGCACTACCTAACTAAGCATAGAATAGCAGGCTCTCTAAATGCTCACCAATGGGGGGTTGCGTTCGCCGCAACTTGAACTGCAGTCTTCGCTCCTCTTCATGAGGGCTTTCCCTAGCAGGGAGAGGTCTCTTTCTCCACAACTCCGCGGGCACGGTCTCAGCCATGAGACGTTCACCCTGGGTCGCGTTGTTGAGTATGGCAGGGGGAGTCTCCCCTACGCTGTCCTGGCCGCAAGCACTATGAACTACAAGACCTATAGTCGTTACAGAAAATAAATCCCCAACCATCTCCAGGGGAGCCTAGGCTTGCATGGTCGAAAAGGCCTGTTGAATCCACGGCTTGGGGATCTGGTCGCAATCCAACTTGGATCAGAATCCATCCTCCTAGACCACCAGGAACTCCACGAAGCACTTTAAATAGCCTATGTAGAAAGTGTAGTGTATGTTAGAGCGGGACTCCGTTTGCTCACGGAGCCCCAAAATCTTGCCCTACAAGCGACTACATAGGAATTTGGCCCAATTATAACAAACCCCTTCCTCCATGACTTACCGCATTACCCAAGCCTGCTCAAGCCCCAAGACCTTCCCTTGGGTGAGCAGTTGAGGGAATGCACGAGCATGAAAGATCGGGTATATCCCCATGGCAGGACTGTCCTTAAGTTTTTCCATTAGGAATCCTTTCCACTCCTTGGTGAGCCTCAGCCACACCTCCATATGTTGCTTATGGAGGGTTAACTCCTACTTTCCCTTCAACATTACATCGACACCATCAGTAGGGACGCCAAAAAAATCTGCAAATAGCTGGTCATTGATGTCAATGACCACCCGCACACCCCGCACGTACGTGCGAAAGTGGCTTGCCTACCCAGAAAAGGAATTGACCAAGGAAAGCATCTCGACAGTAGGGACGCCCGGATTTAGTGCCATAAACAAATCCATAAGCCCAGCCATCTGGATTCTTCTGAGCAAGGGGCCCGAAGCCCCTCGTTCTAACTAGCTCTAGCTTGCCAATACTTCACCATATTTAAAGTAGATGTTTCCCCCTTGCCTTCTGGTAGTCACCACCATCACTTCATGAGGCTTCTTTGCTTCTGCAGCAATAATCACAAAACATGCTTGGCATAAAAGAAAAAAAACTTGAGTCCACGGTACCTGCTTTTTAACCCACCAGGTCTATACGGTGAGGGGAATAGTGGGAGCTCAGCCGCCAAGACTACTTTGAGTGTAACCTGCTTAAAAGATTCTCTCCACTCCTTGTCTAGCCAACCCTTCATCCTGAAATTACCGTAGAAAGAGGCGAGTATGTGTAGGTGGGAATCGTATCCTTCCCTGCAATGAGCAATCACGCCCACCCGCTACTCTTGGCAGAGGCAAATTCCTGTAGGGCTAGCTGTGCTATGGCCAACTCACCCGATTGATCATAAATCCCATCGTCATTAAGATAGAACCTGGTGACAAGTGCATGCTATTAACACTAGGCCAAGCATGGCCGACGTTGCACAACCAAGCAAAGTAAAGACGTGAAACTCACTTGCCAATACAGTAGATAGTCCCCTATGGGTTCAAAAAGTACGTCGCCACATGGCGCGTGAGGTATAATGTGTTGTAGGGATGATAACACTGGTATTCTGGCATATCCCAGATCCAGGCCAAGCGCCTCAACCCTATGAAGTGTTGCGTAGACCCTCCTCCCGGCCTGCTTGTGGTCGCGTCGTCAAAAAGATATCTCAGGATGCCCCGATTTGTCCCTAGCAACAAAGCCTCTATTATGTCAGATGCCCACATCTCATCCAAGGAAAACCAAACCATGAGACTAAACTGGATGAGAAGGAATTGCAGGAAGTCTCGTGCCCCATCACTAAACCAAACCGCTCGATCTCCCAAACGTATCGAGGGAGGGGGAACGTTGGCCATAGGTCTGCCTACATGACATAAGACTCCTTCAAGATCCAAAACGATCAATCTAGGCCTCGGTCCTACCCTGCATGATGAAAACAGCAAATATTGACATCAAATATGAACATAATAAATGCGCAACATAGTAGTGCTTAGCCGACAATAAATGTAGCATAGCATAATCCCTGTTCATCATAGCATAACAAAGATGCAAAAGCCTAGCGTAGCAAGAACATGCAAGCAACTTAGCATAGCAACAAAATAACTAACAGCATGCCCAAACAAAATACACACCTACGTCATACATAACCAAACCCTCCTGAGGGTTTTACGTCACAGCATGTCAAGGTTCAGCAACTTAAAGGACCCTGGTCTCGCAGCTGTGGCAACCACCGCGGTAGTGATGGCCTTGCATGCAACCACAACGAGACCCGTGCACAACGGCGATGACCGAAAGAAAGAGAGACCGCGACAGCACCAAAGCCAAAACGACACGACCGTAGAAAATACCAGTAGCGAAACAAATGAGATATAAAACCAGAGCAGAAGACAGTAGAAGGTGCAAGGAAAAAAGAACGGAGGAGACATAAAAAACTCACTGAGTTAATAGTGTGCCCTCCCACGTCAGAACGCGCACCCACGGCCCATGTCTCAGAGTCTTAGGAGCCATAGCCCTACTTGCAGATTTACGACCTTCGCCTTAGAAATTCGCCTCAATGTGGATGAACACAGTGACTCCACGCCTCAAGATCGCCGAAGTGCTCCAACAAGGATTATGTGCTTCTAGGGCAAAAACAACGAAATTACCAGGATTCAACCCCTATTTATGACAATAACAGCAAAATGGGAAAACTTCCTTTCTCTCTCCCCGATTAAGGCGAGGTGCGGCATGTGGTGTAGCATGCTCGCCACGACATCACAACACTATTAGCATTTAAACGTCAAGCATGCTTCAACTTTGTTACTCGCCTTCTCAAAAATAAAAATAATATGATAATATTTGTTTTTGATTAAAGGTCCGAAAAGACCTTAAACTAACAAACCCATCATGATTACGCTCCTTAGGACTCAAAGACAGCAATTTTGACTAGTAACGGCTACAGTCCACAATGACATCAAAGTAGTTATGCTTCTTACATCAGCAATCACCTAGCGCACCTCAACATAGGCGTAGCATATTCCCTAATAGTTTTGTGCCTTCATTCCCACATGGGCCACCCGATACATCTTGTACTCGCAATTCCATCTCTTTTATCATTATTTAGCATAGCAAGACTTTGCATGTCACAATATGGCAATCCAAAATGACAATTAAACTAAACTAGTGGTTTGGCATCCATAGATAACTTTGCACGTTACATCAACAATGTCTATATCTTCAACAATCCTAGATTCTTGTGCCTGGGCGGTACGCCATGGTCCTAAGCTAGCGAACTCTCAATCTTTACATCACCTTATTTAGCAAGTCGCATCTCGGTGTTGCTTTGTAGATTTACGTTCCACACAATCTCTGATGACCCTTACCCAAGCTCTCATCTTGTGATGGTAGGTTAAGCAAGAAATGGAAACCCACCATGCCCTATCCATGCCTCTAATATTAACAAGGCAGCAAGGCAAGCTCGCAAGACAGTTAAACCCTAATGTGATCAACTGGGAGTCGATTGCGATTAATACTATAGCGACCTTAGAAGCATCCCCGGATTGGCCTAGACATCTAGTCCATGCCCTAGATTTGGAGGCTAGGGATGTAACCAAGGATCCTCTTGTTGAGATACCCATAACCATGATAAGAAGGAGGTAAAGACATTAAGACTTAGCTCCCTCCTAGACACACAAATACATGAGGGCATAGTTAAAACCTTGCAAGAACACATTGACGTCTTCGCATGGTCATATGGAGATATGTTAGGTCTGGATCCACGGTTGATTCAGCATAATATCGTCCTAGACCCCCACATGAAGGAAATCAAGTAAAAGGTGCGTAAAATCAAGCCAGAAACGCACTAGCCGTGAAGGATGAAATCACTTAGTTATACCAAGCAGGTTTCATCTGCGCAGTCGACTATTCAGAGTGGGTGTCCAACATCGTTGTGGTTTCAAAGAAAACAGGAGGGATACAAATATGTATAGATTTCTGAGATTTGAACAAGGCAACGATCAAGGATCACTTTCCACTACTGAGCATCGATCAACTCATCGACACCACGGCTGGACATGCTTTGCTATCCTTCATGGATGGCTTCTCCAGATACAACCAAATCTG
Organism: Gnetum montanum; assembly: GCA_015680685.1. Lineage (NCBI taxonomy): Eukaryota > Viridiplantae > Streptophyta > Gnetopsida > Gnetales > Gnetaceae > Gnetum > Gnetum montanum. The sequence goes on along the minus strand of MNCI01022802.1, from coordinate 31,232 downwards.
CATCAACCCAGAACACCAGCTGTCAACAACCTTCATGACTCCATGGGGAACCTTCTACTATACCATGATGCCCTTTGGGCTCAAGAATGCTGGGGTGACATACCAACGAGCCATGACCTACATTTTCAGTAACCACATCCTAGAAACGTTAAATGATTAAGTGGATGATATAGCGGTTAAGTCCAAAGAGGCAGTCCATCACCCGCGTAATCTAGAGTTAGTCCTCAAGTGCTGTCAAAGGCACGATTTGTGTCTTAATCCTAAGAAGTATGTCTTTGGAGTAAAGATCGGACACATGTTAAGGTTTGTAATATTGAAGGCTGGAATACGAGTGGACCCAGACAAAGTCAAAGCCATCGTCAACCTAGCGCCTCCCACAAACCTAAATGAGTTACGTGGTTTACAAGGCAAAGTACAATTCATTCAAAGGTTTATAGCAAGATTGACTGATAAGTTACACCCCATGCAACATCTTCTGAGAAAGGGGGTTGACTTCGAGTGGACAGCCCAATGTCAACAAGCCTTCGACAACTTGAAGAAAGAACTCTCGCACCTCCCAACAGTGTACCCTCCACAGAGGGACAAGCCTTTCTTCATATACCTTGCCACCTCCGACGCATCCATAGCAGCACTGCTATGTCAGAAGCGGGACGATGGCTTTGAGATACCAATGTATTACCTGAGCCACACATTAATATCATATGAGGAAAATTACAATGAAGTGGAAAGGAACTTCCTAACCTTAGTGTTCATGGTAAAAAAGTGATGGCACTACCTATTCCACAGCACAACCAACATCATTTGCAAAAGCAATGTACTCCGAGCTATCACCGGCAACCTGTACAAAAGTAGTAGGATAGCCTGATGGAAGGCCATAACTGCAAAATTTGATCTACGCTATGTGAGCCAATCATCAACAAAGGGCCAAGCCATAGCGACCCAACTTATGGCCTCGCCAGTCGATGACCAGGCAATCATCGATCCCGAGTTCCTAGATGAATACGTTAGCAATGTCACCATCGTCCCGCTGCATTTCGAGGCAACCTTACACTTTGACAGCGCCTCAACCACACGAGCAAGTAGTGCTGTTGCCATAATCACATTCCTCTCTAGGGAAATGTACCCATCCGCTTATCGCTTCACATTCCCGTGTACCAACAACGTGTCGAAATACGAGGGGCTACTCAAAGGCCTCTTAACTGCCCGCACGCTACATGTACAACACCTGGTGATCCAAGGAGATTTACAACTAGTCGTGAATCAAATCACTGAAGTCTACGCCTACAAGGCTACACATCTGCAACCCTACTATGACCTAGCAAAAGTTTTACTGAAACAATTTGTGACCACTGATGTGCAACACATGCCACGCAACGAGAACAGCATAGCAGACGCCTTAGCTACCCTCGCGTTAAACATCCCATCGCATTCCATGGCAAACCTGCCAACTGCGATCATAGAATGTGCAGAACCTATCACTTGAGTGGAACACATGGCATCTGTTGACACTGCGGACACCCCGAAATGGTACGATAACATTAAAGCATATTTACAGCATGGCAAACTCTCAGGTGGATTGACATCAAGTCAAAGAGATGCANAAAGTCAAGACATGTGACACATGTCAGAGATATGCAAATCTCATACACATAGCACCTACAGACCTACACCCTACACAAATTACATGGCCTTTCCAATGATGGGGACTAGACCTCATAGGGCCCATCACGCCTAAGTCCTCCACATGGCATAGCTTCCTTATCACCGGCACAGAGTATTTTACTAAGTGGGTGGAAGCTATTCCCCTAAGGAAAATGACATCCTAGCAAATTTGCCACTTCATCCTCGATAACATAGTGACTAGATTTGGGCTTCCAATGACTATTGTGACTGACAATGGACCACAGTTCAGTAGTAAGGAAACCCAGGCCTTCTGTAGCAACCTAGGCATTAAACAATCATTTTCTTCCCCTTACTATCAGCAGGTGAACAGGCAAGTGAAGGCTACAAATAAGTCCATCATCAAGTTACTGAAGTGGATGCTTAACAACAGCAAGAGGCGGTGGCACGAGCAAACACTTTACGTCCTCTAGGCCTGTCGAAGGACTTGCAGAACCACGACAAGTAAGACCCCTTATAGTCTCATTTACGGATCTGAAGTTGTGTTGCATCTTGAGTTACAGGTACCCTCACTTTGGATGATCCTGTCCAACGTCGTGAGCAAAGCCCAGAACAACGAATCGTGAACCATCGACCTTGACACAGTGGAGGAGGAATGCGTGCAGACACGGAGACGAATCAAGCACTATTAGGATGAACAATAGCAAAAGCACTGTGCAGACCCGCATCGATGGCCAATGCAGAAGGGAGACCTTGTCCTCAAGGCCATCCGTGAGCACGTAAGTAAGTTCTCAGCCAACTGGGAGGGTCCTTACATGGTTGCTAAAGCCTTTGGGAATGGAGCCTTCAAACTGGCAAACATGGACGACAACAAGTTCACCAACCTGATGAACCACATGTACCTCAAGTCATACTACGTCTGAGGTGCAATGACAGTACTAAGCAACTGTTCGCTACGACGATAAACTAGTAGTCACACCAGGCAGGGTCCACAATGATGATAAACTAGCAGCATCGAACAGCATCCGCTACGACGATAAACTGGCAACAACCATCCGCTACGACGATAAACTAGTAGTCGCACTAGGCAGCGTCCGCAATGATGATAAACTAGCAGCACCAAACAGCATCTGCTACAATGATAAACTGGAAGTCACACCAGGCAGCGTCCGCAATGACGATAAACTAGTAGCACCGAATAGCGTCCACTACGACGATAAACTGGCAGCAACCGTCCTTCACGACGTAAAACTGGCACTGCTAGTCCACTATGACTATAAACTGGCATCGCACGACCGCCACAACGTAAAATTAGTGTGTACAGTCTACTAGGATCTCAAACCAGCATAGCAGTTCACTGGGACCCTAAACCAACACCTGGTCTACCAAGACCTTAAATTGGGTTCGCGACGCATCCTCAACATGCACCATCACCGAATACACGTCAAACGAAGAGGCATGATACTGGCACATGGGTGGGACATCGCTGCTCCAGGACGTAGTCCTCAACGCAAGGAGAACATGGTCCGGGGCGTACGCATCACCACCTTCGGTGTCATGCTGATCCTTCGAAGACATCGTACGATATTACACGGGCCCTTCGAACCTACCATCACCACAGCCCACTGCCCTGATGGTAGTTCCCAGGCTCGTTCCTGCTTCTGAGGTACTGACAGTATTGTGGCCTAGCCACAATATTGTTGTGCTTTAGTTCCCTGCCAAGGTTTCGACTCGCGAAATGTTCAGCTATGTGGTAGCTGATCCCATAGCTGAACTGAGCATGCATTCCTTTGGCGGGGATTCCAGTGCATCCGTGCCCCTGGTGCCCTGGGGACTAGCTCCCTCCATGATCGGTGCTTCCAAGACCGTTGCTGGCCTCCCTGCTTTGGGCATCTCACACCAGCGATGGTGCCCAAGTGTAACAACAATGTCAGCAGCCCGCAAGACATCGTCCTTGCAAACGCATCTCCCTATAGCAGCAAAGGCTATAGCATCACAAAGTGAGTGCCTCGACTAACATGGTTGTTTGAGAGTGCAAATTCTAGCACACGCGTAACACAGCTCGCCGTGCAGAAGGCTTCAATAGGCAGGTCAAAACCCTCCATGGATGTAATATAGCTCATCCTGCGGAGGGGACACCTGCCTACAAAAGGTCGAAGAATAGCGCCAGCCAGAGATGAAAATGCAAATGATCCCCTCAAAGCACTCCGACGAGGGACTCGGCTAAACATCATCTCTGCTCTCTGCCTTAACCTCCGCAACACCAATGCAACACCCTCAAGCATGGCCAAGCGATGTCCCAGTACTCACCAAGCAACAGCCTCAGCATTTTGCTTACTACGGTGTTTCGTATTCTTTGCCGATGTCCATCGAGCCTGTTCTCCGGACGTCGACAAAGAGGGACCAATGAAACACCCTAAAAGAAAAAAATGTGGGGTCATCCTGGCCTCACCAGGCTCTTGCACTCTGCACAGCACCATGGCAGTTCATCGGGAGAAGAACGTTCTAAGTCCAGGATGGCTAGTTCAGCAAATTTTCTACTATAGGCATGGACGAGTTCCGTACCAACCTGTCCGCCCACCAAAGTAGTCTAAATAGCAGGCATCCTGCTCAGAAATAGTGTGTAGAATTGGTGACAGTATCCTATGTGCATAAAAAGTAGTTCGGCAAGTTTTCTAAGTCACAAAGCCTGCTACGCTAGGCTACGATATGTAGCGTAGCAAGCTTTAGAAAACAATGATGGAACAAGATGCTACGCTACACGATGACACATAGCGTAGCATAGTAACAACTTCACTACCTGCTCCCCCCACCCAACTTTGAGTTCTGCAGTGATGTCTCTTTTTTCCAGGAAGCGACAGACCATGTCTGTTGCTACGCTACGCTGAGCTACATGGCAGAGCAAGGTGTAGCAATCCTATGGAAAGGGACAGAAGGCAGTTCGAAAGGTAAAATCAGCAAAGTTCGCAAAACTTGCATCGTGGGAGAATAGGTTGAAAATTAGCAAAACTATCGCGATTAAGGCCAGTCACTATGCTACATAGAGTAGCATCGCGTAGCAAGTATGTGACATATGGCAGGATGCGCGGCAAGATGCTACGCCACGCCAAGCAACCCACGTCACAAAGCATAGTGCAGCATGCAGATAGTCGTGCGACATCAATGCACTCCACCCAATTAAACCGTTGGCACATGTCTCTAGGAACTGACGGCATAGTCACGACGTAGTAGTAGGATCGCAGTTATTGCATGGCAGGCTCGCAATGCAACGGACTTGTAAGCCCAATAGTTACAAACTACTCAAGTAACGCTAGTGAGGTAGCACAAGTCTACGACACGTAGTATTCAAACGGTCCCCTTTGCTTACCTTCAGCCCTATAAATAGCCTGTCAAATAGAACACGAAGGGTCCAAAAAAAAGTTTCTTGGCTAAAAAAGAGAAAGATACCTGCGATCTCGCAAAAAAAAGAAAAGAGAAAGCCAGCAATCTATAAAAGAACCTCTCTCGGCTGGCATAAAGCCTCGGTCTTCATTCTACCACCTTGGTAGGATCCTGCCCACATTGTATATACGTGAAGTCTGTGCCCAAGTGCATAGCTATTTCTATTTCCTGGCATGCTTCGGTTACCCTCAGAACTTCTGCACTCCATCACGCTGTGCAGCCAATTGTATCCACCCTAACCGGACGGATTTGTAGCTCTGAAGTGGTGCATGTTCCTAACCGTATCTTATTTTACCTCTTATTTACTGTCTAGCTTTCTTATATTTTTTTTGTCTTATTTACCTTAAAGCATCATCTCGTATTATTGCCGCATTTACATTTCTCATGCTCAGCATCACTTCGCACTACCATCACATCTCTACTTTATTCATTATTTCGCATTATTGTTGCATTTTTTATAGTCCCTTTCTTTTTCTGCTGTATCTACTCGTAAGCACTATCTCGCAACTCATACAATTTATATTGCAAAAGGCTATATTCATGCCGATGTAAGTCCCTGTCTGATTGACCAGACCATTCAGGGCACCCTGTGTTTGCGCACACCCAGCACCGCCCTCCTACAAGCACGGGGTTGGAACTATCGCGTCTGCCAACCCCGACGTTCTTCCAGCCGTCGACATTTTCGATCGCTACACCATGGTTGTATTTCTTCATGTTTTATCCTTATTTTTTCTCATTATTTTAAGGTTTTTATTGTTGACATTTTCCAAGATAAGATGGGATCCCTCACAAGACATTGAGTTTGATGAGCTCCCTAAGATGCCTTCAAATGTAGATAGTGTTTCTTAGAGGTTCTATGAAGGGGCTACGAACCATGCAGCATCATGTGCCTTAATGTTTTGGGAATCTTAATGTTCCAATGAGCTCCTATGGGAATGTCTCATTGTAGCAGAAAAACAAATCAAGAACTTGACTAAGAAAGTCAAGAGCCTTGAGGATCGTAAGGAATTCATAGAGGTCCAAGTGGCCAACAAGGATTCCTTGCATACCAAGGAGATCAATTGGCCTCATTATTAGAGTGTCATTAAAGGGAAGGTGACCTTAGCTAGAAGCATTATGGAGAAGGATATGCAAATGAAGCATCTAGTTCGTAAGACCAAGGAGTGGTGTGATCACTACACCTTGATCTTGGAATGAGGTAGGGAACAACAAACTTACAAACAACCCTACAAGATGGAAAGAGAGAACTACAAAAAATCATAGCATGAGGTAGTCATGAAACAACATAAGTACAAGTTATTTGTATATGACATAGGTGTCAAGGATACCTTCCACTTGTTTGATGAATCAATGGTAGTTGCTGATGGCCTACCCCCCAGATCATCACTACACTTGGGGCAATCACTACTATTAACTTTTCTCGTGATTTGCCTAAGTGAATGGATATAGATAAGGAAAAGGTCCTAGCAAGTGTGGACTTAGGGGACTTTGATTAGTCTAATATGAGTGAAGAAAAAATTCTTCACAGGCTCGAAGCGAGTCTCCAAAAATTTTCCCCTAAAGACATTACCCCTAATTCTCTTGAGGTTTGGAAAAATAAAATTTTTTGGTTTTTCAACATTAAGTCATAGTTTTTATTTATTCTTCATTGGTTATGGTTATATTTATAAGTTATCATGATTACTAATTGTCTAAATTATTTTATTGTTTATAGGCTTCTGGTGATGCTGGCAATGGTGATGGTCTAAGTGTTAATGCTAATGCTCCTCCTCCTCCTGCAACCTAGAGCTATTTATTATTTGATTTGGTTCATTTTCTTGTCATTGGCTATTCATGTTATTTAGCTAGTTTAGCTCTTGAGACTATTTATTATTCTTTTATATGCTTATTTTGGCCAAGAGGAAAATATGTATGGCATGATGGGAGGGAGGGGGGGAGTGTATTTTGTTGCCCTCCACATCACGTGCCACATAAGATTCCACGATGAAAAAAAATGTCATCGAATAGTGTACAACCATTTTAATTTTGGTTTTCAATATGAATATTAATTCTCAATGAATCAATTTTAGAATTTATTAATTTGTAAAATATATAAGATTCTCTCAGCCAAATAATATATATATATATTATAAATATATAGCTAAACTAGTGTCATTTGTTGCATAGTGCAACTATGGCTATTGGATGTTATGTATTTATTTTTGTTATTTGTCATATGGTGTGACCATGGCTACCATTGGTTTTAACTTTAAACTGTTATGAGCTATTGTTTTTAGTGTATTTACATTCTAAATTCATTTTTAGTCTTTATGTTTTAAATATATATTTCTACATTTTATGTTTTCTATTGTTTATGGTGTTTTCTGATTTTATGTAAACCTAAAGGAAATAGGCATGAAACTATAAATTAATTACAAACATAAAGACCATAGATATAATGTGAAATATAGAAGTTAAGGACAAGGCTACAAATTAAAGGCTACATCATAACATACACAATTTAAAAAGTAAGCAAAGTGTTTACTCATGCAAGTGCTTTTTAATCTTTGAGAGATTAGGGAATGTGTAAGGCCTTTATTGTATGATTTTATGCTCCCTGTTTCCTTCGTTTACTACGCTAAATGGGAGTTCATACCATGATTTATTTGTAGCCTCTGCGTTATTGATTTTTGACTTGGTTAGTTTTATTGCATTTCTCAACTATATTTTAGGCTACAAGACTCCACCTCAGATACTTGTTCTATGTTAATATTGTTGATAGAAAATGGAGTTGCATCCACCTTAGATCCTTGTTTTATGTCAACATTGTTGATAGACAAGGAAGTCATGTTATCCTCATGAATAATAATCTCACCTCTCTCATATGGTAGATGAATTTCTTGATGCATCAAAGAAGAGACAAGTCATAGTTTAGCTAACCAGGGTCTCCCCACAATTAGGTTGAATCCTGATGTCTCTTCCACCACAAGGAAAATAGCTTATGTGAGAAATTATTTCCCAGCTACAAAATCCAATGACATTAACCCTCTCATCTCTACACGTGACTTGTTAAACAATTTAAGCACTGAGGTGGAAGTGTTTTGAATGTATTCAGCCAAGCCTAAGCATTCTACAATAGGGAAGGGGATAACATTCATCATCCACATGTACGCAATGTACCTTATACTAGCTAACTCTTATTGTTATAAATAAGGGAATTCTTGGTACTTCGCCACTTTGTGAGTTGATCTTTACCACGTTGTCTTGAAATGTTAAAGTATTTGAGTTCATTTCTTTCTTAGGTAAGGGTGGAACTATTACTACATGGGTAGATTCTTGGTTGACCAAGATATGCTCACTAATAGAAATAGAAGTCAGCATATGAATCCAAGCTTCATAGTAGGCACAAGAGGTCATAACTAAATCATATAAGGTCAACGAGATATTCTTCTATTTAAGCAAGAGCATGACCTAATCCATGGTAGTGAGGAAGTCTTTGTCATTATTTGTTGTTTTTTCATTCTTGTTGCCTTTTACTTCCTTCATTCTACCCAATATTTTTACCTCATGATTTAGCGTTTGTTGTTTAGGCTCTTTCCCTTTCTCCTATGTCTTGTTATTCTCCCTAGGTTGACTCATTGAACCAATGTGTACATTGGTAACCATACTTACTACTGAGATTAGGATGAGCTTTGGGAGGCCTACCTCTTTCCAAACTTACAATTTTTTATTTTTCTTGTCCTTGGGCTTGGGGGTTGGCTTCTTTCATTGTTTTTGTTTTTGGTAATTTTTTGTTTTCTAGCTATGAAAAGGTTTAGGCATTGGCCACCACAAGATGATGTTGATCAATTTGGATTATAGACTTAGACATGATTGGAGGAGACATACTAATAATGAATGATTCTTTGAAAGATGTAGGTGATGGTACCCTTATGACAAAAGGAGTCCTTGAAATAATGAAGTTGAAGCTCTTTCATCATGAGGAGGTATCTAAATCAGAAATGGCTCCCTAGTAAGTTTAGGATTTGCTAATGTTGAATGTAGCTATTGTATAGGGATCATTGTTAGCATTTAAGGGATCCTCGTACACCTACATGTGTTGGTTCTGAGACTTAATGGGGTTGGAAGTGTCTAACACTAACTCTCCATTATCTATCATCTTTTACAGGTCATCTTTTAAGGCCAAGCAAAAATCAATATCATGACTAGATAGTTGATGATAATGGAAGAATCAATCTAGTTTGAAGTGCTTGAGCATAGGTGAATCATCCCTAGTTGCTACAATGGGATATTTAGTGATCTCACACAAATGATCATGCCTCTTATAGGCATTCTTAGTCATCTATTTGTACTAGATATAGCCACTTTTGAGCAATGGGTAGCTCAGACGATTTCAAGGGTAACTTTGTGTACTTGGACTAGTCCTCTCTCAAAGTTAGGCCTAGGTTGGTTAGAGGTACAAGTACTTGATGTTGAAGGTTGAACAGTGGTGGTAGGTGCCTTTGGTTGAGTTGTTTTTTGTCCCTACATCTTCTTGTTTTCTTTTCCCATGGTGGCCATAGCTATGAGGTTTTTTTCCCCTTGTCCTTATCCTCTCTCATATGTTAATTTTTGTACCTTATGTAGGCAAGGTCATTACTGGCTTTAGCAATGTCCTTTGTGTTTTTTGTTTGGGAAAAGGCTTGGCTAAGGAATCATGAATCTAGGTAATATAATTTGAACTTGATAAATTCATTAACCACTCCGTTGAATATGGCTAGAAGATGTGTCTCAACAATGGGTTCAAGAATCTCATTAAGAAGAGTATTCCATCATTATATAAACTTATACACAAGTTTAAGGGGTCCTTGTTTAATTTTCATCAGTTGGTTAAGTTTTGTATTGGGTTTCAAGTTATACTTAAAATAGTTAACAAACTGTGAGATCAAGTCCTCTAGGAAGGTGATGGAACCCCTAAGTAATGCATAGTACCAATCCAATGCTTCCCAGTAAGGGACATAGTGAAGACACATAACAATGTGGGGCTAGCCCTATAATAGTAATAATTTGGAATGAAAAGTAATAAGGTGGGAGTTTAAGATTACCTTCTTCATTGTATTTAGTAAACTAGGGAATGGGAATGCCAATAGGAAGAGTTATTTGAGGGATGACAAGACTAATGGGGTCATCTTGGTAGAAGTCCATGATCTTGACCATCTAAGTGGTGGAGGTATTAAGATTTTGTAGCTCTTCATTGAGGTCCTAGATTATTTGAAAGGGTTGATCAAGGCCTTGAGGCATCCCTATAGGTTGGAAGTTTACACTAATGGTTGTAAAGGGATTTAAGAGGCCTAGGGTCTTGCAATGGACATTGGTATTGATGAAAGAGGCTAGGTAATCATAGTAGCAAGAAGGTTAAATAATGAAAATGATGTTTAAGTTGGGATTTGTGAGATAAATAGGACAAAGGGAGTGTAAGAAGCTTGTGAAATTTGGGGTCCTGATGAGGATCCCACTGGTATAGCCAAAGGAGGTGACATTGTAGACACCACTAGGGCTAGGAAAATTGAGTGAGGTTGCATGATGAAGGGCGTTGATGAGAAGAATGATGCATAGTGAGACAAATTTTGAGCTTGGTACATAGTAATGATAGGCATTGTGCCGAACATGGTGGGATACACAAGGGATTGAGCTACTTGATCCACAGGGAACACTGGGGATGCAGAGCTAAGAATGGTTGTTTGAGGAGTAGACTATTGAAAGAGGTTTCTAATAAAAGTGTCTAGCTCCTGCTCTACCTTGAACTCATCCTATTCTTCTTGGCTTTGCATTGACTTAACTTCCTCATTCAACTCATATATGTTCACAAGTTACACTAGCATGTGGGTATGGAAATCTATTAACTTTATTTGATCATAGGGGGAAGTAATGTACTCCTTCCATTTTGGTAAATTATCTCAAAGTCACGTTTGGACTCAAATCTACACATGGGATAAGAAGGCTTACTTGAATCTTGGCATAAATGAAGTTGTAGTATTCTTCATCTATGTTTGAGTAAAAGGGATTTAGGCTAAGTATTTTGAGAAACCATCTACACTCTACAACCATCGAATACTTGGGATCATATATGCTGATAGCTTCTTGGTTGGAGGCCATATGCACTATGTTGTGAGGCAAGACTTTTAAATGATAAAAGGGCATAAATAAGGGGCTTATGGAACCTCAGTGTACAAGAGCCTCATTGTATGAGACAATCCTAGCATATGATGCAGGTAATGATAGCATATGAGGCAATCTCAGTGTATAAAGAAATCTTAGTGTATGAAGTTGCACAACCTTAACTACACTGCATTGCAAAGTGAAACTTTTTTCCTTTAAAATTTACCAAAGGAAAATCATTGAAAAATTGTAAAATGTGAATGGTGTAAACAAGGATTTGCAATGTAAACTATAACTATAAAGGCAATGCAAGAGGCTATGGCAGCATTGTGCACTACATTGAGAAAAAATAATTTTTATCTTTTAAAACTTCTAGGAATGATGACAGCACTACATCCTATGTCTTAATAAAACTAAATTTCAGATTGATAATAGTTGCAAGAAAAAGGATTGCAATGCACACATTGGACTTTGGAAAAGCCAAGTACATAAGTTGAGTTGGAGAAGAGTAGACCAAGTTTTAGTTTAGACATTAGACTTTGAGAAGACCCAACATTGATGTAAAAATTAAACAAAGTTAAAATAAGTCATAGTATGCACATTGGGCTTCAAGAAATTCCAATACTAATCTTCATTATATGAAATAGTTTCACAGGCTAAAGTCAATGCTAATGAAAAAATTTTCAAGGTTTTAGCAAAGAAGTTCAACAGAGGCCCTCCTTCTAGTGCTAGAAAATTGTAGCACCTAAAATATTTGGTGCTAGAGATCTAAGAAATTCCATTACAGAAAAATTTTAACTTTGGATCCAAGGGTCTTGCACAAAAAGATCCAAAGCACCCTAGATGGTCTTGTCGATAACCTAGAGACTTAAAGATTTGTTACTGATGTGTTAATTAAGATGAAAAATATGTGCGATAGTGGTTTAAGTGCTAGATCTAATGAGCAAGAATAGAGAAATGATGGTGAATGTAGCAAAACAAAGAAAACTACAACTTTGTATTAATGCACTATAAAAACAAAGGTTTAGAAAATACATATTGTGGGTTATAGAACCCGAGAACATGGAAATTTCTTTAATGTTTGATGCAAAAAACAAGGTGTATTCTATTGCAAAATCCACGCTTTTCCTTCTCCAATCAATCTACTCTCAAAATGTTTTTGATACAAGTCTATTCTACTCTAGATGATCAACATTGGAGAGAAAATGGTTACTAACTCTTAGGTATCTACACCACTCTGAAAGTCTTAAGTTTGGTGTGGATGTCAATTTACCAAAAGTCCTACCAATGAAGTATATATTTGTTTAAATAGGCCTTGGATTCCTAATGTTTTATCGTTAATTATACCATGATTGTTGATAGATTTTTGACAAATTCCATTGCACCTAAAATGCCTCCATGCAACATATGAACAATTTTAACTAATTTTCGTTCTCCATACGCTACCATTGTACACTATCTAGTGTCTAGAATTTTCATGCCCAGCATATGGAATTAAAATCCAAATCTTGTACATTGTCTTTGTAGATTGTCCAACATACGACACTACAATGCTCAACATATGAGGCTAAGATATCAAATTTTGTAGCTTTTAAAGCACTTTTAACCCCCTCAAGCTAGCATACATGGATTTTTGTAGCTTTGATAAGCTGGGATGTATGAGATTTATAGTGTATGGGTTACACATCTCATATTTTACATTAAAACTACCTTAAATTCTAGTAATCCAAAGCCATAATGTAAGATTTTGAGGAAAATAAGACAATTGCATCTGCTTTTATTTTTTCATTAAATTACAAAAAATGTTAACTATGGCTATAACATGAATTTTTGTTAGGGGTGTTTTGTTCCTCATCGTTAATCTATGATAGGGGAAAATGTGATTAAGACCAAAGAAGAAATTATTGAGGCCAAGATGAAGATGAAAGAAGGACCCATCACATAGATGAAAATAAAAAAACATAAATAGCTATAAGAAGAGAAGGAACATCATCCAGAAAGAAGGCATAGTAGGCCATACCATAGGAGACATGATCATGATAGGGGCTACCATGAATATAATAACTAGCATGAGCCACTCCTTGCCATGAGAAGCATGATAAACATTTTAGAGGAAGTTTATATTCCCAATAGGCATCAAATAGATTTTTGGACTAAATAGCTTAATATGAATAATATCTCTAAATTTGAGGAAGGATATAATGTTGATCCACAACATCATTTACAAGCCTTCCATGATAAATATGCCTTGAAAAACATTGAAAATGAGTGGCAAAAACATAAATTATTCCCTAGAACATTCATCAAGGAAGCCAAGAGTTAGCACTAGTCTTTGGAGTTGGAATCTATCCATAGATGGAATACAATGCTAGACCTATTCAACAATAAATATCAAACATACTCTAGAGTGTCTAACTTGAGGAAACAAATCCAAGGATGGAAATAAGATAATCATGAATCCCTTGATGCAGCCATAGGTAGGTATTACTTTCTTTTACACTAATGCTTAGGCCATGATTACTCTCAATGGGAATAGCTTCACCATGTGATATATGAACTTAGAAACAAAACCAAAGAGAATCTTAGGGTTTATGCCCAAGGGAGACTATCACAAATGAAGGTCCATCAATTCCAAAGACTTATTTGTTGATCAAGTGGCTAAGGAAGAAGAAGAATTTAAAAAGTGAGAAATTGTAGAAGAGTGCAATAAAGACCCCTCCATTCACAAAAAGGAGGTACATCTCTATGATACTGAGGAGGAAGCACCACTAGAAGAAGTGGTACAAACGAAAACCTTGCTAATCCAAAAATCTGTCATAGAGATATCAACTAAGGTAGATAAAATGTGGGACTCCTTGAATGACAAGTTCCAAACTACTCTAAAGATTGTGAAGAAGAAAATAAAGTAGGGGAACCAAGATAAGGATAGAAGAAGAAGAAAGAATAAGGAAGGAACTACTATTAATAAAAAGGTAAGGTTGTAGTAGTTGATGAGGTTGCAAATTCTGGAATAGATGAAGAAGGATATGACATATGCTAATATGAACATCCCAATGGATGTTGTCCTATACTATCACATCTACAAGAATCTATGGTCTATGCCTTAAACTCAAAATTTTTGAAAAGACAAACAATCAAAAGATTGTCTTATCCAAAAGATAATTATTGGCAATAGGTCCACCAACAAAAATATAACTTGAGGGGACTACAAACTCAACCTCAATATTACTATCATCAATGGTAACATCTACAGTCATGGGGGATTTTAATGCCAAGGTAGAAATATCCTTACCATCAACCATACCTATATGGATATTATGTCCAACAACCTATATCTCCTAGTGGCTCTACAAGCCATGCTTCTTTTTCCCATCACTATTATCTCCATGAATATCATAGAATAATGAATCCACAAGCCAAATATTCTTCAACCTACACTCCTTAATATCCATCACAACACTCTATACCATAATTCCACTCCTTTGCCACTTGTCCCACCTATGCAAGGTTAAATCCCAGTGTAGCCTTAGCAACACAATGCTACATAGGTCATGAACTCATAACCAAATTACAATTAGAGTGGTTTTCAAGCATTAGCCTTAGAAAAGGACTTTCTTTAGATCCAATAGTCAAACTAAACTCCCACAAATATCTATAGCTACTAATCCTTCACAAATTACTTTAGAAATCTTCAATGAGCTTCCTTCAAACCAAAGGTTTCAAATGTACATACTATCATGTCAACTCATATAGTTACAAACTAGGTTAAAGTATGAAATCTTTCCAAAAAAAGATCTCATCCTAGAATTCCTTTAATACTTACAAATTGTAGTGAGTGATCCATGTAAAGCTCTACTAGACTTAGATTCCAAGATGAACTTAATTCCAGAAGAAATATATAAAACATAGAACTTACCTCTACTAAAAAAATGTAACATCAAATTAGAGCTTGTTGATCAATCCATCACCATTCCCTTGGGACAAGTAAAGTATATTATGATCACCATTTGTAAATGGTCCTATCAAGTGTATTTTCTAGTAATCAATGTGGATAACTATAAGAGGGAGATTCCAATTATTATGGAAAGGGCTTGGCTAAGCACAATTGATGCCAAAGTAGGGATCAAAGACCTCTCTTTTGAAATGTTCAAGGAAAATGAATTTTGAAAGTTTAAGAAGAAGAGAGTCTCATGCATCATGTACAACAATACATAGTGTCATTTGGTGTAGAAAATATGGGCTATAAAAAGCACATCCATCATAGCATGCAAGAAGTATGCCAAAACATCAAACGTTCAAAGGTGCTTATATGTAGAAGTCACAAACTAACAAGGTTCCCAGTGGATAACAATAGATGTTGGCTCTTATTTTAAAATGTGCATGAACCTAGTTAAACTCCTCAAAAAAGGTTATATCATTAAGATGAATGAAATAGAGCAAATTCAGGACCAACTCTTTCACACAGAAGTAGAAATGGATTGGGAAGAGATAAAAATCCTTAATAATTCTAGATAATAGCTTCTTCAATTGAAATCAGTAGTAGCAACTCTAAAGTATGTAATTTTTTATAATGGTAAGCCAGTAATTAATAATGCCAACCTCACTAAGGAGTAGAAAGGAAACATGCTAAAAGTGACAAACAAATAACTAAGAGCCTTTTCCTAGTCATAAGATGAATTAACTAGAATATATCTATGCATATGCCAACACCGAATCTATACAAACTCCACCATTAAATCAAAGAGGCAGTCATAAAGAAGGTTGAATTCAAAGCTAAAACAAGTTATAAAAAATAAAGTTGAACAACTTCTTAATGTAGGATTCATTTACCTAGTGATAGACAATGAGTGGGTAAGCCCACTCATTATTGTGGCAATGAAAAGAGGATAATGAAGGGTCTATATAGACTTTAATCTATTTAACATGGTCACATTTAAAGATCATTTTCCGTTCCCATTTGTGGACCAAGTGTTGGATAAAATTGTAAAGCATAATTACTATAGTTTTTTGAATGGGTATAGTGAGTACAACCAAATTCAACTTCCACCAGAAGACCAGGCCAAGACAACTTTTACAAGTCCCTAGGAAACTTTTACATATAAAAAGATGTCCTTTTACCTTTGTAATACTCTTGTAACTTTCCAACACCTAATCCTAATTATTTTTCAATAGTAGATTGGTAGTGGTATGGAAGTCTTCATGGAAAACATATCCATCTATCTCAATAATCTTGAGTAGGCATTGGACTATCTTAAGTAAGCACTAAAATGATGTATGAAGATGAACCTACTACTTAACTGGCAAAAGAGCCATTTGATGGTCTGGGATGGCATTCTCTTGGGACATATAATTTTAAGAAAATAAATTGAGGTGGACCCTAAAAAAGTAAAGGTTATATAAGGAATAACCAAACAACCTCAAACTGTCAAAGATGTAAGGTCATTCCTTGATCTTATTGGTTACTACAAGTGTTTCGTTAAAAATTTCTCTAAAATCACTAAACCACTAATCAAGCGTTCCAAGAAGAATGTACTCTTTGAATGAATTAGGAAGTGTGAAAAAGCATTCTAATTCTTGAAATAAAAGCTCATAGAGACTCCAATTCTATGTGCTTTTAAGTGGTCCAAATCATGTAACATTATGAAAAATGCATCCAACTATGCAATAGGAGCAATATTGACAATAATATATTATCAAAACATCCATATTATATCCATTGTACAAGAAAAATCATTTTGGATGCATAGATTAATTAAAACATTATAGAAAAAAACTCATGATAGTTATGTATGCTTTAGAAAAATTCAAGCATTATGTGCTTGAATACCCAATTTTTAGGCACACTAATCACAATGTAATCTATTTCCTAACAAACAAGCCAACAGTAAGCCCCCTGTTATATGGTGATTAGTGATCTTACAAGAATTTAATCTTACCATGATGGATAAAAAAGAGACTGAGAATGTAGTTGTAGATCATTTTTCTTAATTAAGATGGGATAGAAATGATGATGAAGAGCTCTTCTCTAATCAATTTTCAAATAAACTTCTCTTTGCTAATGCAACTAAACTTCATACACTAAGGGTCACAAATTGGTATGATGAATTTCTCTCATATATACTCATATAGAAGACTCCTACCGAATGGGATCATAGAAATAACAATTTTTCCATTAGGTTAAACATTACATGAAGATTGAAGGTAACCTCTATAATGTTTGTGCTAATGGGTTGGTACGATGGTGTGTACCTAATGCAAATCAATTAAAAATCCTTCAAGACACTCATGAGGGCCCTTATGGAGGCCACTATGTAGGAATGAGGAAAACCATAAAGATCCTAATGACAAGATACTTTTGGCCAACAATCTTACAAGATGCTCACCATTTCTTCTATTCTTACGAGAGGTGTCAATGAGATGGAGGAATAATAACTAGAATGAAAGGGACCTAATAGTGGATTCAACCACTAGATCCTTTTGACATTTGGGGAATTGACTTCATGGAAACCATCACTTCCATTTCCAATGGAAAGTCATATATTATTGTTGATATTAACTACTATATTAAGTGGGTTGAAGCTACAATCGTTTCTAATTATACTTCTACTACTACAACTCATTTATTTTAACAACAAGTAGTACATAGTTTTGGTGTGTTTAGAGCATGAATTTATAATAATGGAACACATTTTATAGGTGTTACTTTTTAAAAGTTAATGCAATGCTTAGGGGTGCAACATAAACTCACAACACCCTATCACCCCCAAGCCAAAAATCAAGCAAAGGTCACCAATAGTTAAATCACACAAATTCTAACAAGAACCATTAGTAGATATATGAAATATTGGAGCACTAAACTCAATGATGAGGACTAAGAACTTAGAAGGAGTATTGACTAACTTCCACTAATTCGAACACAAAACTACACATACATGTACATGGTTCCCCAACTTGGGTATTTCCACACTTAGAGGGTAGAATCCTTGCACACCATTGGATTTTGTTTCTTCAAAAATGTGGTTTCAAGGATACCATAGCCTTTACATAGTTTCAGCTCCACAAGAATTTTTTCTCTCAAGAAACATAGTCAATCTTGCAAGGTCCCAACAAGCTCAAAATGTGATTTCAAGGATCTTACAACCTTTACAATGACTTGAGCTCTACATGGAGTCTTTTCTCTTAAGAAATGCACTGAACCCTATAACGTCCCAAAAATCTCAAGGAATGCCTTCTCGCAAGAAGCACATCAACCCCACAAGGCTTACAAAGGAAGAAATAAAAATCAAGGAGAATGTAACTATATGTTACAAGTTCCTTTCTTTATTATTCTCACAATATAAAATACAACTCACAAAAGATAGCATTGAAGAACAAATTGATTAACAAAATATATATAATAAAGGAATATTTGTATGAATAGTGCTTGTCCTTTTCACAAATATATTATTTCTTTTATGGCCTTTATCCTTGTCAAATAACCATTGGAATTCATACAATAGGTAGAAAATGGCTAGTTGGAACATCTCATCCAAGCTTCAAATGTCTCACTGTGTTCCTGTTACCTATAGGTGGGACATCCTACTAGAAATTAAGACATCTCACATGTGATGTCTCAATTGGAACATCTCAAGAACAATTTGGACGTTTACTATTTTTATCAAATGTCTTACCTAAAACCTAAGCTTTGCCACTGGGATGTCTACTAAACTTTTGGGACATCTTGGCAAATACTAGAACACCTTCTTTCAACTTATAAACATCAAGTGAACAACTCAACTCTCATCTTAGTCTTAACTTTCTCTTTATCCCAATTTCTTCTTTTGATACCATCTAAGATCTTATCCCATTCTTATAATGTTCTTTGTCCAAATCTTTTTCCTTAACATAATCTAAGCTCTTGTTCCAATCTCATAATTTTCTTTTCATCTTATTCTTATCATTCCCAAATCTTGCAAGATTTAATAAGCATATTTTTCACATTCTTCATTTTCCAAGATTTTTGACATATCAAAAGGTCAACAATCTTTCCCTTTTTGGTGATGTCCCAAACTTGAGAAAATGGATTAGCATAATAACATAACATCAAATGATAAAAAAAATTAAAGACACAAACATATATATAATAGTAACCCTATAGCAACAAGAATGGTAAAGGAAAATGAGATAAAATAGTTAATGGGCAACATCCATTAGCCATGGTCACAAGAGACTAACACAAGAAAATTTCTATCCATATCTATCCATAATGCAAGCATAATCCATAGCCTCAAATATACCTAACATATACTAAACACTTCAAAACTTGTCTCTAAAGCTATGCCATACAAAGTTTGGTAGCCAAGATTAAAAATACAAATAGCATGAACACATAGCATGTTGTTATACATTATATACCATCTCAATATTAGAGAAGATTTAAACCATCACAAACCACAAAACTCTCCCTCTTTTTTGACATCACCCAAAAGAAGGGAATCATGAGAAGTATTTAACCACTAACCTCAATATCATTATCATCCTCATCAAAGTCTAAAGCTACACAAGTGGGTCGGTAGATCTCCTCATCATCATCATCACTGCTCATCATCATCAGAAGAAGATACTACAACAAGAGCTCTTCAAGGTCAAAGCGTCACCTGAAACTATGATGATGAAGGGGGCTGAGATGGAGCTTGCTGAGAAGATGAGGAAGTACCCTTATGCAGGTAATCCTTGGAAGCTCCTTGATCCCAATGAGCTACTACACCAAAATGATCTATATCACCTACTACTCAAAATATTATGGAGCATCCTCACTCTTGAAATTCCTAGAGAGCCTTTTAGAAGACTTCCCCTGCACAAATGCCCTCGATCTAGGTTGCTCAGTGTCAGGAAAGGACTTTTCCTAGGCATGAGCTAGAGGTGCTGCAAGATCCTCTAAATCTGATTTATTACCTAAATCATATCCTTATGATGGCCCTGTTTCTATAGAATGTCTAGCTAGAGTTAGTCTATCCTCATCACTATCTATCTAATGAGTAGTAATCTCCTCAAACTACTAACCATCTAGAGGAGGGGAAAGGCCTAATGTGTTCATTCTCTTACAAAGTTAAGAGATATTAAATCCAATCTTCCCTAAGGTTTTTCCAATGGTCTTTTGGGCCTTCTTTATGGTAGATCCCACCTATCCACTTATTGACTTAGATCTCCTTAATTGAGAAAAGGCCCTAGGTGAATATGTTGCTTGCTTCCTTAGTGCTTTCTAAGGTGGAGGAGCTAAAACTTTAGTATCAACAAGAGTTGTACTTCTTTTCTTAGAGGACTCTGCAAGAATTCTCTTTCCTTTAACAAGAGGAAGATCTAGAATAGAAACACCTGCCTAATGAACAAGTAGGCTAATGAAAAAAGGGTGTTTGTAAGCTCTCTCTTGCATTAACAACCCCCAACATATCCCTACAAATGATGTGTCCCAAATCTAATCACTATCTAGTTAGAAGAAAATATAGAACAAAAGCTTAAGAACATAGTAAATAATTGTACCTTTTACAATGATATTATACATAACAATAAGTGAGATAGTGGAAGCATCCTAGGACATCTACCTTCTATAAACTTTCCTACTCCTCAAGGAAACAAAGCTACCAAAAATAGCATCAAAAAACTCATCATAAGATAATGGAATAATCTCATTTATGAAAATTTCATTCATAGAATATATGACAACTTTGTGCACATCAAAACTAGAAACTCCAACTAAAGCATTGACAACTTGTAGTGAAATTTCAAGCACAATGCCCCAACAACAGATGCACATGCCCCAACAACAATACTTGTAATTACTATATTACTCTAGAATTCTCTAATCAAAACTTCCAGTATGTAATAAGTCATGGAAATGATGGACACCCAACCAGTTGCTTCAAAATAAGCCATTAGCACTTGCTGATGACACTGTAGAAAGCTAAGATTTCTTTCAATAACAATAGAGATGTAATGATTTAGCTCAAATCTATGCTAAGCATCTATAGACAGTAAGTAAGGCTAATATGAATTGGACTTGCTTGTAGAAGCCCCTTTAGCACCTTTGGACTTGTGAGGAGATAGCCTTGAAGTAAGGACTAGGCCCTAGTTAAATGCAATGGGATGTCTAAGCTTGGTGTGAAATAAAAAAGAAAAATGAATGATTACTTTAAATAGATGATGCCCTCAATAGGGTTTATGCTATGATTGGGATGTTCCAAGAAAAAGTGGGATGTCTTGCCTAAGTTGGGCCTATTTACAAAGGGACATCTTACATTTAAATGCAACATCTCAAGTGAGAAATTTCACAAAATAGTGAGACATTCCAACTTTAAGTTGGTTCATTTCAAACTACTAACAACTGAGAGGTATGAGGGCTTTGAAGGGATTCTACTAATGATATTTATAATAAAACAAAGCTAAACTAGAAACAACATAACTTACCAATACTTGAATATTCGAAGGTCACATGATCTCTACCACCATAAATCCAACATTCTATTGAAGATGCATCAATATTAGAATTTCTAAAACTTTTATCTCTTTATTTACCTTTTATGCTAGTCTGATTGAAGTTCTTTTCTTTTCATGCTCATAGTCTTTGAACTCTTTTTGAAAAAAGACCTAATTGATCTTCACTATTTGCTTCATGTTGAAATGGCTCCATTTGTTTTGATGAGGTTTTGAGGATAATGGATTTTTTTAATTGCACCTTCAGATATGAGGTTCATCTCGTAAGCTATGAGTGTACTTTGAAGCTATTCAAACTTCAAAACTAAGAAATCCCTAATCTCTTCCATGGGTGTAACTTTAGGTCTAAATTTAAGCAACAAAGTTCTAATCATTTTAATAATGACATTACTTTCAGGTAAATATTTTTCCATCCCGATGATAGCTAGAAAAATAATCTTTGATTTTCTATTTTTATTTCATTTTTAATTTATCATATTCACTTTGTAAAACTAGAAGCTTAGATTGCTTGACAACAGATCTACTTTCATAGGTAGCTTCTAGAGTCTCTCAAGTTTCTTTTGCAATTTTATGCCTAGCTATTCTATTGAACTTGAATTTACTTAAATCATAATAAAGACAATTCTTTGCTTTGAAATCAAACATAAACTTATCTATTTTTTCCTACGTCCTTTTGTTCATTAGCTTTGTAACACTTATAGTGTTGTCGATCAATGGCGTATATCCCTCTAGGATGGATTCCTAAATATCAAACATTCAAGCCTTTCAACATTTAGAGTTGATCCCATCGAACATTCATGGATTGATGTATGATGTTCCTTCCATCATTCACTCCTAAGATGTTAAGCTCCAAACTAGAAGTACCAAGCTCCAATACCACCCAAGGATCAAGAACTTAGAATGGGGGTTGAATAAGTTAAACTAATTCAAACATAAAACTACACATAAATGTATGCGGTTTCCCAAATTAGGTACTTATACATTTGAAGGATAAAATTCTTACGCACCTCTAAATTTTCTTTCTTTAAAATGTGATTTCAAGAAAACCACAACCTTTATAAAGTTTGATCTCCATAACAAGTATTTTCTCTCAAGAAACACACTCAACCCCACAAGGTCCCAACAAGCTTAAAATGTAATTTCAAGGATCCCACAACCTTTATAATAACTTAAGCTTTGCACAGAGTGTTTTTTTTCAAGAAACACACTCAAACCTACAAGGCTTTGACAAGGTCAAGGGATGCCTTCTTGCAAGAAGTACATCAACCCCATAGGGCTTACAAAGGGAGAAATAAGAATCAAGGAAAGAATGTAACTATACTTTACAAGTTTCTTTCTTTGAGGTTTTTATAATACAAAATAGAAAGCTAGAGAATTGAAGAACAAATCAATTCACAAGATGTATACAACAAATAAATATTCATGTAAAGAATGCTTGTCCCTTTCACAAAGATATTATTTTTTCTAGCCTCTAGCCTTGTTAGATAACCATTAAAATTTGTACAATGGCTAGAAAAAAGCTGGTTGGGATATCTCCTTCAAGCTTGAGATGTTTCATTATGTTTCTATTGCTTGCAAGTGGGATGTCCTACTAGAAATTGGGACATCTCACATGGCATGTTCTAGTAGGAACAAATTTTTCAACTTGTAGACATCAAATTGACAACTTAGCTCTCATTTTGGTCTCTACTTCCTCTTTGTCCTTATCTCTTTTTTTGATATCATCTAAGCTCTTATCTTGATCTCACAATGCTCGTTGTGTTAATCTCTTGTCTTGACACCATCTAAGCTCTTACCTTGATCTCACAATGGTCTTATCATTTTGTTATTGTCTTTCCCAAGTCTTGTAAGATTCCATAAGCATATTTTTCACATTGTCCATTTTCCAAGATTTTTGACATATCAAAAGGTCAAAAAATGATGCCCTTTGAGCATATCTCTTCATATGGAAACTTCCTATAGGATACTCTCCCTATGAATTAGTGTATGGAAATTTATACAAACTTCTAATTCAAACTAAACTTCATACACTCACAACTACTTTCAAACTTGACTTAGACATTAACTTAGCATAAAAAGAACAGCTCATGATACTTAATGTTCTATATGAAAATCAAAGAATAGCTCTAATGATCAATGAAGTACACAAGGTATATAATAAGCAATGTCATAATGCACAAATAAGAAAAGTTACATTAATTCTAGGAGAGGAGTTTCTCTATTAGAATCTCATGCATGTGCTACAATGAACTAAGTTTCAAATAATATACAAAGGACCTTACATCATCCACTTAACTTTTTTTCCTAGGGCTATGACAATTTACCATCAAACAAGCCCTTGGAAACACATGCTAGTTAATATCCAGCAACTCAAATCATTCATGAACTTCCAAGTAACTAACCACAATACTAACACCTCTGATCAAGAACAAGCACATTCCATTTTCTAAATCTCCTCCTTCCAACTTAATCATGGGAGAGATATCCATCTACCCTAAAACCTTCATGAGGATAAATGATTTTTCTTCTTTTCTTCTTTTTTCTTTTTTTTTCTTTTTTTTTTTTGGCTATGTTCTTTATATGTTTTTCATTATCTTGATATTTTATTAATTATTTTATATATTTTTCTTTGGTATTTTTCTTGTTATTTTCATTTGGTCTTATTTGAAATATTTGATTTTTTTGTAAGGCTACTACGAATTTTGAAATATATTAAACATAGCTATCAAAGTTATGACTGCTTAATAAAGGGCCAACTTTAACCTTGGATTATGTTCTCTACTAATAAGTATACCAATTTTCTGGAGGTATTAGGTAGTGAGTTCACAATATCCATCTATTCCATCTATCCATGAGGAGTTTGCATCATGGAAACATGAAGGTTCTTTCACATAAAAACTAAAAGTAACATGTGATCTTGTTACCCAGTGAACTAGGAAAGCACCAAGTGGGAATGAAAATGAGTGTAACATCAAGGGGATTTATTGTGTTCTTTTCTCAATTTCCTTCTCTATTTTTATGGCTTCTCATTGATATATCATCACTCTTACTATCAACCATAAAAGAAAGCATGTCTCTGCATGGTGTGATTCCCATAAAAACATAAAAAAATGGGAATTTAAAGCATACTCCTTAAATAATATCATGGTCTATAAGTAAAGGTTATGGAACTGGAAATACATGTTACCCATGCTTGAAGGCACCCCTCTAACTAACGGCCTATTTACTTCATTCATCTTTTTTCTTCTTCTTTTGAAGTGATAATTGTTCTTTGTGGTTTTCATAGGTTCTTAATGATAAAAGAGGAGGAATATGTCAATGAGAGCTCACTATAATTAGAGTGGACTTGGTCTAGACCTAGAACAAACTAGTATTAAATCATCTTAATCACAAACTTTACTAATGATCTCTTGTGACTAGGATGTAGATTATTCATCTATCCTTATTTATCTATCATTCACTCACTTCATTTTCTATCACTTCACTAGCTCATGCCATCATAAATTGATATTTTTGTTTGATAAGTTTACATAATCCTAAGACAATCACACACTAGGATACGAAATTTAACATAAACAACCATTCAACATCCTAGGTTCCTACAAACTCCTTATGATGAGACTATCCAAGGCCATATTGGGCATAAGCCTACTTTGGAGAGGACCCACTATCATCTCTTTTATTTTACATTAAGTTTAATTCCCTACTCATAGGCTTCATTGTAGACTCAATGATTTTAATAGCTTCAAACATCAAGTTTTTTCTCTATTTTGGCATCAAAAACATCCTCTAATAACTCATCTCACATGCTCAAATTGCTTCAATTTCTTAAACCATATACTCCTCCATTGTGTTGTTCTGATTTTCTACCTTCATAACTCCAATTTGGATCTTATTTTTACTACAAACTCATTAGGAATCTCTCAATATCCTTAAGTGAAAAAGTGATGTGAATAGCTACATCAATGCATCCCTATTGATGCAACAAGCTTAGTCAACAAAGCCTCATGAACATATCCTCATCAATGCAACAAAAATCACCTATATGTGTAATACTTGGATCATTTTTCATAATTTTTGCTAAATACAAAAGGATGTTTTACCATTTTTCAAAGCTTAGAGCCTTCCAAGTGTCATAACTTCTCAAGTGCTTAACCAATTTCACTCGTTCTTCAATCCTAAAGCTACCAAAGATATGCTTTACATCATGGGAGCATCAAACACTAAGTTTTCATGGAAAATATTTTGGAATTTTTTCTAAATTTTCATAAATATTATATCAAAATAATAATCACAAGAATTAATATCAATAATCAACCTCTGTTAAAGCATGAATAAAATAATATCATAAGCCCACAATCACTAAATAAAACTTAATGATAAAATCCCAATGTCTAACCAATAAACATAACCAATCAAACAAAGAAAGGTATCAAAAGAAAATAAAGATTATATGTAAGGAACCAACCTTGAGTTATGTTTGAGATTATAGATGGCACCCAAGAGAGGATCATAGGCAGAAGCACCATCATAGCCCCAAGAAAAGTGAACACATGGTAGAAAGGGCCAACAACAACAATAGTAATAAGAACCACAAGAGTAAGTAGCCTAGACTACCCATGCTAGTAGGCCCCTATGCGATAAGCCTGAGGTGGAATTTGTTCATTAAATTCCTACAATAGAAATAAGGTAGATAGGATGAAGTTCCAAAACCATGACCTAATCTAGAGATCACACTCATAAAAGCTCCATACCAAGAAGGTCCATACCAAGAAAATCCAAAGCTCCATCCTTTAGAAGCTTAATTACATATCATTCATGAAGCTTACACTACAAGAGATTAGAAAAAAACTTTAAGGGTCTCCACTATCATCCATTCTCTCCAATTGTGGAGAATGTTACATGGGAAAAACTTAACTCTTCCAGACTAAGCAACAAGGAGATGTTATTGTAAAATTTGAAGAT
>MNCI01022787.1:0-49952 GCA_015680685.1 Gnetum montanum | reverse complement strand
ACCAATTGTTCTCTATGTTCTACAAAGCACAAGCATCATGAAAGGCTTGAATATGGGTATGTGGATCTAAGTTATATTCCCCCTCAAATCTGGGGATAATGTTCATATTCAACCTCTTGATTCTATAATCTTTCACATGCTTGATTGAAATTCTAACTACCTCTATGATGTTCAGCATGCTTTGAGTTGCAAGAAAACACTCATCATTATCATGATTTTGATGACACCTATGATTTCCTCTACTACCCCTTCATTCATGGTAGGTCATACAATCATTGTTGTCCCATCATTCACTTCCATCATGGTTTTGTCCCCTATGATTTTGTTTAGATTCAGAGGAGGAGGAATAAGATGTAGATGAAGAGGATGAAGAGGGAGAAGGACTATCACCACCATGGTATTTGCCACCTCCTCTTCACTTATCACAACCACAATCATCAAATTTATCATCATCATGATGCTTGCTTGAGCCCTTGCCTTGACTCCCATTTTTTCTTGAATTAGGATTGTTAATAGTGAACTATAAGTTCAAGTTCAAGCCCCTTTCATGGAAGGCAAGGGATGAAGAATTTTCTTGTTAAGAACCCCCAGAGAGAGGATCCTCATCATCTTTTTTGTTTAGTAGGAATAAGGGGTTAGTAAAGCATTTTCCCTTCGTAGCTTCATGGCATTTCTCTTGGTGCTAATCTCGTTTGTGTTGTGTTTCTGTGGGACTGTAGTCCCAATAGTCATGGTCTTACACAACATACTCTTCATGAAGATCTTGGATGTCCAACTTCTTAAGAGTTTTGAGCAAGAGCCCAAGAATAGATTAGTTGAGTAGCAACACGACGTTTCCCTTCATGTCTCTCCACCACAACTATTCATCCTAATGTAGGATGAAAGTGAAATCAAGTACAAACTCATCTAGATGAGTGTACACCACTTTGAATTCTTGTGGCATAGGTAGTTTTGATTCATCATGCCTATGAGAAGAAGACATTTTGGATTAAAATAAAAATTCAATGTGTTTTAAGTATTATTATTATTATTATTTGAATAATTATGACTTTAGGGTTTGTTCCAACAATCTTAAATAATTTTCACTAAGTCGTAGATAGCGCATGTATCAAACTATAAATCCCCAACAATGACACCAATGATGAGCAACGAGTAGATCCTACACCCAACCATATGAATCACTAAGCACTCACATGTGATCCAATCTAATTTCATGAACTTATAGTCTTCTATGTACACTGGTCTCTAGGAGGTGAAACTAACTGTTGCAATCATTGTCTTTCCAGTTACACTTGTGAAATGCAAAGGTATGGTTAAGTGTAACTGAGGCATATGATTTTTATCATTTTTTATGCTTTATGTTCTAAGTTGCCTAAGAATAAAGAATTATATATTTAATTGCTAATTTACTTTAACTAACAAACATTTAAATAATCCTAACACAAGCATCTATTCCCACTTGCTGTACACATTCTGAACATGTTTAACACTACTAGGTTACCAAACATTAAGCATTATTGGGATTACAAAGTGCTAAGCGTATGCACGAAGTGATCATACTTATGTGCTTAATTAATTACTATTTAATATATCTTAATCTAGCTTAAATAGCTTAATTTAATTACTTAAATCATTAAAGAAAATTTCTTAAAATATTAAATGTATAAAGAAAATAATTAATCTATTTCAAAGTATTGCATGGTTTATCAGAAAGCTCGTCTTTATTGTCACACACATTGTAGTGCTTAGGTACAATAGTGCTCAGATAAAGATCCATACACTCTTTGACTCCTATTGCGGGCACTTAGAAAAATATTTTAACTTTCAAGTGGAAAAACTACTAGAGCTTCACTACAACTATGAGACTTATGCCATAAATGTGACTGGTGAGCATGTATTTATAGGTGAAATAGGGAGCCCCATTGACGAGTACATGTCAATGAGTCAAACCCTATGTCAATAGGATCATGTTGATGAGATCCCATCAATGAGTTCACGTTGATGTGATGTCATCGACGTGGCCAAACAATGATGCTTCATCACTAGGACACCTATAAGCATAGCTAGCTCGAGAATAGTCTCGATGGAAGAGGAACATAACAGATAAGTTAAAAGAACATTATATTTGAAAATACTATATGACATGGAAGGTAGAAATATTGAAGATGAAATAACTTGAAAAAATCATAATATTGATAAAGAAAATAACAAGAATGAAAGAAAAGAAAGAATTAGCAGAATTGTTCATAGCTACAAATAGTCATGACGACAGTACATAGTAGCACCCATAGGTAGCATTTACAACTTGTAGACAGCAACACTATCCAGTAGCAACTATTACTAGCAAAAGCAACAAGCATCCAATAGTAATAAGTTGCAGGTAATAATATGAAGTAATGAGTTGCACGTAGCAAGAGCAACACTAATATTGAAAGGGAGAAGAGATATTGGATGGGGAAGAAGATGTGTGGAAGGAAAAGGGAGCAAGATATGAAAAGCAAAAGAGATAAACCAAGAGACTTTGCTTAATCTTCCCTCCATGCCCTCTTCATTTGTGTGTATAAGCTTTTATATCTCTTACCTTCTCCTCTTCCTCCTTTTTCTCTTTTGAATAGAAGCATGGGTATCATGTTTCCTTAATGCATGGCAATTGAAGATTTTCGTTATCTTCCAATTGATAATTTGGATGTGTTTAAAATCTTTACAACTAATCTCTAAATATGCTTTGTGATTTGAATCTCCTTGCTTGCCACCTATCAAGTAAAAATAAAGAAAATAAAAGTATTATGTATAAAATCATATATATATTCACATTAAGAACTTTCACTTTAGATTAACGAACTCTTCTTACGAAGATAAAGTCTAAGGGATAGCCCTGTCAAGGTCAAGGCACTTGACGAGTATGCAAAGTCGCATCTACACCGCAGCATGACATGGCAAACACGCGTACTATTCATGTATTTACATTACAAAGAATAAGCAAGATTGAAGAGATCATGTGGACCAGAAGGCACTGCTGAAACTGAATGCTACTGTAAATGAACAATACTAAACTTCTGGATCCATAACAGACAACTGACAATGAATCAAATTCCAATGAATAATGAGCATTTCTAAAACGATTAGAAAAGTAGACAATTCCACATATAGAAATAATTCTTAGAAATCCAAAAGACAGCACCAAGTCCAATCTCAACAAATCAGTTGGTTGATAACACAGGAAGCTGAAGCAGATTCGATGTATGTCTAAGAAACCTCGGAAATGATGCCTTGAGAGAGTCGTGGTTGAGAGGGAGATTAAAAGTATATAACTCATTAGGAAGGTGTTCCACAAAGCCTTCATTGGGAAGACATAACTGGTAGTAGCCGCAGATACAGAGCGATTGCAAAGAGTTAAAGATGGCACAGCTTGGGACATTTCTTACCGTGTTAGGCGGTTGGGACTGCAGAGACGAAACAACGCATCAAAATGAATACTCGTGACGATGTTCATAGAGAGAAATCGATTTATTGATGGATTCGTAACTTAGATGTTTAAACATATAGATCAGCATACTTAATTTACGAAGATAAAACCCTAGGAAACTTTGAGATGTGCAGGTTCATCACACTAACATCCGTACCGAATCAATGTTCAAAAATACCTGGCTTAATTATGCTTATTTCAAGTATGATAAAATCTGTAAGCCAACATGACCTTTATCTTGAAACAGGAATCAAACAAAGCGAACTCTAGCTTTCAGTTATTGCAAGCCAAACAATCAGAGGACACAATCGCACCTAGGAAGATTCGCAAATTCCTCCTCTGGAAATGTATCTATGGTTGAAAATGGAAAGGAGCAAGCCCTGAAATACCAGCGAGCCCCAAAATACGTTGACGTGAAAATTACACGCCAAATCGTGGATAACAAGTCAAAACGGAAATACGATCTTAGGCAGCACAACTGTGACAGTTGAAACGAAACCCTTCCCTGCATATGCTTGCGAATTTCTGTGCTACTTTCGATAGTAAAAATGTTTAGCAAAAGCCAGCATATCCTTGGCCTGATCAAAACGTTAAAGAGAATGTTACAAAGCAGCAGCAGTGTAAGTGCCGTAGCAAAAAAGCGTTAGATCACCATCACTAGATAGGCACCAGCGTTAGCACACTGAGAGAGCACTGGTGCAGTGTGGCAGTAACGGTCGCACCCAAGGTAATCCATTTAGTTTTATTTTGTTATCATTCATAATTTAGGCTGCTTTCAAGGTACAGCGATGTATAGTGTGAGGTCCCCACTTGGGGGCGATGTTGACGGCAACCATATCTTATTGAGGTCTCTTTCTCTTCAAAACAATAAAACAAAAAAGAGATCTTCAGTTACATTAACATTTCAGTTTCTCCAAGTACACTTACTTTAAGAGGGAAGATGATCCTTACCATCATCAGTAGTAATGAAATCTATTCTTTCATATTTTAAGAAAATGTTGATACTGTTTGCATTTTATCTTGTGCAGGAGCATATCATAATAAAATGAAATGAATCAAAGAAACAGTTGGAAAGAGCCTATCTATAAACGGCAGAAAGCAGAAGAGGCATCAGGGAAGGCATCAACAGAAGAAAGCTGGGACTTTCCAAAACCTCCAGATTTCCACTATTTTCCAAAACCAGAACCTCCTGTCCCATACAACCCAAATCCCTTGGGTTCTCTCTTGGATCAAATTTGACTCTTAGATATTGATGAAGAAGAGATTAGAACTAGCTTGTTCCTAAATAAGGAGTTTTACCAGCAACTCCTAAATGAAGAAAAGATAAGATGCACTGACTTGCTAGAAGAGGTATAGTTGTTGAAGGTACAGGAAAGCAAGCTGGTTCAAGTCGCTATTTTCCTTGAAGATAAGATTTGAAGCTGTATAGTGAGCTACGTGCTCCGTGTTCTTCCTGTTTCAGTCCTCCCTTTTTGTTTTATGAATTTATTTTAAACTATTAATGTTAGTTTCATGTGAGTTTCAGTTCCCATTACAGACTTGGTTATGTTTGTAATGTATGGGCTTTCAATGCATATATTATTTAATATAAATGTTCACTCATGAACATTAAAGCTTTCTATTTTGCTTATGAAATTTCTGCTATATTCTTTTCAGTTTTACCTTCTCCTTTATTAATTTTAAGATTAATTTAATTCACGTTATCTATTTACAACATTCTCAACTGTTTCATTTATTGCATGATCTATTTAACTTCAGGATTTATTTCAGTTATCTCTTACACTGTTTTATCAGTTGGTTATTGTTTACTATCTAGTTAAATACTCATTTTGGAATTTGTTACATATTTTTATATAAACTTTACTCTCATAAAGTTATCAACATCTAAAATATAATGGTTTCTATACCCTACATGAGGGATGCCCTAGGTTGTTGTCTCTTAAAACATGTTTTGAAGAGGTGTTTTTGTGATCCAATTTTATGCATCAACAAATACATTTTTCAATTTAATGTCATGATGTTTGTCCCACACTAACTTCATTAATATGTTCACTCTGGTAATATGTTCGCTCTGATTGACAACTTTAATGGGTCAACTGCTTATCTTCTCACTATGAAGAAGAGAATGGAGACTGCCGTTACTCATGAACGGCATTACTAGCACTTCTAATTTCTTGGACCAAACAACAGTAATAATCTCTGTGATGCCTTACTTTGCCTAACGACATTACTTTTTGAAGCTTTTATCACCTACACTATCTGCTGAAGAGAAACATTTTACAGCAACCACCATTCTAGAGCTTAACACACATGGCTGTTTTGGCCAATCAGATTTGAAGGGCTGAAATTGTCTATGTCCCTTTAAAGTTCTTTCGCACATATCTTAATTTAGAATACAATTCGTGGGACCAAAATATCTACTTCTCCTCATCTTTGGGTTTTGTATTTGGATGCTTGTATTACTAGATATTTTAAAACAAATGTAAATATCAAAATACAAAGTTGAAAAATGTTCAATAGATTGTTAATCATTTATATTAGATAAATAAAAAAGGTAGAGCTAGGCCAAAAAAAGATTTAAGAAATTTATTAAGCATCCCTTCAGGAGATTAAGGGCTGACGGGAACAACATTCATATATACACGCAAAAAAGAAAGAAAATTAGACATTCACTAAAATCAAGAAGATGCTTGTTCAAGCTTTACAAATCTCTTGAAATTTTGCCCATTCTAGAGTAATTTAATATATAATTTTTTACTTCCTTAATTTAAACAAAGATGTCTATTACCTTACCGTTGAACAATAAAAATTTACGTCTCCATGCATACGTGCTGACTTTTCAAATATAAATATGTATTGACTAAGTGGCATTTATGATACTGTTTAGTCACGGGTAGCAAACCTTTATCGGTTTGTTTTCGTGAATTCTATAAGAGTCATGGAGTGAGTGTCAGTGTGGAATTGAATCTCTTATTTAGAATCTTATTTAAATGGATGAATCTTATCAATATTATGTAGCATAATGTTTAAAATTTCATATATATTAGTTACCGTGGAATAAACACGGCAAACCTCAAGCGTTCAACTCACATTATTTTTATTACTAAAATATAATAAACAGTATTTTAAATAAGCAGTTGGAATAGCTTGCTTGGAGCTTGTGACTGTTAAGCACAAGGTCGGAGGTCAAACGTTTCACGAGTATAAGCAGCACTGCTGGTGAAGTTGGCTGGTTTCCGTTATTCACACGGGTAAAGTTTGGAATATTAATTATTACCAGGCAGTAATTAAGCTAATTTTGAACTGAACTGCAAGTCTTTTAAATTCAGATGGCAATTAAATATTTAAATCTTTTGAATTCAGATGGCAATTAAATATTTAAATCTTTTGATAGAAACGGAAATTCAACACTGCTGTAAATATATCCAAGTCCAGGATAATTAGTTTCTTAATGTTCCTTAGAATCTCGTTGGAAAACTGTTTTAATGTTCTATCCAATCACTTCTAAACAAACCACCAGCATCTTGTAACACATTTTCTGCCATGACACATAATACTAAAGGAAGTCAATAAGAAAGCATAGATTGACACTACATTAATGGTTGTTTTCTTTATGGGCTTTTTTGTATAAATTTGGGTAGCACTTGTTCACTAGTATACCAAAAATTCTGGTATATTTTATTACATCTATTATAAGGTCCATTGTTCCATTACGTATTCCGTGAAACGTAACAGAAAATGTAATTAAAAATGATAACTTTATCATGATAAAATAAACGAATGAATTGACGATGTTATATCATATCATTCCAACTTCGCTTATAACCAAGAATATTTTCGGTTGTGTTTTGGTGGTAATTTTATCATACGCATTCTCCCCTCTAATTGGATATATTTGGCTTATATTATCACATGTAGTTTTTAATGTTCGTTGGGATATAAATACTAACGGCCTTGACTTTTAAGTAATTTAAACTTTAAACCATTTTGGCAGCTTAATGTCTTTCTTTGGAAAGGAAAAAAGGACAAATTTTTTTCTTGAATTTTAAAAACATTTGTATTAATGGTCTAAGCCTACTTGATTGTAGCAATAAAATAATAAACATCAAAGATTTTGTTAGTGAGGCATTGTGCACATAGTTATAGTGTGGCTTGTGATATATAAATCACAAGTTCAATTTCAAAGGGTATTCTACTTGAACATTGTTATATTCTTTTGTAATATTTGTAATACATCATGCTAGATATCTTGGAGGGACTACCACTTGAAGTGTTAGTAAGTTGCTTATTTCTCAAGTATTAAGAACTAGGTTTGAGTTTGTAGTGTGGGAACATCTCTTCTAATTCCCTTATTCTCTTCCCTACATGTACTTTTTATAGGTTTTAGGCTCTGTGGAAATGTCTTAGAGGTCAAGGAGACATCTCATTTGGAAGTTGGGATTTCACAGGAGATGTCTAGCACATGCAAGAGATGTCTTGAAATTTATGGAGACATCTCTATGTCTCTCAAACTGGTAGGACATCTCTAGGAGGAGACAATTCACCCATGAAGGAAACATCTCCCAAACCTAGGAGACATCTCTCCTAAAAGACGTGTTTTGATACAAGACATCCTAGGGAGATTTGTGATGACCCATACGATTGGGGAAATTTCTATAATTGCATGTTCTAATTTGAGAAATGGCCAAGAGAATATGGAAAAAGATGGAAACAACTGAAGAACCTCAAGATAAAGCTACGAAAAGGTTTCTTAGGTATCTTGCATTGTTTTGCTCATAAATATTGGTGTGTTTCATGCTTGTATGACCATGAAATCATGGAGAGATGTGATGTCATGTAAGTTCATGTGTTGATCTTGAGAAAGAGTGTGAGAGTACATTTAGTAAGTGCATATGTGGTTGCAACTCCAAGGTCAATTGTGTAGTGTGTTGCCTTATGTATTATTGGTCTTAATTGTGAGTTGAGATCTCAGTCCTAGGTTGTAGAAGAGAATCTTCATTAGTTGTGTCTTGCATTGAGAACAACCATTATGTGATTGTAGAGCCTCATGCTTTGTAGCATCATTTGAGTATTGCGAGTGTTCTAGATGTTTTGTAGGTTATGGAATCCTATTATAATCTTCTCTTTCATTAATTAAAGATAGCTTATTTTCTAGCAAATTATTTATCTTTTCATAATATTTCGATTTAGTAGGTTTGAATGAGATTTTTCATTAGAGTGAACCTACTCCAACTAATTATTGGTATTAAAGAATTAGCTTGATTGTTATTTGTGCTTGGTTGTAGGTTTTTTCAAATTTAGATGGTGCCTAAGAAGAAATAGGTACATGCCATGAATAAATACATGGAGATCATGAAGTCTACCTTCCAACTCATGGTTACTGAGTTGGATGAAATCAATGTACAGGTGGGTAGGAATGTAAGTCTTGGTTGCATTCCAACACATGGATATGATGAGCATTCATGTTCGAATAGTGATGAAGAAGTTTCATAGCCTAATGGAGATAGAATGGATTAAGAGGGAGAACAATCTAGCTATGAGAGTGTAGGAACTCATTAGTGAATAATTCCAATGAAAGGGAATCCTATTTCTCATATGAAAATTCTAACAGCTATGATAGTAAAAACTACTTCTTCTCTTGGCAAGGTAGACATGGAAGCTAAGGTAAGGCTTGCTAGAGCATTCTATAATGATGCAAAACTCTCATACATTGATTTGAAGGCTTTGAATGGTGTAGATGGGACCAATACTTTTTCAAGTTAGCTAAAGGCACTTGACAAGTATTTTGAGTTGGAAGAGTTAATAAATCACTTGGGGGTACTTATTAACAAATCCAAATTAGAAAGAATGGCTTCTACTTGGCAGGAAAAGAAGAACCAAGGTTATGAAAGATAAAATGGTCAACCCATCAAATATTGAAATATAATAAAATATAGGTTAAGAAGAAAATTTGAATAGCCACATCAAAGATAAGAGACCATCATGAAGTTGAAATTCCTAAGGCAAGGTGACAAGGATGTCAAAGAATTCTACATCGAATTTTTTTGATCTATTTCATCAAGCTAAAGTGAATTGGGAGGACTATAAATATGCTTTAATCTTTTTATAAGGTCTCAAAATGACATATCAACAAGAGTTGTCCTTTTATGAGCCACAAAATCTTGATGAGACTTATGATTTAGCATTCAAGGTAGAAAAGAAACTAAGCAGATTTGGAAATAGGAGAAAACAAGCTTCCAAGGAGAAGAAAAGGGATCCAAGTTCAAATCTAAAGACAAGGATGCTAGTCATGACAAGAAGATAGAGAAGGGCAAAGCCAAGAAGGACCAAGATAAGGGAGGCAAGGGTTAAGGTAGCAGCTCATCCAAGATTTAATGCTTCAAGTATGAATAATGGGGACATAAGTAATATGAATTTCTACTTCACAAGGTAGCCAAGGGCAAAGATGTGCAAACCATGGAGGTGGAGAAGACATCAAGCCAAGCTCTTTAGAGAGGCAATCCTAATGCTCCCAAGATTAAAGAAGTACCTAAATTAAATTTTTGTGCATTCATTGGAAGTATGAATAGAGGGGAACATCCTACTAGGAAATTGTTATTTCATATTAGAGCTATAAATTTTCATAGTAAGGAATGGATTCATGTTTTGATTGATGGGGGAGTCCAAGTGATGAGCCACGATATCACATACGCAATATTGCAGCCTGTTGAGAGTTCTATAAATAAGAGGAAGCTTTCCATGTTTTCTCCATCTAGATCTAGACCCTTAGCCAATCTATAGCAATTTTACCATTCCGGAGTTAGAATAATTTCCATGTGCCCGTAGTAGGAATCTCAAAGTGAATGAATCTTTATTCGAGCAAATTGTACCTGAGCACACATTTGTGTACAGCAATAAAGACGAACTTTCTGATAAACCTTGCAGCATGTGGACTAAGCTAAATAGGATTAATTATTTTTAAATGTTTAAATGATTTCTTAGATAATTAATCTCTCTCAACCCTTGACTCTCCTAGTTAAGTGCATTCAGTACGACCGCTTCGAGCACGTGTATAATGCTTGGTAACCCAGTAACGATTAGCGTTTGGTATTCCTAGTAGCATTCCACTGGTTCAAGGTGTGTACAGAAAGTGGAAATGGATACTGGTGCTAGGATGATTAGAACTTAGTTAGTGAATAGTTCGCAAAAGTTAGTCACTCAGTTCTCTTCACCCTTTCCTATTAGCATAGGAGTTAAGAAAATAAAAGACATAAAAATCACATGCCTTAATTTTACTTAACAATACAACTATGACAATACAAGTATGTTTGGGAAGACAGCGATTGATTAACCTTAAGTGTTTCATTAGGGCGCATAAGCACTTAGTCCTTGGAGTTCAACCGGATCACACGTGCAACGCTCGTATCTATAAGGTTTAGTGTAGGGGTACCTCGCCACTCATCGTTGGCGCTGTTGATGGGGACTTAGTTGTCTGTGTGCTACGTAGAACATAGGAAATCATCCACATCGTTGGGATGCTAGAACAAACCCTTAGGGTTGATCACAAGAAAATAAGATAATGGTAAGTAGCACATCAAATAAGACAACAATGTCTTCTTCTTAGCACAAAAGCATTTCACCTCCTAAGAACAACACAAGAGATAGTCGGCGACACAACACACGTAACCTAGATCCACTAGTTCCTCAATAGTTTCAGGTAGTATATACTCATGACGATGAGTATATACCCGACTTTACCTTTATTCTCCATCAAGATGAACAACTGTGTTGGAGAGACTTGCGGGGTAACATAGTGTTTCCCCCAGATCGAGTAGTCCCTAACATGCTCCTTCATGCTCTCAAAAAAATAGGCATGTCGTAGTTATATGCAAAATACATTGCATGTGATTATGACACAAGGGATTACCATCCCACAGCGGTGCAATGTCAAAGGGACTTGCGGCAGGAGAGATACTATACATCGATGAAGGACAAAGAACCCCATAACGTCCCACACATTTTAACTGAAATCAGAGATGGTGAACCAATTCCAATAGGTTCTCCATCAAATGACGTTCCCCCTCCTAATGATGGTGAGGAGGTGGTGTATCAGAACATTCACTCCACGATTCACAACCCTGGTTCTGATCCCCACAAACACCAACTGTTCAATGAGGGAACACAAACACATAATGAGGGCAGGCAGTCTGATCGTCATCACGATCGAGGCCGAGACCAATGAAGAGAAGGTGGAAAACATTTTTATGGTGATGTTTCTTTCCCCTCTTCACCTTCATCATCACATTCACCCTCTTCTTCTATATCAGGATGCAGTCATAAAGAACCTAACTGTGAGGATAAGGATAAACAGAGTGAGAAACCTCAACGAGAGAGTCAAGAACGAGGACGAGGGCATTCTAGAGAATCACATCATAGAAGGGAAAGTTGGGAACCACATAGGAATCATAGATGCTATGAGATAAATGACCATGAAGAACTCCTACTTGCAACCCAAAGCATGTTGGCCATCACGGAGGCTGTAAGAATATCCACAAGGCACCAAAAAGATAACAGGATCAAAAGACTAGACATGAATAATGGGCATACAACACTGATCCTCAAAACCATTTATAGGAATTTGATGATGCATGTGTCTTGCAGAACATTGAGAACGAGTGGAAAAAATTAAATTTTTTCCCAAGGACACTGACAAAAGAAGCAGAAAGTTGGTACTGGTCCTTAGAACCAGAATCCATTCGCAGGTGGAGTACGATGCTAGAAATGTTGAACGATAAATATCAAACGTACTCCTAAGTGTCCAACTTGCAGAAGTAGATCCAAGGATGGAAGCAGGGAAATCACAAACCCTTGGATGCTGCCATGGGCTGATATTATGCATTATTACATCGTTGCCCGGGCCATGGTTATGCACAACGGGATCAACTACGCCATCTTGTAGATGGGCTTAGACATGAAACGAGGAGAACCCTTGGAACATATGCCCAAGGGATATTGTCAGAGCTTAGGTCCCATTAGGTTCATAGATTGTTGGAGCAAGTAGCTAAGGAAGAAGGGGAGCTATGTAAGAGAGAAAGTGTGGAAGAGTACAACCACGATCCTTCCCTACAAAAAAGGGGAGTGAGATTCTGTGAGGAGGAGGAAAAGTCACCACTTGAAGAGATGGTGAATAGACAAATCTTTCCACTCCAAAAATTAACAATAGAAGTGTCATAAAAGGTACATCAAATGTGGGACTCCTTAGATAGTAGATTTGAAGTCATCCTTAAAATCGTAGAGGAGTCTAAGAAGCGAAGTAGTAACTATGATAAAAAGAAAAAGAGGGATTTGGACCATGCACGTAACAAAGGTAAGGGTAAAATGGCCATTACCAAAGAGGTCATGGATTCTGATATAGATGATGATGGTGGATGTGAGATATGTCAATATGACCATCCTAAGGGATGTTGCCCAATAATCTCACATCTGCAAGAGTTTGGGGTGTATGCACTTAACCCACGACTTAACAAATGGCAAGCACCCCAAAGGTTACCTTATCCCCAAGGTAACCCAAGGTAGTTCCACCAACCATTAACATATTATCCAAGTAGAACTCCACAAAAACCTATTGAGCAACACCAGCAGTGGCAATACCCACAGTCATGGGGGATGCCACCACCAAGGCAACAATACCCTTACCAGCAACCAGATCCATATGGCTATTACATGCAGCAGCCAGTCTCTCCTAGTGACTCTGTTGGTCACATGACACCACAACATCACTACCAGGCTCAGGAGTATTATAGGACTCCTTCTCTTGAAATAGACAACCCACAAACATACCATCCTCCGAACCCATCGATGACTCTTACACCAATAGCTCTACTACCACCCGCTCCAGCGATTCAAGGGGAACTCCCCACTCAACTATAGCAACGTAATGCTACAAGAGCTGTGAGCCTTCAACCCACTACTAGTTCTGATAACCATACAAGGAGAAGACCTTTCTTTAGAACCAACAATCCAAACAACCTCTCACTACCACAAGCGGTTCAGCCTATGCCTACTCCTCCATCAAATAAGGCTTTGGAGCTCCCTTCAAACCAAAACCAAAGCTCAATGAACATGGTTATGTTAACGCATGTCGTTATTGACTAGATAAAGGTTGGCCACCTTCCCAAGAACTTCTCTGATNGAAAGGTCTTCTCCTTGTATGGTTATCAGAACTAGTAGTGGGTTGAAGGCTCACAGCTCTTGTAGCATTACGTTGCTATAGTTGAGTGGGGAGTTCCCCTTGAATCGCTGGAGCGGGTGGTAGTAGAGCTATTGGTGTAAGAGTCATCGATGGGTTCGGAGGATGGTATGTTTGTGGGTTGTCTATTTCAAGAGAAGGAGTCCTATAATACTCCTGAGCCTGGTAGTGATGTTGTGGTGTCATGTGACCAACAGAGTCACTAGGAGAGACTGGCTGCTGCATGTAATAGCCATATGGATCTGGTTGCTGGTAAGGGTATTGTTGCCTTGGTGGTGGCATCCCCCATGACTGTGGGTATTGCCACTGCNGAGAAGAAGAAAGTTCCATGCATCACACACAGTGATATAGAGAGTGATGGTGTATAGGAATGTTCAGCACTGCCTTCATGCAACCAGTGTGCCTAGGAAGTTAACATCCAAAACTGCCTGTATGTAGCAACTACACAATAAGAAAACACCCAGTGGTTGACAACTAATCAAAAGAGCAACTCATCAATGTGCATGGAACTAACTGAGGGAACAACTTGTACTCATGTCGAAAGCATAGATACATTGGAGCAAGAGTGTCGTCAACTTCCAATCCTTAACCTAAAAACATCAATAGGGGAAAGCTAGAAATTTCCAAAACCTGCAAACAAATGCACCGATAAGAGAATGCTAGTCAGTGTGCAATAGACCAAACCTTATCATGAATCTACAATGGTCAATGCACAATGCACATCAAAGAAAGAACAACCTCACTCGTTATTTTGGATCTCTCCCTTCCAACTTAGTCATGGGAGAGATGGCCACCTATGCTTATCAATTGAGGCCCTGAGTTCCTTTTTAAGTTTTTGTTTTACAAATTTCTTTAAATTTTTTTTTTTTGCGACATCATTCATAATTTTTATTTTATTTGTCTATGTGTGTGTATGTGTGTCTGTGTGTTTATCCATTTTGTTAAGTTTGTCACCTAATAAGTGCTCCTGATGATGGTATGAACTTTATTCTATTGGTTTGCTAATACTTGGTTTTTACCTTTAGGTTATAATGTTGATACTAAGGTATGGTTCTTTGATATAGCAGGCAATGAGTTCGCATCATCCATGCATCCATAAATTTCTATGGTCTCTCTTGGCTTGGACCTGTACATTCCCTTTTCTTAACTAATAAGAACTATCAACAAATCGGTGACTAGGCATTTCTCAAACTATAGAAGGACTCAAGGATTGAAAAGGGTGTGACTTCAAGGGGACTTAATACATTTGTGTTGGCCATTCTCTTGGGTGCTTGGATGTTTTTATTCTTGATTTTTTCTTACCGTTCCAAAATTACCCCATTATTGGGAAGCTGAGCAAATAAAAATAATTAGTCTTTGCATGGTGTGGTTCTCACGCAAAAACACAAAAAAAATTGGGAATTCAAAGCACACCCCTTAAATGAAATAATCATTTGGGCTACAAGCACTAGTTATGGGACTAAATAAATATGTTTCCTCTAACCAAGGCCCTTCCTCACTTCCTGCTTTCTCCTTTCTCATTTCGTTGGAATGGTGGTGACTCTTTGATGGAGGCATTCTTGTTACTTCGGGTGGATGGATTAGTCGAATGTATTAATGCGAAGTCACTGGATGTGGATTGTTTGAGGCTAGATTTTGAATGCGATCTACCAATTCACCTTAATCATTAATACACAAGGGGCTATACATCACCTTGTTCTTGAGATTCCATTCCATTCCCTTCTTTCCATCGTTCTTCCTCCATTGTTCACCTCATTGTCTGTTGTATCAGTAGTCTATATTTTTGTTGACGTATTGTTTTCTTTTTGGTAAACTCTTGTGGTTAAGACTTTAACGTTTGCTTCCAAATGACATTTTCAAAGCCTACAAACTCTTTGAATGTGGGAATGTCAGGGCATTAAGGGCATGAGCCTGCTTTAGGGAGGACCCACTGGCATTCCTATTTGGTGCATTAGTTAATTTCTTTCCCCTAAACATTTTGATAATCAATTTCTATCTTGTTCATTTCCATCTCTGACATCCATTTCATCAGCGTTATAGTTGTCTCTTTTTCTCCATCTTTCGTATTTCTTAATCTTTTCCCATTCTCTCGCTACTGGAGGTTCGCTCTTAGTCATGGGGGTTCTAGTCCAATTTTTTTGATTTTCTTCTAACCCCTATACCTTGGGTAGTCACCATTATTATATCTCCAGAATCCGCCTTAGCCATATGACAACTCAGCCAATGGACCTTACACTAAGGCAAGGTATCAACTGCATTGTCATTCATTTATCCTTGCTAATATAAGACTGTGTTATGTGCGCAAATGGTAATCATACAACAACGGATTGGATATAGAGGGAACACTTGGAATGGATCAGTCCTAAATTAGTATGCAAGGAACAAGATTGATGGCACGCTTATGGATGGACAATGAAAGGTGCAATCTTGGCATTGGTAGCAATAGACTTCTTCTTCTCTCTCTCTCTCTCTCTACGCTACCAAATAAGGCTAGATGTCAAATGTGTATAGTGTTCAGCCTTGTTTTCATGAACACTAATTTTGTCATGTATTGTAATGATGATCCGTTCACATGTCACCCCATTCACCATTAGTGTCATTCAAGTTAATAATGCCATACCTTCCCAATATTTTGTAAGGAACTCGAGGACGTGTTTTCATCCAGTCATGGGGGTATGATGATAAATAAGAGGCAAATTTCCCTATTTTCTCCATCTAGATCTAGTCCCTTAGCCAAACTATAGAAGTTTTA
Organism: Gnetum montanum; assembly: GCA_015680685.1. NCBI lineage: Eukaryota > Viridiplantae > Streptophyta > Gnetopsida > Gnetales > Gnetaceae > Gnetum > Gnetum montanum. The sequence continues at coordinate 33,506 of MNCI01022787.1, read as the reverse complement.
AAATTCTAGAGTTAGAATATTTTCCATGTGCCCACAATAGGAGTCTCAAACTGAACGGATCTTTATTCGAGAAAATTGTACCTGAGCACACATTTGTGTATGGAAATAAAGATGAACTTTCTGATAAACCTTGTAGCATGCGGACTAAGCTAAATAGGATTTAACTATTGTTAAATGTTTAAATTATTTCTTAGATAATTAATCTCTCTCAACCCTTGACTCTCCTAGTTAAGTGCATTCAGTACGACCACTTCGAGCACATGTATAACGCTTGGTAACCCAGTAACGAGTAGCATCTGGTAATCCTAGTAGCGTTGCACTGGTTCAGGGTGTGTACGACAAGTGGGAACAGATACTAGTTCTAGGACAATTAGAACTTAGTTACTGAATAGTTAGCGAAAGTTAGTCACTTAGTTCTCTTGAACCTTCCCTATTAGCATAGGTGTTAAAAAGATAAAAGACATAAAAATCACATGGCTCAAGCTTACTTAACCATAAAACCATGACAATACAAGTAAGTTTGGGAAGACAACAATTGATTAACCTTAAGTATTCCATTAGGACGCATAAGCACTCAATCCTTGGAGTTCCACCAAATCGTGCGTGCAATGCTTGTATTCGTATGGTTGAGTGTAGGGGTACCTCGCCACTCATCACCAAGGAAATGTTATTTCTTCTAAGGTAGTTGTTAGATTAGGTTTGGTAACTAATCCTTATCCTAGAGCCTACAAAGTGCATTAGTTGTCTAGATATTTTCCTCAAGAGGTAAGGGAACAATATACCTTAAAATTTAAAATTAGAAGTTTTCATGATGTTGTAAAGTATGATATTCTTCCAATAGATTATGCTTATGTAATTCTTGATCAACCTTGGAATTTTTACAATGATGCTTTGTTTGATGAAGCAAGAAATGTATGCAATTTAGCTAGATCTAATGGAATCCATGAATTGATTCCCATGATAACTAAATAAGTGAGGCAGCAAAGCTCAGTTAATGCTTCTTTAATCCTTCTAAAAGAGACGAAATACATTAAGAAACATGATGAAATAGGTTTTGGATTTGTTGTTATATCAATAGTTACTCTTAACCATGATGTTTTGTAGGTTGAACTTCCTACATGTGTACAAGGCTTGAAAGAGGAAGAGCACTTGGATCACTTACAGATGATGTGTCTTAAATTGGATGGAGGCATAGTTGGTAATCAATGTGAAGAAAAGTCATTTCTTCAAGAGAGGAATCACATATTTGGGGCATGTGATTTCTAAAATTCAAATTTGGGTGAAAGCCACCAAGCTAAATGCTACTATGGATTCACCAACTCCTAAGAATGATGGGGAGATAAGATCATTCCTTGGTTTACCAAGTTTTTATAAATAGTTCATAAAAAATTTCAATGGTATTTTTTGGCCTATGTTTTCTTTGTTAAAGAAAATAAAGATTTCAAGTGGAATAATGAAATCCAAGGAATCTTTGACTTGTTAAAAGTAAAAATAACCAATGAACTAGTGCTTACAATCCTAGATTTTCATAAGCTTTTTCAGGTAGAGGTGGATGCAAGTGAACTTGTCATTGGTGGGGTACTTTTGACAAGAAGGTAAGCCTCTTTCTTTATTTTTTGAAAAGTTGAATAAGGAAAATAATATAGCATATATGAGAAGGGGTTGTACACTATTCTTCAAGTAATCAAGCGTTGGAGGGATTACTTATTGCTAAAGGAGTTCACTTTGATAATGGACCATAAAGCAATACAGTTTCTAAACTCTTAAAATAAGTTGAGTGCAAAGCATATGAAGTGGATTTCATAGTTGCAAGAGTTTAATTTTCTATTGAAAAAAAAGTGGAAAATCCAATCTGGTGGCTAATGCATTGTCCAAGGTACATGTGGTGAATTTTAGCATACCTCATGTGAAATATATGGATGATTTTGCTAATTTGTATGAGCATGATGTTGATTTTAGGCAAGTTTGAAGGAGTCCCAAAGTGCCATTATTGAATAGGATAGACCAGTGGAGGAACTATCATATTTAAGATGAATTATTATTTAATAATTAGAACGTATGTATTTCTAATTGTGATTTTAGAAAAGAAATATTTTTTTTGAAAAGCATTGTAGTGACATGGTAGGTCACTTGGTTAGGGATAAAACATTGGAACTCATAGGTAGACATTATTTTTGGCCTAGTATGGTAATTGAAGTTTTAAAATTTGTAAAGTATTTAAATTATGAGAATTTTAAGGGAGGTAAAGGAGTGGATGGATATTGCATGCCTTTGTCAATTCCCAAGGATCCATGGAAAAGTATGTCTATGGATTTTGTGAGTGATATCTCAAAAACCAAAAGTGAAAATGACACCATTTTTGTTGTTATGGATAGGTTCTTCAAGATGGCATACTTCATTCCATGCAAAAAGGTGAGTGATGCTTCTCATGTGGCAAATTTATTTTTCCATCATGTTGTGAAGTTGTATGAAATTCCTTTGAATATTATTAGTGATAGAGACTCCAAATTTATTGGTCATTTTTGGAGGTTCCTTTTGAAACTTCTAGAGACAAAATCTAATTTTTCTAATGCATATCATCCATAATTTAATGGCCAAACAAAGGAGGTGAATACATCCTTAATAAATATATTAATATGTTTGTCTAATGGATAGCCAAGCAAGTGGGAAAAATTGGTGTGTCATGCTAAGTTGTTATATAATAATGTTTTTCATGTTGCTATTGGTAAAAGCCAATTTGAAATGAACTATGATTTTTATCCAAAGATGGTGAACATATTGAAGAGCTTGGATGATGATGCACAACTTAGTATTGATTTTATGCAAGAGTTGAAGGATCTCCATGCACAAGTGAAATCATATCTTAAGTGGAAGGTTGAAAAGAGAGTCCTCAAGAGAAATGAGGGCCAACATAAGCCAAATTTTACTACCGGTGACTTGGTTTGGATGTAATTTAAAAAGAAGTGATTAAGAGGTGTCAACTTCTCAAAGTTAAAATCTAAGAAGATATGGCCTTTTAGAATTAAGATCAAGATTAATGATAATGCTTTTGAAATTAATTTACCAAATGATGTCGGTATGTATTTTGTATATAATGTTTTAGATCTTGTACACTATCATGAACTAGTTGATGAGAAGACCATACAAGGTAGCATTGCTCAGTTGAAGGGGGTTATTGATCAATCCAAGTCTTCAATGAAGAGAAATAAAATAGTACTCAAAAGAAAAAAAAGCTTTGATCATTCGAGTGAAGAGGCATGAGTACTTAATCCATTGGAAGGATCAATCTACTAATGATGTTGTATGAGTCCATGAAATCAACTTCATGATTGGGGAATCACATCAACCCCTACACTCTTATTCACATGAGTTTACTTTGTGAAGGGTGGAAGAGTTTGTGTAGGGACACCTCTTCTAATTCCGTTCTTCTTTTTCCTACATGTGGTTTTTGTAGGTTTTGAGCTTTATGGAGAAATCTTTTGTAGAAGTTAGAATTTCACAAAATATTTCTAGCACATGCATGAGATGTCTTGAAATTTGTGGAGATATCTCCCAAACTAGTAGAACATATCAAGTGAGATTTCATAGCCAAAAGGAAATGTCTAACCCATGAAAAAGACATCTCTTGAACTAAGGAGGCATCTCTCTTGAAAGATGTATGTTGCCAAGAGACGTCCGAAGGAGATTGGTGATGATCCATAAAGTTAAGGAAATTTCCAAAATTACTAGTTCCAATTCAAAAAATAGCTAACGAAAGATGAAAAAAGATGAAAATAACTAAAGAATCTCAAGATAGGTTGGAAAAGGTTTCCTAGGTATCTTTCGTTGTTTTGCCAATAAATTTTGGTGTCTTCCATGGTTGTATGACCATGAAACCGTGGAGAGATGAGATGTCATGTTAATTCATGTGTTAAACTTGAGTAAGAGTGTGTGTGAGCACATTGAATAAGTGCATATGTGGTTGCAACTCCAAGATCAATTTTGTGGTGTGTTGGCCTATGTATTTTTGGTCTTTCTTATGAGTTGATATCTTAGTCCCAAGTTGTATGAGAGAATCTCCATTAGTTATGTCTTGCAATGAGAATAACCTATGTGTGGCTGTACAGCCTCATGCTTTACAACATTGTTTGAGTGTTGTAAGTGTTTTGGATGTTTTGTGGATTATGGAACCCTATTTTAATCTTCTCTTTCATTAATGAAAGATAGCTAGTTTTCTTATTTTCTAGCATATTATTTGTCTTTTCATAATATCTAGATTTAGTAGGCTTGAAGATGATTTTCCATTAGAGTGAACCTAATCTAGTTTAGGCATAACCACTTAAAAGAGATGAGGCTTTCACTCATCCATCAATCCTCCAAGACCTCACTTTTTTAGAATGATAATTCAACATCTAAGTGATGATCACATGCTAAATGTTTTCATGTATACCTATAATAACATTGTTTTAGGTTTTGACATTCTTCACTACTCCTATTCTCCATTTTAAAAAATTAATTAACTAAAAAACTTAGGGACTTGAATCTTTAATAAAGTTACCTAATAATAATGAGGTATTAGCCTCATCGTAAGACTCTTGATCTAGAAACTCCAAGTTATGGATTTGATTTTGGTGGGTAACATTGAGTTATAAAACTATAATTGGATTATATATTTTAAGGATAAATGATGAGACGCGATGTCGCATGGGCCGCGATATCATGTACGCGATATCGTGGTCTACCGCAAAGTCTATAAGTAAGAGGCAGCTCTCCCTTGTTTCCTAATCTTGGGTTAGAATTAGGGAAACTCTGGTAGATTGATCACTCCAGAGATAGATTATTTTCCATGTTCCTGTAATAGGAGTCCTAAAGTGAACGGATCTTTATTCAAGAAACATTGTACCTAAACATAAGTTGTGTACGGAAATGAAGACGAACTTCTGGGATAAACCTTGCAGTGCATGGAATAGGATTTTATTTAATGTTATTTATTGCTTTCTCTCTTAGTAATGTGGAATGAGTATGACTTGATTACAAGCATCTAAGGATATGTACAGATAATCAAGGAATGGATGCTCATCGCAACGTAGAATGAGTATGACTTGATTACGAGCATCCAAGTGTGACTACTTGGTAACCCAGTGGCGTATCTAGGATCTACGCTTGGTAATCCTAGCAGTAGTCGTGCACCAAGATGTGTATGGATAGTCAAGGAATCAGTTGTTCATCGCACTTAGGATAGATTAGATTCTCTCAACCCTTTCCTCCTAGTTAAGTGCCTTAGTACAACCACTTCAAGCACGTGCATTACGCGTGGTAATCCTAGTACCGATTAGCGTTTGGTAGCCACGATTGCATCGGTTCAGGGTGTGTACAGTAAGTCGAAACAGATGCTGACGCTAGGTAATTTAGACTTAGTCATTAGTTAGAGTTAGTAATTAGTTTCTCAACCCTTCACCTCGATAGCATAGGAGAAAAACATAAAAAGATATAAAAATCATATACCTTGGGCTTACTTAACCATACACTGTGACAACTACAAGTAAGTCTGGGAAGGTAACGAATGATTAACCTTACGTGTTCCATGAAGTGTGTAGGCATTTAGTCTATGGAGTTTGACCGGATCGCGTGTGCTACACTCGTATTCGTATGGTTGAGTGTAGGGGTACCTTGCCACTCATTAATAAATATTATTCAAAATTGTTTTGAGTTTCAACACCCCCACTCTTAAAAGCAAGAATCTTTATTAGGAGTTGGAACCTTAAAATAATTATAATATAGGTACATCCCAAGATATGTAGTCTAATTAAAACTATATAACTCAACATTGCCCACTATAATTAAACCCATGACTTAGAACTTTCAAATCAAGAGTCTTACCATTAGTCTAATACTTCATTATTCTCAAAATTGAAAAATTTAAATACCCATGATAAATTTTCTTAGACCTATTGTAAAGTATTTGAACACTCTGTTATGATGATCCCACCTAGTGTTATTATTAAAATAGACCTTCAATCTTAAATCAAGTTACTTTTAAGAATATGCTTATGATTTTCCTATGGTAAAGTCATTTTGCACTTGAAATACATGCATGCTTTGTCATAATTTTGATCTAGATTACAAGCTTATAACAATGAGATTTAGTATAGTACTATGAGTTCTAGCTTGGTAATCTAATTCCATAAGTTCAATTCCATTGAGTAATACTAAGATATAACTTTTTCAAAAAATTCCATAAATGAAATTCTAAAATAGTTTTGATAGATCCAAAAGATCTCAATGGATGTAAGTAAAAAATTTTAGTTTTAGTTTATAATATAACTTATTTTTATGATAACATTATTGAAACATGATTAATGCTATTTTTTATTTTTTAATAACACTTGAACAAATATGTGGCATTCATAGTAGAGTTAGTCATATATATACATCATGATGTCGAGTCCATGCAACCCACAAGTTTGTAATAAAATCCTTCTTTTGTTTGAACTCAAGGACGAGTTTTCAATTTTTCATGGGGGTATGATTAAATACTTTTGAATCAAGAACTATAATATCATAGATATGATACCATAGCTCAACATACATTGTCATAAATATAATGTAGTGGGTCATGGACATGCCTCTAAATGCAAGTCCATCATCGCATTGAAAATAAGTTTTTCCCAACACTTAGTGAAATTCTTGTAGTTTATTTCCATAAAGTTAGAGTTAGTTGTGAATGCCCATAGCGTGATGAATTATAATTTTATATCATCTTTAGTTGAGTGGATTATTCCTAGACATAATTCATGAAAAGTAATAAAGATCAAGATTGTTCTTCAATATTACAGCATCTCATATTGAATAGACTTACTTTCCATGTGGTTTACTTTTACTATGTCATTTACATTTCTTAAGTCATTTAATATTCCAATGTTCATTAGTAAGGTGGAATGAGTACAACTAGTTTTGAGCATATAAAGTAAAATTGTTTGCTAACTCAATAGTGACTTTGCTTGATTCACTTGGTAGTAAAGTTACTTGGTAATCTCAATAGTAGTTACATCAGCCCAAGACATGTATGGAAAATGAGGAATAAATACCTATCACCATAGACTAGAATAGCTTTATATTTTCATTGTACTTAGAGATAGAATTCACATTCATTTTCAATATGTTCATACTTAACATACCTAAGACCAACAACATCATTGTATCATATACCTCGTAAGAGTTACACCATACATTTTGCACCTCACTAACTCTAAGTGGAAAGACAATGATTATGAACTTACACTCAACTCACTAGTATACTTACATTATCCATCCACAAATTACGAGTTGGTCATGCATGAAAACTTATAACTTATATGGTTAAGGGTTGAGATTCTATATTACTCGCTAAGCATTATATGAAATTTATAAGTAATGTACTACAATTACAATATCATAATTTTAATAATGAGTATAACTTTGATATTTTTACATTCTCTTTAATGAGCCATATTTTAATTTAAGATCATTTTTCAATTCAACATGATACTTTTGCTACTAATAACTAAGAAAATCCTTAGAAGCAATACCTCCAAGGATATGTGATTTCTGCACCTCGNCCTTAGAAGCAATACCTCCAAGGATATGTGATTTCTGCACCTCGTTTATAAAACTTTTGATAAAGGTTAAGTTATTTGACAAGAGTTATATATAAAAAAATATACAAGGCATGAAAAGAAAAAAATCATTCATTGAAATTAAGAATATGTTACAAAATTCCTTGAAATTTTGCACAACAAGAGGTAATTTAACATGTGATTTCTTGCCTCTATAATTTAGACAAATTTGGATACTACCTTAGTAATTAATAATAAAAATTGACATCTAGTCATTACATTGATGCATCTATGTTGACATAACCCTTCATGTGTTAATGCAGACGCATTAACTCATTGTTTGTGTTTGGCTATAAAATATGTGCACACCAACTACATTTATGACACTTTGGTTATTGGACAAAAAAACTTTGTTAGTTTTTTTTTCATGATTTAGAATAATAAAGAAGTGCTCATAGCATGAAATTGAGCATGTTACTTGAAGTCTTATTTGAATGGATGTACCTAGACACTTCCATGGATGGAAATAAGATCAAGATTGATTTTCTCCCATTATAGCACTTTGACTTAGCTTAAATTTACTTACTATGCATTTTATTTCTATACAATTTATCAATGTTATTTAGCATAATGTTTATCATTTTGAAGCAAGTTCACTCCAATATTAAAATCGCCTTCCAACACTAAATTCCTATATTATGAAAAGATAATTTATTTTCTAGAAAAAATGAAAACTATCTATCTTCAATTATTTAAAAGAGAAGATTACAACATGGTTTTCAAAACCTCTCATAACACTCAAATAATTCTACAAAGCATGAGGCTCTACAACCGCATAATGGTTGTTCTCAATGTAAGATACAATCAATGAAGAATCTCTTCCACAACCTAGAACTGAAATCTTAACTCATAAGTAGGATGAGAACACATAGGCCAACACACAACACAATTGACCTTGAAGCTACAACCTATATGCATTTTCTCAATATGCTCTCTCTCTTTCTTACTTAAGTTTAACATAAGAACTTACATGACATCTCCTCTTTGTATCTCCATGGTACAAGCATGAAACACAAACATATTTATTTAAAACATGATAAAAACCTAAGGAAACCTTCCACAAGATCAACTCAGATTTTTCATGTTGTTTCTATCTTTTTCCACCTTATTCCACATATTTCCCAGCTTGAAACAGTCAATTCTAGAAGTTTCCTTGGCCATATGGGATCTCTACCCTTCTTGGGTCATCTCTAGTGAGTACATAATTTTTAGGAGAGACATCTCCTAAGTGTGGAAGACATCTCCTTCATAGGAGAGACATATAATCCTAGCAAAGATTTCTTCCCATGAGATGTATCCTCTATTTAGTAGATGTCATCATTTCTAGAGAGATGTCTCCTATTAACAAAAGACATCTCTTGCAAAGACTCAATTCTAAATAGAGACATCTCTTGCATGTTCCAGATGTCTCCTATGAAGTTCCAACTTTCAGGAAAGATGTTTCCTTAAACTTCAAGATGTCTTTATAGAGCCTAAAACCTACAAAATACAACTTGTAGGAAAAAGCACAAGGGAATCAGAAGACATATCCCTACACCAACTCTTTTAGCCTTCAAAATGTGAACTCATGTGAAAAAGGGAGTAGGGGTTGAAGTGATCCCTTGCTCTTGAGGTTTGATCTCATGGACCCATACAGCATCATCCATTGACTCCCTAAGTGCTAGAAGCTTTCCTTCACTTAAGTACAATTTCCTTCTTCTCCATTGAAGACTTGGACTAATCAATATCCCCTTCAACTTATCAATGCTACCTTGTATGGTCTTTTCATCAATTGGTCCATTATAGTGCACAAGATCTAAAATATTAAACACTAAAGGCACACCAACATCATTTTTATCTTAAAAGCATTATCATTAATCTTGGCCTTAATTTTGAAAGATCCTATCTTTTTGGCTTTTAATTTTGAGAATTTAACACCTCTCAGCTACTTCGTCTTCAAGTGCATCCAAACCAAGTCACCAACAATAAAGTTCTATTTTTATTTACCCTCATTTCTCTTGAGGACTCTCTCTTAAGTCTTTTTCTCTAGATTTAATTTAACTTGTGCATGGAGATTCATCATCTCTTGTATAAAATCATCACTAAGTTGAGCTTCATCATTAAAGCTCTTCAAAGTATCCATCATAATTGGATAAAACTCATAGTTCATCTCAAATGGGATTTTTTCAATAGCCACATTAAATGCATTATTATAAGAAGATTTAGGTTTCTTATTCTTGGTGTTGGAAATTCTCTCACTCATCATTCCTCCACCATCAAAATCACCATGTAGATTTCCTTTATAATATCCAACCATTTTATAGCCAAGACAATCAATTTCATCAGTATCAATGTTCACATTCACATCAATAATGATATTCTTATTATGACTACTACTATATTCATCATTATCAAATACAAAATCAGACATATTACCACTATTAGTCTTGCTCTTACTAGCAATGACATCAAAAGTTACATTACTTCCATCATGCATAACATAACTCACAACTTCATCACAAAATCACCATAATGATCATGATGGTCATCATGACAATGGAACAAAACACTACCAAGTTGAAGTAAAAAACTAGCATCCGTCCTACTAGATTCAACATAAGAGAAATTACTATCATCAACAAGGTAAAGTTCACACTTACCTTTTCATTGCTCCCCCCATCCATCTTTGGTTCAACTTGATCTTCTACATGTGGTTGTTCAATCTTATCAAAGCTAAAGCTTCAAGATTCCACATAGGAGTCTCCAACACCAATGATACTTTTGCTTCAAGGGAATCATCAACAACTTCTACATCACACTTTAGAGGTAGCAACTTAAAAGGTAAATTCTCCTTGATTACTTTAATGTCAGATTCATCATCAAAGCAATCATTCTTTCACATACCTTGGCTACAAGACTCATCTCTCTCCCATGAGATAGCCTCAACTTAACAAAGAATCTTCTTTCAATTACCATAAGATATAGAAAAATTGCACAAACAACAAGTATCATGCCCTCTAGTGATTCCCTTGATCCTTCTTGAGAAAGTTCCTTGATCTTTGCCACTTCTTCAGCCTTGAACTTTTACCTTCCATAAATTATGAGGTAGGAACTATCTTGGATCAACAACATATATCATCTTGGATTGTGAAGATTTCTTAATCCTTTTTATGAATCTCTTGGTTCTCTCTTCTAAAGCTTTTGAGTATTAAGCACCCCCTTATTCAACAAGAGATTCTTGAGAACACATTTTTTTTATTAATCTCTAATTTACCATATCTTTCATCTTTCTCCTTTAACATCTTTGGAAATTTCTCCTTCATGACTAGCACACCTGTGAAAAGTTCAACCTGCACATCATCATGGTTAGAATAATTTACTAATACAACAACAAATCCAAAACCTATTTCATCATGTTCCTTAATATGTTCTCTCTATCCTAGAAGGATTAAGGAAGCATTAAGTGATAGTTTTTTCCTTGCTTGTTCAATTGTCATGGGAATCAATGCATGGATTTCATCTAATCTAGCTACACTCCACACATTTCTTGCTCCATCAAACTAAGCATCATTATCAAAATATCAGGTTCTCCCAAGAATTACATTAGCACAATCTATCGAAAGCATATCATGTTTCACAACATCATGACAACCTTCAATTTTAAATTTCAAGGTACATTGTTCCTTTACCTCTTGGAAAAAATCTCTAGACAACCAATGCACTTTATATGATCTAATATGATGATTAGTTGTCAAACCCAATCTAGTAACTATTCTAGAAGAAATAGCATTTCCTTGGACTCCTCCATCAATCAAAATGTAAATCCATTTCCCAATAATCAAACCTCTAACTCCAATCATAAACAATAGTTTTCTACCAAGATGCACCCCTCTATTTACATTAGTCATAAATGCACAAGAATTTAATTGAAAAAATTCCCTAATTTTTGAAGCATTCAGATTACCTCTCTAAAGAGCCTGGCTTGATGTCTCCTCTACCCCCATAATTTATACATATCTACCTTTGGCTATCTTATGAAGTGGGCATTTTCATTACTTTTGTTTCCATTTTCCACACTTAAAGCACTAAATCTTGGATGAGTTGCTACCTTGACCCTTGCCTCCCTTGCCTTGTCCTTCTTGTCTTTGACCTTCTCATTGTCCCATTCTATCTTCTTATCTTGGATGTCATCCTTGTCTTCAAATTTGAACCTAAATTCCTTCTCAGATTTGGATCCCTTCTCCTTCCCCTTGGAAGTTTGTTTGCTCCTATTTCTAAATCTAGTTTGTTTTCTTCTTCTTAGCCTTGAGTCACAAATCATAAGTCTCATCAAGAGTTTGTGGCTCATAAAAAGACAACTCCTACTAATACATCATTTTAAGACCTCCTAAAATAATTAAAGCATGTTCATATTCCTCCCAATTTATCTTAGCTTAATGGAATAGATCATATAATTTGATATAGAATTCTTTGACATCATTATCACCTTACCTTAGAAATTTAACTTCATAATGGTCTCTTGCCTCTAATGAGACTATTCAAATTTTCTTTTCAACCTATATTTCATCAAAATCCAATCTTTGATGGGTTGACCAATTTTTCTCTCATAACCTTGGAACTCCTTTTACCACCAAGTAGAAATCATACCTGTAGTGACCGAAAACATTGATGGCTGGAAAACACTGAGAGGTCGTCAATCGGACAGTCTTAACCCTGAATCTGTGTGAGGGCCGTGTTGGATAAAATGGAATCAGGGTGCCTTGAATGGTCTGGTCAATCAGACAAGGACTTAATCGGTGTCACTAAACCTTTTGCAAACGTGTAACTTGAAAATAGTGTTTATAACGTAAAATAATGATATTATAAGCGAAGAAATAAAAATGATGTAAAATGCAGTGATAAACAAGAGAATAAAGTAAACTGAAGTTAAGAAATGCACTGCTTCAAGGCTATGGATTTACTTTGTCAAGGTGGATACAATCGGTTGCGCGACACTGGGAAGCACAGAGATTCCAAAAGCAACTAGAGACGTTCAAAGCAAGCCAACTGTATGCTTGAACACAGTTTCCAAGAGCTAACAATGCAAAATGCTACAAAAGAAATGGAAAGGGGCTAACAAAATATCAAACGGGAATGCTAATTATTTGATTTTTCCAAACCAAGAACATTTACAATGCTCAAGATTTCCAAATTGATTCTTGCCTAGCCAAATTTTTGCCAAACTTGCCAACAATCTTTGCTAACTTGCAAATTTTTTTTCCAATAGGTTTGCCTTTTGAATTGCCAAAATGCCAACTAGTGCCAAAATTTTCCAACCCATAAAATGTTTGTCCACCCTTTTAGCATTGCTTGTCAGGGTATTTATAGGGCTAGGAGCATGTGAAAGATGTAGTTTGGATGCCACGTGTCCTGGGCCCATAAGGTGTTGATGTGTCCATGCTGCATGGACATGCAAAGATGATTGATTAACAAGCCTGCCATGCTACAATCATGCTATCGAAACTGGAAGTGTTGGATTAGTTGTGCCAATGATGTAGATAAGTAGCAAAGCGCACTGATGTAACGTAGCCACCTACTATGTTGTGCTACGCTGTGGAGCGTAGCATGTTTGGCAAGGCATAGCCCCACCACTTGCTATGTTTTGTTACATTGTGGAGTGTAGCATGTTAGCATAGCATAGCTACTTGCTATGTTGTGCTACACTATGTAGCATAGCATAGCATAGCCACCAGTTTGAAAAAGAAATCTGTGTTGGAGTTAATTGCAAGTGCTAGAAGCCTTTGGAGCATGTTGGCCAGTTTTGCATGTTTGCTATGCTATGCTACGCTACGTAGTGTAGCAGCTAGCCTTAACTGTGATTTGCATTGCAAAAATTTGAAGATCATGCTGGCAATTTGCAACATTTTCTCTTTTGTGACGTGAAGCTTGCGAACTTGCTGACCCTGCATCTCTGAGACGTCTTTCGTCGTTCTTGTATCATTGCTACATTATGCTACACTACGTATCATAGCATAGCATAGTAGCCGACATAGCCTACTCTTTTGCTTAATCTGCTACTTTTCTAGTGAAGGAGCATTTCCGAAACACTAGGAAGTTGAGTGAAGCAACTAGTTTTGAAAGGCTATAGGTGCTTGCTAAGTGCATTTGAAATCATCAAGTAAGCTGGGCCTTTCTATCTTACTTTTGCTACATTGTGGTACATTGCGTAGCATAGCATAGCATAGCACTTCATCCTGCAACTATCTTGTGAGGCTTTCTATGCTACATAGTGTAGCGTAGCGTAGCAAACTTCTTGACTAGAAAACTTGCCAAACTATTTTGTACAACCTGAGCACCGTCGACAACCCCAGGCATCACTTCTGAGTAGACTGTCAACTAGATGAACCACCCAGGTGGGCAGGCCAGAGAGTCTATTAGGCCTGTCAACAATGGATGTAGAAAATTTGCCAAACTAGACAGTCTAAACTCAGAGCATCCATTTCTTGCCAAAGTGACATGACACTGCCTAAATTCCAAGGACTTGGTGAAGCAAGAATGCCTTGAAAACTTAGGGTGTTTCATTGGCCCCTCTTTATTGACGTCTACAGGATGGACCCAAGAGATGTCGACAAAGAATACAAAACACCACTGAAGAAAAAATACTAACATCATTCTTCGGTGATCACCAAGATGTTGCATTGGTTTTGTGAGGAAGGGGGAAGGGCTAAGTGGAGAGGAAAGGGGGTTCATANCAACATCTTGGTGATCACCGAAGAATGATGTTAGTATTTTTTCTTCAGTGGTGTTTTGTATTCTTTGTCGACATCTCTTGGGTCCATCCTGTAGNGTAATTTTGAAACAGATTATGTGCCATTTGTTTTAGGCATGTTTTTTTTTGCGCATGATCTTTTGCTCTCTTATACTTTTGCCTTTTACTATTTAGCCATTTACATTTGCAAATAACCTTGTTGTAGGACAAGTTTTTTCTTCGCAGGATGAGTTGCATTACATCCACGTGGGGCTTTAACCTACCTACATATGCTTCCCATGCAGCAAGCTATGTTATGCACATCATGGATTTTGCAATTGAGCATATGGGAGGGCTTGACAGGCATTGGGGAAATCTTGTAAAAGAGGTGAGAGAATGGATTGCAAGTGTAGAAATAAGGTAAGGAAGCTAAAGGGGTAGAACTATATGTGCACTCTAAAGTAGCCAAGCTAATCAAGACAATCACCTTGTAACGCTATAGCATTTGCTATCGTGGCAAGATGCACCATTGGTCAATACTCCTCTGGTATGCACCCTACAAACACAATAGAGAGCAAAGTAAGAGAAACAACCATGATGAAAAATGAAGGCAAAGGTCTTGTTGTGGATGCTTTTGGAGCAACTGATGTTGTTGCTGAGATATGCGGCATCCAAACTAGGAAGGTCAGCAATAGTCTTGGCAGCATTAGCATGGAGGAGCTGGCATCAAGAATTCTAGGAGTTGCTATGAATGTAGATGCTTAGGAATCTCCATCGAAAGCAAGAATTATCAATTTAGCTATGAGATTGGCTACTCAACAGCTAAACGTCTCTTGAGCTCGGATGCTGGCAGGGGCTGGAGGTTAACAATATTGTGGCTGGGCCAAAATACTGCTAGAACTCCAGCAGCTAGTGCTGACTAGGGAAGCTACTACCAAGATGATAAGCCATGGTGGTAGTAGTTCTGGAGGATCAGCATGATTTCGTACGACATCTCTAGAGGATCAGCAAGATGCTAGGAGTAGTAGTGTTGCATATTTCCTAGAGGGTGTTTCCATGGCATCGTGAACTGTATTCTAGAACTACAACATCCCACCCCGTGTCGACACTGTGCATGCTTGCTTATTGTGTACTAGTGTAGATGCATGCTAGGGACATGCCACGAACCCATTTTAAGTTCCTGGTAGATCATAGTGTGCTGGTTTAAGGTCCTAGCAGACCACTGTGCTGGTTTAAGATCCCAAAAGATTGATGTGCTGATTTAAGGTCCCAACGGACCATATATGTTAGTTTAACATCATAGCGGATGGTCTATGTATTGGTTTAAGGTCCCAGCGGACCGTTGTGCTAGTTTATCATCATAGTGAATGGTGGATGAGCTAGTTTAAGGTCCTAGTAGACTGTTTGTGCTAGTTTAAGGTCCCAGCAGACCATATGTACTAGTTTAAGGTCCTAGCAGACCGTCTATGCTAGTTTATAGTCATAGTGGACTATCTGTGCCAATTTTATGTTGTAGCAGATGAGCTTTGCTAGTTTTACATCGTAGCTGACGTTTGTGAAGCTTTGCCAATTTTACATCATAGTGGATGTTTGTTTTCCAGTTTTACATTGTAGCAGACAATTATATGCCAGTTTTACATCGTAACAGATGATTGCTTACCATGTTCATGCTTCAGATATAGTACGACTTGAGATATGAGTGATTCACCGAATTTACAAACTCGTTGTCATTCATGTCTGCTAGCTTGAAGGCCTAGTTCCCAAAGGCTTTTGTGACCATGTATGGACCTTCCTAGTTTGCTAAGAATTTGTTCATGTGCTCACGGACAACCTTGAAAATGAGGTCTCCCTTTTGTAGTGGCCATTGATGCGGATTTGCATGATGTTTTTGTCGTTGCTTATTCTGGTAATGCTCTATTTGACTTAGTGTTTGTGCACGCTCCTCCTCTATTGAGTCGAGGTCCATGACCCTCGACTCTTTGTTCTAAGCTTCTCTCATGATATTCGATAGGATCATCCAGAGTGATGTCACCTACAACCCAATAGGTAACACTGCTTCAGATCCATAAAGAAGACTATAAGGTGTCTTACTTTTCGCAGTCCTACATGTCATTCTATAAGCCCATAGCACATAGAGGATTTTCTTATGCCACCACCTCTTGCTATTGTTAAGCATTCTCTTTAGCAAGTTGGTAATAGACTTATTTGTAGCCTCTACTTGCCCATTCACTTATGGATAGTATGGCAAGGAGAATGATTGAAAGATTCCAAGATTGCTGTAGAAGGTTCAAGTTTTTGTACTACTAAACTGTGGCCCGTTTTCAGTCATAATAGTCATGAGAAGCCCAAACCTTGTCACGATGTTATCCAAGATGAAGTGGCAAATCTACTAATATGTCATCTTCCTCAGGGGAATATCCTTGACCCACTTAGTAAAATACTCCTATGAGGTTTACTCCCCATCGCTGGAAAGGCCACATAATCTATGTCAAATGTAGCTCTATAGGTGAAACATGTATGAGATTTGCGTATCGTTGGTACATATCACACATCTTAACTTAGGCTAGGAAATCATGCTCCATGTGAGGCCAATAGTACCCTACATGTCTGATTTTGGAAGCAATAGGCCTAGGTGCTATGTGTCCACCACACAGTCCCCCATGTACTTCATTAACCACCTTCTGTGCTTGCTCCTCATTTATGCATGCCAAAAATATCCCATCATAGGTGCATTTTCACAGGACATTGTCTCCCATGAGCACATATTACAGGGCATGCTTACAAATCGCATCTTTCTGGGTAGATGTTAATCTGCTTGGGGGCTTTCCATGTTGCAGGTAGGATTTAATGTTGGCCTACCACTCCTAGGTATCTACAGTGCTAACAAAGGCTGCATGTCATGCCTGAGTGACAAGCTCAGTACCCTCGGTAATCGAGGTTGGCAAACTTGCAAACAAGTGTGATGGAATATTTAACACTAGGGTGGTTAGGGCATCTGCTATGGTGTTTTTGTTATGTGGCACATGTTTCAAGTTGTAGTTGCAAACTATTTGAATAGGATTTTTGCTAAATCACAATAGGGTTGCAGGTGTGTAGCTTTGCAAGCGTAGACCTTGGTGATTTGATTCACAACCAGTTGTGAATCTCCACAAATCACCAAGTGTTGTATGCTTAATGCTTGGGTAGCTAGAAGGCCCCTGAGTAACCCCTCATACTCTACCATGTTGTTTGTACAAGGGAATGCAAAATGATAAGCTAAAGGAAGCATTTCTATAAAGGGAAACGAAATGACAACAGCTACACTACCCCCACGCACGGTCGAGGTGCCGTTGAAATGTAAAGTAGTTTCAAGATGGGATGGGATGACATTGATAGTGCTAACATGCTCATCTGGGAATTTGGGATCATCGATGGGTGACGTCGTAAGTTGCATTACTATGGCTTGACCTTTCATTGATGATTGGTGCACATAATGCAAATCGAATTCTACGGTTATTGCCTTCCACTGGGCTATCCTACTACTTTCATACAGATTGTTCGTGATAGCCTGGAGTATGTTGCTTTTGCAAATAATGTTAATTTTGGTAAGAAACATGTAATGTTTCCACTTCTTCAATGCAAACACTAAGGCAGGGTAGTTTCTCTCTACCTCATTGTATTTCACTTCATATGCTATCAGTGCATGACTTAGGTAGTACACTAGTATCTCAGAACCGTCATCCCATTTATTACATAACAATGCTGAGATAGACGTGTCTGAGGTGGCAAGGTAGATGAAGAAAGGCTTATCCCTCTGTGGTGGGTAAATAGTCAGGAGCTACAAAAGGTCTTTCTTCAGATCATCAAAGGCTCATTGGCACTATGGTGTCCATTCAAAGTTAACCCCTTTCTTTAGTAGATGTTGCATGGGGTGTAACTTGTCGATCAATTTTGCTATATACCTTCTGATGGACTGTACCCTACATTGTAACCTATGCAGTTCTTTAAGGTTTGTAGGAGGTGCCAGGTTGACGATGGCCTTAACTTTTTCAGGGTCCGCCCGTATTCCTACCTTTGATACCACAAACCCTACCATGCATTCGGTTCTCACCCCCCGAAGACACACGTTTTAGGATTGAGGCATAAATCGTGCATTTGACAACATTTTATGACTATAGCTAGATCGTTGGGATGATCAACGGCTTCTTTAGATTTCACCGCTATATAATCCACATAGTCCTTCAACGTTTCTAAGATGTAGTCACTAAAGATGTAAGTCATGACATGCTAGTAGGTTGCTCTGGCATTCTTGAGCCCAAAAGGCATCATAGTGTAACAAAAGGTACCCCATGGGGTCATGAAGGTTATTGTTAACTGATGCTCTGGGTAAATGTGAATTTGGTTGTAGCCAAAGAAACCATCCATGAAGGATAACAAAGCATGACTAGTCGTAGTGTCAATGAGTTGATCAATGCTCAAAAGTGGAAAGTCACCTTTGATTGTTGCCTTGTTTAGATCTCAGAAGTCTATACAGATTCATATCCCTCCCATTTTCTTAGAAACTACAACGATGTTGGACACCCATTCCAAATAATCAACTGCCCAGATGAAATCATCCTGGTATAGCTTGGTGATTTCATCTTGTACAGCTAGTGCAATCTCTGGTTTGACCTTACGAGCCTTCTACTTAACCGCTTTCATGTGCGGGTCTAAGACGATGTTGTACTCTATCAGCCTTGGATCTAAGCCTGACATGTCGCTGAATGACCATGCAAAGACTTCAATGTTTTCTTGCAGAATTTTGGCTACATCTTTGTGCCTCTACCAATCTAGGAGGGAACTAAGTTTCAACGTTTTTACTTCCCCCTGGACGTGGTCACAGGCGTCTCGATGAGAGGATCCTTAGTTACATCCCCAGCCTCAAAATCTAGGGTTTGGACCAGATGCTCAGGCCAGTCTAGGGATGTTTCTAAGGATGCTACGGTGCTAAATACGGGTGATTTCTAGTTTATTAGATCTGGGTTCAGTTGTCTCGCGAGCTTGCCATGTGGACCTACTAAGGCTAAAGGCAAAGAGAGATCACGATGGATTTCCATTCTCACTCAACCTACCAAAATGAGATGAAAGTCTTGTTAAGAGGTACCTATTGGTAGTAATCATGTATAGTGAAAATTTGCAAAGTAGTAATGAGATGTAATTGATAAAGTATGATGCAAAGCTTAACATTCGCTAGTTTAAGGTCATGGTGAACTACTAAGATGTAAAGATGGAAAATTGCTAATGTAAAAGTGCGGAAATCTACTAATGTAAAAATGCTAAACTACTGATGTGAAGGGAAAATGCAGAATTGCTAGTTTAGTGTCATTGCAGACTGGGAATGCGTAAGATGAAAAACTGCTAATGTAAAAAAAGGTGCAAAATTGGTGATGTAAATGAAAAAATGCTAGTTTAATATCATTGCAAATTGCTAACTGGACGGAAATTATACACTAGAATTGCTAGTTTAAGGTCTTTTCAGACCACTAACTAGATTGAAACTACGCTAAAGTTGCTAATTTAAGGTCTTTTCAGACCACTTAGGTTTGAGATTATGCCTTAGGATTGCTAGTTTAAGGTCTTTTTGGACCGCTCACTAGATATTTTTGGAAAGGCAAATGGATAGCTTCAAGCATGTCAAGGCTCTTCGCCCAGGCCCTCTTATTTTAATGCGAATAGTGCTACGATGTCGTGGTGGGCATACTACGCTACACAGCATACCTTGCATTAAACGGAAAGAGAGAATGACAAGTTTCCTTTTCACCATTGTAGCCATAAATAGGGATTAACCCCTGGTAAACTCATCATTTTCACCGTAACAGCATAGAGCCCATTCGGAGCACGGACCGATTGTACCAATAGAGAGCAAGGTAATTTTGACATAGCAACAAGGAAATAGTTGACAAGCAAGATGCTGGCTCCCAAGAAAAAATGCAAGCACTTGGCACTCGGTAAGGTCGATGAAGTGAAGGAAACCCTAGGGCACATGATGCAGGTGCACGTCGCGGTGCTAGAGGAGATACCGTTGACCTGGTAATCTGCTATGATTCCTCTATTTTCTCATGCATCTATTATTATTTTTATTTTTTTTGCTTTTGTTTCTGCTATTTAGTTTTAGTTGTCTGTATTATCTGTCATCATGTCATCATTGTTTTGGCCCTTACATCGTTGTCATTGCTATTTCGGCAGCGGTGGATGTACAAACACTACGCTAAGTTTGCATGCAAGGTTTCCTAGACTGTCATCACTGCGGTTGTCATTACCATAGAGGCTTGGATGGTTTGATATACTTGGCATGCAAATGGCATAGCGTAGGACCCTCAGGAGGGTTTGGCCATGTGTAATGTGATAGTGTAACACGTGTTCTGTCACAGTGTAATGTTAATCTCTTGATTAGGGCTAATCGTTCTATTGCTATGCTAATTTTGCTACGCTATTTCCTTCATGTTTTTTCTACGCTATTGCCTTCATGTTTTTGCTACGCTATGTACATGAAGAGAATTGTGCTACGCTATTTTCTAAATGCTAGTTTTGCTATGCTATGTGTGTTTCACCTGAACATGATGCTAACATTTGCTATTGTGTTGTGCAGGGTAGCACTAAGCCAATTTTTATTATCTTAGAAATTGTAGGGATCTTGTGTTACATGAGCTAACCACTGGCCAATGTTCCTCCATCCAATACATGTGTGGGGCAGGAGGCAGTCTGGTTCTTGGAGAGAGCGCAGGAGTTGCTACAATTCCTCCTCCAATGCTTCAGTGTGATCGTTTGGTCACACTTCATAGAGGAGGTAGTAGCCACCATAACAGAAACCCTATTGCCTGGGGCAAAAAAGGGTATTCTGAGATTTTTGATGGATGGGGCAATTAGCAGTGAGTAGGGAGAAGGGTCCAGTCAGTATCCCAAAAATTTGAGACGTTTGGCTTGGATCTAGGATATGCCCAAGTATAATTGCTACCATCTCTACAACACCTTGTTTATTACACATCATATGGGAACATGCTTCTAAAATTCACCAGGAACCATCTACAGTGCTGGCTGGTGAGTTTTGTAGCCATGTTCCACTACACTATGCAATATTTGCTACGCTAGCCAAATGTTAATGGTGAGTTTTTGTTACCAGGTTTTACATCAACAAGGAGGGGCTTCATAGAGATACGAATGCGTTGACCATAGCATAGATGGTGCTACAGGAGTTTTCTTCGGCTAAGAATCTATGCACAGGTCTGATTGGCCAATGCAAAGATGAGTACGAAACCTATCCAACCCAGTATCCCAAACTCTACAATAGATGCAAGGAGTCTGGTTGGTTGGATGAGGGATGGGCACCCTTTAAACCAATAGTTGTTCAAGATGTCTTGGTTAATCTTTCACCATTCCCATCACCATTTAAGCTTGGTAAGCTAAACAGTAGTTACTTCATGCTCGAATGTCATTGGCATTTTTGTGTTTTTTGTGTTTTTGCGCTAACTGCTTTTGGGCAAACTACTATAGGGACAAAGAGGTCCTAGGAGGTGACAGTGATAACCTCTGGGAACTAGGAGGCCAACATCTACTTCAAGTAGAGGTAGGTAGATGATAGCCAATGTTGGATATGTAGCGCAACCTTGAAATCCCTACTCAAGAACCTTCAAGATGCTAGGCTTATGGATTTGTTTTTGGCCCCAAATCCAAGCATCCCCGCCACTAGGATGCTCGCCCTAGTGGACTCCTCTTCTGATAGGGTAGACTACTTCCGCACATGTGTACATAGTGTGTGGGTGGTCATTGAAATCAATGACCAACTATTCGTGGGCCTTTACGGTGTCCCTGCTGATGGTCCCCTCATAGGGTTGAAGACCAAGAAAGAGGTGAACCTTCAGAAGGAGGACATTGAGGAGTGGCTAGGGGTTACCAAAGAGCAAAAGGGGATCCCTATGGAGAAGGTCAGGCTAAGACCCGCCAAAGAGGTTTATCCCATCTTCCATGGTCGCACTTTCCCCCAGCTACTTTTCCAAGGAAAGATCCTTGGGATTGAACAAGCTTGGATGATGCAGAAGGTAATGGACGAGGGGGCTCGCTACAACTAGGCTAGGTTTCTATGCAAAGGCCTGCAAACTGAAATTTTGGGGCTTCATAAGAAGTAGGAGTCCCATTTCAATGTGCACTACACCTTTTACATAGCCTATTTGTGACGTTTCGTGGACTATTTGGTAGTGCACAAGAATGGAGTTTGGGTTATGCGAAACCACAATCAGATTTCCAAAGCGTGGATTTGCCAAATCCTCAAGATCACTTGAGCCCAAGATCCCCTAGAAGCTATTGGGGAGTTTTTTTCTATGATGACTAATGATCAAGTGACCCGCAACTTTTGTGGCCAGCATAGCATAGAAGAGGCGCCCCCTGTTGCAGCCGGTAGCATGTCGTAGGGGAAACGTATCATCGCCGAGACCATGGCCACCAAGATGTGGTGAAAGAGGCCTTCTTCAGCTGAGGAGACCCTCTGTACAGAAGAAGAAGAAGAGGGACAAACACTACAATTTAAGCTATGTAGGACACAACCCCCCATTTGTAAATGCTTTTTCTTATGCTTATTTCTTTGCCTATTTTATTAATGCCTATTATGCTATGCTACGCTAAGCAGCATATCATAGTGTAGCACCTACTTTAAGCTAACTTATGTTAAGCTAATGCAAATATATTTTTGCTACTAGAGGAAGAAGAGGAAGAGGAAGAAGGTGACAAAGAGGTATTGGCCCCCAAGATAGGGGCAACAAATAAAGATGCAGAGGCCCCAATCTCAGAGGAAAGGACCCTAGTCAAGAGGGAAGGAGCTCCTATCACTGGGGAAGGGGCTCTTATTATCAGGGAAAATCCTCCTACTAATGAGGAGGAGATTTTTGGAGATGAAGAGGAGTCTCCTGTGGATGAAGAGGATGTTGGTGCCTCAAAAGGGAAGGCTCCAGTAAATAAAGAAGAAGCCTGCATCGACATGGAAGGGACTTCTGCTAAGGATGCCGCCATCATTTTGAGTTAGAAAGGAGGGAAAATACAATTAGATGCTAGTGAGTTTGATAATGTATTCGATGATGTTTCAATGGGCTATCCAATTATCATCACTCTTGAGGATTTATTTGGTAGGAGCCCTCATACTATCGTTTTCTTTACTCACAGTCTTCTCACAGTTCACCTCGATCATTGCTAACATGTTTAGTTGTATGACAAACACCCCTATTAATGCTGTAGGACCCCCTCTAATTTGCATGGAACAATGGGCCAAGACCCTTAACAAGCTTATATTCATGTAGGGGGTCATCAATGACATGATCAACCACCTTAGAAAGGTCGATCTTGAAGTGGGTAAGTAGCTACGCTAGGCGTTTTCGTGTTGCTACACTAGATGCCTTAAGTTTGCTAACCTTGGTACGCTAATGTGACTAATGTGCTCCTTATGTGGTGACAGCCTCTCAACTCAAATGGGACCTAACACGGGCTTTGAAAGTTAGTGTTGTGCCTACATTCCATCCTGAAGTAGCTAAGGTACCTCGTTGCATATACGACGAGGCCAACAAATGTGCTTTGCACACAACACGCTCCTTGTGGGAGTGTAGGTGTGTCAATGAGGACCTGTGGAGATGGGTGTAGAAGTTTGAGAAAGAGAAGGCTAAACTAAGTTCTGAAGTGGGAGACCTCAAATCGAGGAATGACTTCCTCATGGCACATGACACTAATGACGGCAGGAGAAAACGATGCAAGCGAAGATGATGCAGGTAAAGATGACCCATGACAGCATGGGGTTTTTGAAATTTTGAATTTTTTGTAGGATTTTTGCAAACATTTTTTTCATGACAAAAGCTTTGAATGAAAAGGGAGAATTTTGAAAAAGACATTAGTCTACGCTAACTTATGCATTTTCTATGTGATCAATTTTATGTTAAGTTTTCATTTTTGATGTTTTAGTTTTAGGCCATTTCGGGCCATGGCTAGTTTTAGGCCATTTTGGGCCATGACTAGTTTTAGGCCATTTTTGAGCCATTGCTAGTTTTAGGCCATCTTGGGTCATTAGATAATAGTGTAGTTTTAGGCCATTTTGGGCCATTGTATGATAGAGTAGTTTTAGGCCATTTTGGGCTATGGAGTAGCATATTTTTAGGCCATTTCAGGCCATAGTGTGGTGGTATAGTTTTAGGCCATTTCAGGCCATAGCGTGGTAAGGAAGTGATACGCTAATGCTTTAGAGAATGGCTAATCAGTATCTAGCATAGATTGAATGGATGCAAAACAAAAGGGCAGTACATGTACAAAGGGTGGCAACTGGGTAGGAAGCAGTGGGGTTATTACACTATGCGTAATTACTTCTTGACCCATCATGGATTGGGTGAGGTGTAAGGTTGAGACGCTTTGCTACGACCTTCGTCCACGTCGTTGTCCCCCTCTTGGAAGGGTAACTCAGCCCATGTGTTCTCATTTCTTGAACTAGCTTGCTAAGCCAATTCCCTTGCCAAATGGTTAGTGTGTATAGAGACAAGTGCTTCATTCTCAGAAGTTACCACCTCTAAGGCCTAATCCATGTCTACGTTGTTGATAGGCTTTGTTGCTACCTCGTCACCATGGATCATCACCTCCCTTCCTACATAGGGTAGATGGATCTCCTGATGAATGGGTGAAGAGACAACCCTAAGTTGTGCTAACCATGATCTCCCCACGATCAGGTTAAACCTGGGAATCACTTCGACCACAATGAACGTTGTATTTGTGGGGAACTGGTCCCCTGCCATGAAGTCAGTATGGACTGTGCCTTTCACCACGAACCATGCCCCATTGAATGACTTTAAACATGACGTTATTGTGGGTCTAATCTGGTCGAATAGACCCAGCTTATCCACAATAGAAAAAGGGATGACATTAGTGGCAGCTCCATCATCAACGTGTATCCTTCAGATCTTATGTTAGCCGACCCGAATTGTGATGAAGAGAGGTGTCGTAGTCACCTGACCCTTTTTAGGGTCTTCCCTAATGGAATCATTGCATAAAGTTAGTTGGGATGGATTTGGCTTTGCAGGCACAGAAGGAAGCATGACCGAATGGATCACGTTCTCTTCTACTGGCATATTCTCGTCAACCGGGATTACCGTTAACATGTGGACCAAGGCCTCACAGTGTGCAGTTGATGTCATGATTAGGTCATACAGGCTCAACGTAGTGTTTTTCTATTTAAGAGCCTGCTTGACCTAGGTAAAGGCACTCAAAAGGTCCTAGCCACCTTCCAATTTACTGCCTTTCTCCTCTTCTATTTGTCCCAGAAGATGAATTTCCTAAGGAGGGACAGTTTTGGGTCTAGGTTTAGACCTTCTTGGACAAGGTGGTGAAGATTGGCAATGAGGGCATAGATGTAGGGTGTGATGACGTAGGATTGGAAGTACTCGGGGTAGTACTTTCCCTTAACATCTTACCTGCGAAGTGCACTTCTCATTTTTTAGGACGAGAAGGCTATGAAGCTGTTTTATACGAGGCTGGGGCTATCGCAGGGCTTTGCCCCCTGGTAACAAATGGAGCTAATGGTGTTAGGGTATGAGGCAGTGGTGTGTTTCTGCTAATAGGTGATGCAAGCGTAGATGCCCAGGGATGGATTCTCAGGACAAAAGGTTGCTACAGACTTTGATTTACTGCTAGTGGTGTTGGTGCACTACACTGAGGCACATGGACAACAAACAGTTTCTAGGGTGGTCTGGGATTACTATCAATTCCAATGGTGTTGATGATGTAACCGGCATTGTTGGCATTGAGGGGATCAATGTAGACATTCAGGGATTGATTCTCAAGGCGTACTAGATTGGTTTCATCTAGCACCAGTTTTTCTTGATAGATCATCCTTTAGATGTCATCCTTTAGTTCCATACAATAATCTATGTCATGACTACACTATTGATGGTAGTCATAGAACTGCTCCAGCTTGAAACCCTTAGGAACTGGGAGCTTGTTGGCCAAGGCCAAAGAGGGGTTCCTAACAAGTTTGCAGTACTGCTGATGCTTCCTTTCTCCCTCCTCTAACATTTGCTTATGTTGGATGTACCTCTCCGCCAGTAGTTTCTTCAGAAGATCTGAAGGCTTGATGGGCAGCGAGGTATACTTCAAGTGATCTTTATGCTCAAATTTTGATTTGGGTAGTGCAGACGTCCTAGGCACAGATGTAGATGGTTGTGGTGAATTACCCTATTTGGGTGTGGGGTTAGCTGTAGGTGCGGCAGATTTTTTGTTGTTCTTGTTACCGTTGTTGGGTTTGGCTTTGTTGGCCACAGCAACCACTGTGGCTGTTGCAGCCTTACCCTTGTTCTTATCCTTCTTTGTGAAGGTGTTCTTGTATGCAACATAGGTCGGTTCTTTGCTTGCCTTAGCCACATCCTGTATACTCTTAGTCTGGGCAAATGCTTGACTAAGAGTGCACAAAGTGAGGTAATACAGCTTAGACTTGATAAAGTCATTTACTGCATCCTTAAAGATGGCCAGCAAGTGGACCTCCGCAATCGGCTCGCAGATTTCGTTAAGGGTCGCACTCCAACGTTGGATGAACTTTTGGACTGGTTCTAGCGGGTCTTCTTTTACGCTCATCAACTAATCCAGCGTGACCTCTAGTCTCAAGTTGTACTTGAAACACATCACAAAATGGATCAGAAGCTCCTCTAGGGTTGATATGGAGAAGCGTGGAAGGGTGCAGTACCAGTCCAAGGCTTTTCTGGTCAAAGACATGGCAAAGATGCAAATGATCATGTGCGGCCATTGTTGCAAAAGAAGGGACATAGACCTAAACGTAACAAGGTGTGCATTGGGATCCCCTTCCCCGTTATATTTTGTAAATTGGGGAAGGGGCATCCCTGGGGGTAACATTAATGCAGGGACTGCTGGGTTGATGGGATCATCCTGATAGAAGTCCATGACTTGCACCATATCAGACCCGACAGCCTTGAGGCATTTTCTTTTCTTAGTAAGGATTTGGATATGTTGAAATGCTTGATCAAGACCTGGGGATGATGTTGATGCTTGGAGAACTACTAGGGAAGCTCCCATCTATGGATTGGTAGGGGTAGCAACGTGATCGATCAGTGGTGTTGTTGGGGTGACCCCTGTGAAGTGTGCTACTGGTGTTGTCCACCACCTGACAAGTGGTGCTGTTGGAGCAGTAGCCACAGGTTGTGCTACGGGGGTGGCCACTTGCATGGCCAGTGGAATGAACCATAGTCCTGCACTGGGTTGTAACATTTGCAAGGCTTGGTAGGTCTGATGGCTAGCATAGTGAGACATCTGCGATGGTAGCGTACCAGGAGGAGAAGTGAATGGGGTCCACCACATGGACGGGCTTGGGTCCATCGCTGATGGTGGGATAGGTTTAAATGTAGGAATAGAGGTGAAAGCTGCACATGACTGCTGGGTAGGTATTTTGTAAATGTGTGGCAAGGTAGCCATGATCAGTACATGATGGGATGGAGGAATGGATTGATGAATAATTTGCATAGGAATAGTGGCTAATAATGAAACAAGGGAATAGGGGCATTGGTACGCCATGGACATGACATGGCTACCCATTGCCAACGTAATTGCAGGTTGGGACGATGTAGGTGTGATCATGAACAGAGAGGAGATAGACAATGGGTTCATCCAAAAGGATGGGCTAGGAGGGATGGTGGTAGGCTTGGCTTGACCTCCCCCCTTAGATTGAGAATCCAGCTCCTCATGTCCATCCTAGAAAGCCTCATCCTAATGAGATGCTGTGTCCTATGGCTCCCCAGGCCTAGTCACTTGGATCAGCTAATCTAATAGCGATTGGTTCATTTGCGTTAAAGGTATGGAAATGCCAGGAGTAGGAATAAATTCCTTCCCATTGCAGTAGGCGAACTCGAAGCTACACTTCTCTTTAATATCTTGCACATCTAAGGGAAGGTTTTCCTACACCTTAGCATAGAAAAAGTTGTATCACTTGTGTTGTTGGACCAAACCCTTAGGTCCCCAATTTTGGATCCTGAGGGATCGACGTGGCTCCAGCCCTGGGCTGAGTGGTTGTTCGGCACCTATGATGCTTTGAACTGTGAAGGGAACTTCAACGTTAGTGGTGGTAGCAACGGTGCTTGGTGAAGTCATTTTCATTCAGCTAAATGGATTTGCAAATTAGGAAAACAGGGAGATTGGAAGACGATCAAAGGCTTTATGTCTTGCCAGACTCCAAAGGAACCATTAGAGCGACCGATCTGGACCACACGATGCGTAAACAACCACAAAAGGGTGTCACATTTATGCTAGTGCATGATAGGATAGGGTATAGAACACATGTAAGACTACCGTAAAGCAAAGGGTCAAATGGCAATCAGAGGCTTTATTTCCTACAGGGTTCCAAAGGAATCATCGAAGCGACCAATCAGCACCATCCGATGCTTAAATAGCCACAATAGGGTATCAAGTTTATGCTAGTGTGTGTCAGGGTGCAGAATTCTTACAGGACTACCATATAAAATAGAAAAGGCACTAACAAAGTCCCTCCATATAGTGCCAAGAAACTATAGCGATCGAAAACATCGGTGGCTAGAAAACATCAAGAGGTCGTCGGTCGGACAGTCTTAACCCTGGATCCGTGTGAGGGCCATGATGGATAAAATGAAAATGGGGTGCCTTGAACAGTTTGGTTAATCAAACAAGGACTTAATTAGTGTCACTAAACCTTTTGCAAATGTGTAACTTGAAAACAGTGTTTATAATGTAAAATAATGATATTATAAGCGAAGAAATGAAAACTATGTAAAATGTAGTGATAAATAAGAGAATAAAGTAAACTGAAGTTAAGAAATGCACCACTTCAAGGCTATGGCTTTACTTTGTCAAGGTGGATACAATTAGTTGTGTGACGCTGGGAAGCACAGAGATCCAAAAACTAACCAAAGACATCAAAAGCAAGCCAATTGTATGCTTGAACGCAGTCTCCAAGAGCTAATAATGCAAAATGCTACAAAATAAATGGAAAGGGGCTAATAGAATGTCAAACGGGAATGCTAATTGTTTGATTTTTCCAAACTAAGAACGTTTACAATGCTCAAGATTACCAAATTGATTCTTTCCAAGCCAAATTTTTGCCAAACTTGCCAACAATCTTTGCCAACTTGCTACTTTTTTTACCAACAGGTTTGCCTTTTCAATTGTCAAAATGCCAACCAGTGCTGAAATTTTCCAACCCGTAAAATATTTGCCCACAATTTCAGCATTGCTCGTCGGGGTATTTATACGGCTAGAAGCACACAAAAGATGCAGTTTGGATGCCACATGTCGTAGGCCCATAAGGTGTTGACGTGTCCATGTTGTATGGACATGCAAAGTTGATTGATTGACGAGCCTACCACACTATAATCACAATGTCAAAACTGGAAATGTTGAATCAGGTGTTCCAACAATGCTGATAAGGAGTGAAGCGCATTGATGTAACGTAGCCGCTTGCTACAATGTGCTACGCTGTGGAGCGTAGCATGTTTGGCGTAGCATAACTGCTTACTATGCTATGCTACACCCCATAACCTACTATGCTGTGTTACATCATGGAGCATAGCACATTAGCATAGCGTAGCTACTTGCTACGTTGTGCTACGCTATGTAGCATAGCATAGCGTAGCCACCAGTTTGAAGAAGAAATCTACGTTGGAGATAATTGCAAGTGCTAGAAGCCTTTAGACTATGTTGGTTGGTTCTGCATGTTTGCTATGCTATGCTATGCTACGTAGCATAGCATAGCATAGCAGTTGGCCGTAACTACAATTTGCATTACAAAAGTTTGAAGATCATGTTGGCAATTTGTAACTTTTGCTCTTTTGCGACATGAAGCTTGCGAACTTGCTGACCCTGCATCTCTGAGATGTCTTTCATCGTTCTTGTATCATCGCTATGCTATGCTATGCTACGTAGTGTAGCATAGTGTAGCACCCGACATAGCCTACTCTTTTGCTTAATGTGCAACTTTTCTAGTGAAGTAGCTTTGCCGAAAGACTTGGAAGTTGAGTGAAGCAACTAGTTTTGAAAGGCTGAAGGTGCTTGCTAAGTGCATTTGAAATCACCAAGTAAACTGGGCCTTTCTTTATTGCTTTTGTTACACTATGCTACGCTGCATAGCATAGCATAGTATAGCACTTCATCCGGCAACTATCTTCTAAGGCTTGCTACGCTACATAGGGTAGCATAGCATAGCAAACTTCTTGACTAGAAAACTTACTGAACTATTTTGTGCAACCTGAGCACCACCGACAACCCCATGCATCGCTTCTGCGTAGATTGTCAGCTGGATGAACCACCCAGGTGGGCAGGCTAGAGAGTCCATTAGGCCTATCAACACTGGATGTAGAAAATTTGCCAAACTGTATAGTCTAAACTCAGAGCATCCATTTCTTGCCAAAGTGATATGACGTTGCCTGATTTCCAAGGACTTGGTGAAGCAAGAATGCCTTGAAAACTTAGGGTGTTTCAATACCTTCTAATCTAGATATAGCAATAGGTACCCTCAAGTTATTTGATACCTTTTCCAACTTGAAATGCTTCTCAAGTACCTTTAGCAACTTGCAAAAGTATTGGTTCCATCTACACCATTGAAAGTCTTCAACTCAACATATGGAAGTCTAGCAGCATTTCTAAACACTCTAGCAATCCTACTTCATCTTCTTCATAAAGCTTACCAAGGGAAGAAGTAGTTGCCATAGTTGGAGATCTTAGAATTCACATTTGAGGAATAGGATTCCCTTCCATGGGAATCCTTGGTTAATGGGTTCCTACACTCTCATAGCTAGACTGTCCTTTCATATCATCCAATCTATCTCTACTAGGCTATGAAACTTCTTTATCTAAACATGAAAGCTCATCATCTCCACATGTCTAGATATGGCTAGGACTAATATTTCTATCTACCTTTGTGATAATTTCATTCAACTGAGTAACTATCATTTGGAAGGTAGACTTCATGCTCTCTATGTTTCTATTCAAGGCTTGTACATGTTTCTTCTTATGCAGCATCTAAAATTGACAAAATTTTCTACCAAAATTAAGTAGCAATTAACAAAAAGCTTCAATACCAATAACACTAGAGTAGATTCACTCCAATATTAAACTTACCTTCCAAGACTAAATCCAAATATTATGAAAGGAAAATTTATTTGCTAGAAAATAAGAAAACTAGCTATTTTTAATTATTCAAAAGAGAAGATTACAACAGGGTTTCCAAAACCCACAAAACATTCAAAACCTCTCAAAATACTCACACAATGCTACAAAGCATGAGGATCTAGAATCATACAATGGTTTTTCTCAATATAAGACACAACCAGTAGAGAATCTCTTTGATAACCAAGAACTAAGATCTTAACTCACAAGCAAGACCAAAACACACAACATAATTAGCATTAGAGCTACAACCTCTATGCACTCACTCAATGTGCCCTCTCTCTTACTCAAGTTTAACATAAAAACTTACATGACATCTTCTCTTCATATCTCCATGGTACAAGCATGAAACACCAACATATTTATTAAGAAAAAAAAGATAAAAATCTAAAGAAACCTTCCACAAGCTCAACTTGGAGTTCCCACATTGTTTCTATCTTTTTCCACCTTCTTCCAGTTATTTTCCAACTTAGAACAGTCAATTCTAAAAGTTTTCTGAGTTNAGTTATTTTCCAACTTAGAACAGTCAATTCTAAAAGTTTTCTGAGTCGTATGGATCATCTCTAGTCTCCTTGGGTCATCTTTAGTAAAAACATAATTTTCAAGAGAAATTTTTGTTGAGTGTAAGAGACATCTCCTTCATGGGGGAGACATATCTTCCTAGTAGAGATGTCTCTTCTATTTGGAAGACACCTCCTTTGATATGTGTCCACTTCTAGAGAGACGTCTCCTATTAGTGAAAGATGTCTTCTGAAAAGACTAAATTCCTAGTAGAGACATCTCCTACATATTCTAGACATCTTCTGTGAAGTCCTAGCTCCCAAACAAGATGTCTCCTTAACCTCTAGGACATCCCCACAAAGCTTGAAATGTGTAAAACATAGCTTGTAGGAAAAAGCACAAGGGAATCAGGATAAGTATTTCTACACCAAATTTCATGTGCAGTAATTATAGCAGAATGAACACCTTGAACCTCAAGAGTTAAACTCATGTTAACTTAGTAATCTTCATAGCTAGTCACTTGATATTCCTAACAATGTGATAGCTTGTTAATCCTAGCAATTATTACATGCATTCAAGAATGTAATCATAGTTGTATGAAACACATGTTTATCATCTCTAGAATAACTTAAGAAATTCCATAAATATTTGGTTATATGGCAAGATGAAAGTAAGGTAATTGATGCTTAGCATGAAAAAATAAATATAACTTAATAAAAGAAATATCCTAATTAATATTAGAAGCCCATTGCATTTTCTCTAATGTTGTAATTACATTACCTAAAATATTTATGCCTTTTAAAAATCCTATTTGTTAAGATATGATGATATCATCAATAATCTTCTAAATCCAACAAGCCATTCATTTAGTTAAAATTTTATAAGTATTATTAATAAGAGTAATGGATGTACAATTAGCAATATGTAAGAAGAGTCATGAAATGATTTTTAACCATATTGAAATCACATCTAATAATTCAAGGAACTTTAGGCTAAGAGAAAAGATATTTCCAAACTTCTACTCAGTATTTTAATTTATTAAGAGCATAAATACTATAGAATTTCAAATATCCTTTTTCACTTTGAAAAATACCCAAATAATTCTATCAAAGTTATCAATGCCAAAATTCAAACCTTGTCAAATCTAGTTTTTATTAACTAAAATAACACCACCTTCTTTATTAACTTCATGATTAGTAGGAAAACAATGTAGTTTTCTAAAATGTAATTAGCACCAACACTAATATCATATGTTGAGATCTTAGCATTTTAAAGAAAAATAAAATCTAGATGTAAATATTAGTTTGAAAAATCCTCCTCAACAATATTTACTTATGATCTATCAAATAGGCCTTGAATATTTCATGATAGTACTAATATTGAGGTGTAGATAAAAAGGTACATGTCCTTGATTTTTCAAACTTAATATTTATCTTGCAATCCATGTGACTAATAGCTAAAAAAGAAATTTCAATGTAAAATATATTTAGAAC
>MNCI01022786.1:20850-228708 GCA_015680685.1 Gnetum montanum | reverse complement strand
TGGTTTTGTTAGAAAAATGTTTCTTATAAAGTGTTTTATTCTCTACATATTTTAATGCTTGCAACATTTTTTAAACTATTTTTGTGTTTTTCGACGGTTGTGTTATTTTCATCTATTTCTATTGATATGAGTTACAGTGTACTCCTTATTACTTGACTGATATGAGTTACAGTGTACTCCTTATTACTTGACTGAGCTATGGGTGTGGTCATGATGATGATCTCTCTGTTGTTATGAGCTGAATTTTTGTATTCTTACGTTATACTATAAGCCTATAGTGACTAACTTTTTACCTGGCGTGACTATTTACCTCCTTGCTTGTTTAAGATGTTTTTGCAAAAGACTTGATTTTGAAACTATATTATGAGCTTGTCATCTCCTGGTTATGCATTGTGTTATTTTCCCCTATTTCCCCTTCTATGCTTGCTGTTAGTTTTTTTGTTACTTGAACTATGTTGATCTGTGCAATGATTTTGAGTGCATTTCTTTTTCCCCAGCCATTTCTATTTACTTGACTCTAAATGCTCATTCTTTATTTTATTTTTTTTTTGTTTTCATAAATTCACTCAATCTCAAAGAGATTATTGGATGTTTTAAGCCTAATCGCAGGTTTGGTTGTTTAGGTTGAGTTTTCTTTTGGCAAAGTTCCATTGTAGTTTAGTTTCAATGCCCATTGTAGTTTAGTTTCAATGCCCACGTCATTACCACTTTCAATGAAATGTTCTTTCCATTTTCGCGTGATGTTGTTACCACGTTCTTCTTGAAACGTTATTTTCATTTTTAATGGAAACTACGTCATTTCCATATTTCCACGTTTTCAAAACATCTTTTCAATGTTTTTCCTGTTGACATCCAACGTTCTAAAACGTCCAAGATTGTTTTCACGTGCAACCTAGTTTCTATATTTTCATGCAAACGTATTTTCATGCAAAGTATTTATCTCTCTATGCTGAGAAAGTGATATTCCAAAGTGTTTCTCATTGTGTTGTGAAATTGCCGGGTGAATGTAGGCCGGGTAATGTAGGCCTGATTCACCCCCTCCCTCTGAGTGCCTTCTGCCTAGTCCTGGAAACAGCAAAAGCAGCCACATCACTGCACCATGGGTTTGAAGTTTCCGAACTGCACAGCCATGAATGCTCTGTTGGGGCATTCCATCGGGGGCAACGAGAGGCAGCAGAGCAGCAAGGAGGAGTCCATGGAAGGGTACTTCCATTCTGGACCACCACTTTCCATCGCCTGCTCCCGGTTATGTTGGCTGCTGCCTGCGACAGTGCTTGTGCTTGTGTCACCATCGCTACGGCCACCATTGTCAAGGCTAAGCCGAGCAAGCGCAACCATGAGTTTTCCATCTTTGATTGATGCTCTTGAAATGCTGTGGGATATTGATCTGTCTGATAAGAATGCAGCAGTTCATGTAATTAAGTGTTTTGACGATTTTATGTTCAGGTAAGGGATGGGCAGATGGCTGCGGATGATGGGAATCTCTTCCAGGAGAGTTTGACATTCCATTGTTTCTGGGCGTCACTTGTGAGCTATGGCCCCTACAGTGGCCTAATATTCAAGCAGAGCCGCCTCTTTGCTTTTCAGCAAATTTGTCACAGTGGCAGCCCAGCCCAGGAAGTCCAGCAGAGCGCTCTGATGATGAATATCTTCGGACGATTTTGATATGCATACCTTTATGCCAGTTTTGTTAATTGAAACGGTTTATTTATATCAACACGTGAAAATACCGATGTTCTAATCAAAATTCTCTTCCATGCTTTTTCTCTAATCAAGCATTGTTGCGTGGGTCATCAAACTCCAATGGCAAATCTTTGAAGCAGAGACATTACAGACATTGTTTCAGGGAGCGGGTTAGATTCAAGATGGTGTGAAATGGTGGATAATGTGTATATATTATATATATAACTTGTTGAATGCATTACAGACATATTAATTCAGGGAGTGAGTTCAATTTAAGATAGTGTGAAATGGTGGACAATGTAGAAATATCATACATATATACACACACATAACTTGCGTTGAATGCTTTGCACTATGGCAACAAAAAGAATTGTGATCTTAAATTGAGAGTTGCAGCAATGTGCAAAGTGAAATTAGGAAGTATTCTTATTATGCCTTAACTACAATGTATATTATATTCTTGCATGATGCATCATTGGCCATCATGAAGGCTACTTAACCTTCAATCTCATTCAAAATGCTTACCATGGTTGTATTTGCCTTGTTAAGAATAAAATTATTTTTTATTTTATTTAGATAAGTGTTCTTGAGTCCCACCCCTAAGGTGTTAAAATGCAAGGGCGGGATCAAGGGACATGTATGTATGGCTGATGATAGTCATCCCAATTGCATGAGTTGGCACAATGAACATGCATGGTAGTTAAGGCACATTTGAGATACTTTTAATGAAATTATGCAAAGAATAAAGGAGTGGCAAGGGAGTACTGTGCAAGACTTTTCAAAAAGCACATTCTCAAATGGTTATAGATTCCCTAGGAAAGAAGACACAAATTTTAAATTTGATAAAATACAATTATGTATTAAGGGACACAACACAACATCCATCGCTTTTGTCCTTCAAGCTTTCTACCTTTGTAATAGCATGATATTAGATGACTTGTTTTCAATTTTTATCCTATTTTATTTTTTGCATGGCACTTATTCTATCAAAATAACTCTATCAATATTGGTAATAACTCCAAATACAAAAGGAGGATTAGCATCAGGTTGGTAGCCCACTATAAAACCTTGCCAAATCTCAAGGATGAATTAATTTTTAGTTTTTGCTGATGATAGGGCACTTCTTAGATGTAATGTAGAGCAATCACAAAGTTTTGTTGGTGTGAAAAATGGGCAAGGGATTGCTAGGGCCAAATGTTATGAAATGTAAACAAAAGTTCCTACATTAGGGATGGGTCTAGGTAAAAAATCAAGTCTATGGATAGAAATTTTGGATTGCAACTTGGAACATTTGTATTGCTACATCACTATTTCAAGAAAGTCACTCAAAGGAAGACCAAAGAAGACATGGAAAAAATAATTAAAAGTGATTTGATGAAACTATAAATCTAGCTCTTCATAGAGATGAATGACAAAAAAGAACTTATGTAGCTGACCCTATTTTGTTGAGACAAGGCTTGAATAATGATGATGATGATGACTTATTCTTTCAAAATGTAACTTTAGCAAACCTTTAAATCTTAATTCTCTCTTGTATGTAACAATGGCAAGGGCATATACACTTGGGCATTCAAATGTATTCATGTTCATATATTCTTTTACTAACTATGCACTTTCTAGATATACATAAACTAGGATATTTTTGTTATCAATGTATTCATGGTCACATACTCTTTTACTACTATGAACTTCCTAAATATATAAATTGAATATTTTGGTTCCAATCAAAGTTATGTGGTAGAGAAAGTAATTTAAAGTATTTATAATATATTATTTTTTTCTTTTTAAATTTTGTTTCTTTTTCCTTAATGAAGTGCAATTAATGTTCTTCCTTTTTAATAAATAAATTCATTTTATTTCCCAAAAAATTCAATTGCTAAGAAATTTATTTAAACTAGAATAAAGGTCAATTTGAAATATTTGAATAGATTTGCAAGAAAATGTGTGCATTTAAAAATTCCATTGTTAGGAGTTGTTGTAATTATTATTAAAGAATCCTTAATGAAAAGACACATTGTAATTATAGACATGTCTCTTAAAGGACCTTTTGAAGGTTTGAATTGAGGTATTTATATCTATAAATTACACATCATTGTGGGATGAAGTTGTAGAATTGACAATGATGAATAATGAGAGGTAGGTGAAGTAGAACAAGGAAGGGATTCATCTAGTTGAGTTTAAGCCTAATGGCGATAACAATGTTGGATTGTCACTAGGGGATAGATGCTAAAAGAAAAGGAAGATAGTCTTAGGTTAGAAAAAATCTGCTTAACTGTGCAATTGTTGAAATGATGAGCTACATTAATCATTTTTGTTCTTATTTAGTGCAATAATTTTGATTTGATGACATTAACTTCCAGTCCATTGCTGGCCCAGTAACTTAGGATATGATTTTATGAACAATAGCAGACTTTACTATTTTCCAATTTCAAGTATTTTTGAACTTTCCAGAGAATAAATTCAATCAATTAATCACAGAAGATTTTTCATGATATCATTGCAGTGCATTTTTAAACTTTAAACTTATCATATTGTTGATACCTTAACTATGGATTTTTGTCTAAATGCTCATTTCAAATTGATTTCTTCCACTAGAAATTTAAACATAAAAGCCTTGTAACAAGATTATCTTGAATGCCAGATTCAACCTCAAGGAAAAGGAATATTGATTGCCTATGTATCTATTAGAACTCAAAAGTCCAAAGATACTTAGAACTAAAAATGTAATCCATCCCATACTCCCAATTAAAACTCCATGTAAATATAACAACCAAATTAAAAAGAGTAGTACTAAATGGATCATTTGCCTAAAAATTAGATAGGCAATGTTACTTATAGTCCTCAAGTGCATATCCTTTTATCCTTATATATTTTCTTCATATGCATTTATTTGATATTCCTACTCCATAAAATGACCAAAATGTGCCAACATTTAATTTCCCCTCCTAAAATTTCTTTGAAATCCATGATGCTTAAAATTACTTACCAACTATATCAACATAAAAATAATCCTTTATTGAATATTTATACAGAAAATACAAATATTTCTTGAGGAAAACTTCCATCAAACTTAAGGTTTGATGAAATAAAAATGTCATTCCTAATAAAACTTAGGAAACTATACAAACTCAATACCATACAAACTATTCTATGGGTGGGAAAAGAATAGTTAGAGTAACTCTTTTAGGAATTCTCATATCATAAACCATTTCATATTTAATTTTAGTTGTGATGAATGCCCTTCTTTTCTCTTCTTTCCTAGTTGAAGCCTCAACTTGATCTTCACCTTTATCTTTAACAACTACCTTTGCATCTTTTTCATCCAACTCTTTGGCTATTGATTTGTTGAGGTTCTTTACAACTAGTTGCTTTTATGTCTCAAGACATGAAAGCCTCTCCCTAAGAATCATATTTACTAGACTCTCCTTGATATTCTACGTTAGTGGTGCATTCATGAAAGTTCCCCCAAATACTGGAATATATAGAAAAACCACTAGTGAAAAATCTAAACTCATCTGAAAGAAAAAGTAAGAAAGGGATTTCACTAGATGCTCCATGGGTGGTTTCCTTACAATAGGCTCTCAATACATGCTATAGGAAACATCCCATAATATATGGGATAAAAGGCCTTCTTATTTCCTTCTTTCTAGGAACCATCTTTCTACCTCATACTATGACACTTCACTTGCTTTTTCACTTAAACCTTAAACTAAGAAATGATGCATTTCCAAACAATTCACATATCTTTATATAGTGTAACATAAATTTGAAATTCCCACCAATTCTAGTAACCAACTTTGTCACTTAGCCAAAATTTATTTAATTTCTATCATCATACAGTTGGCTAATTTAAATTCCACTATTTGGTTGTTCAAATTAATTCACCACTATGTAATTATCTAACCATCACTCCCACTTACACACATGACAAATAATGATTACTTGAGATAATGTAAATTAAATAATTTCACTAACACTTTAAATTAAATATTATTTAAACTACTACTCAAACGTATACATGTTTTAATACTATATAGACTCATTTAAGCATATGTATAGGATATATATGCTATGGTTAAATATTATAGAGATAAGCATATATATTAAAATCTATTACTTACTACTATGTATACTAAATATTATTATAGTTACATACATATATAGATTACTATATTATATACATATACTAATTTATAAATATATAGTTTTAAGTTATGGAAAATTTCTCAAAGTAATGTTTTATGTATAAAACATTAAACAAAAATTGTAATTCCATACCATCTAATGTCAATAATTTGTACCTATCCTCCAATAATTTTTTCTTAATCATGGACCTATCCATAATATCACAAATTTATTTGGATTCTTAATATTCCATCATAATACAAGATCACCAACTTTAAAATTTATTTTTAGAGCCTTTCTATCGAACCACCTTTTGGCTTCAAAAGCATCCTTTAATAAATTTTCTTTAGCTTTATCTGTTTCGGCTTCTCTTTTGATGAGCAAGGTCATGAAACTTCTATCTTTATAAATTTTCTCACTATAATTTTGCACAAAATCTATGGCAAAACTTATAATCTTATTCGTAATTCTAGAGAAAAAACCATAGACTAAGTTATAAGTTGATGTTCCAATAGCCTTCTTAAATCTAATATGATTGCTCCATAATGCAGATTACAAGTAATTAATCCAATTTCTTGGATTTCCATTCATCGACTTGTTAAAGTAGAAAATAAGCTTTTTATTTGTAGATTTAAACATGCCATTCCCTTGGGGATAATAATTTGAGGAATAAAATAGAAAGATGTATTTTTCTGATGTTTATGTTATAAATTCTTTATATTGAAAAACAAGTCCATTATCAGATGCCAATACTTCAAGTAGATCAAAGCAACTTAGATTCTCATCTTCTAAGAATTTTATCACATTTGATGTTGAACCTTTCCTTAGAGCCTTTTCTTTAGACCATTTAGATGAGGCATATCTTTTTACCCTTATAT
The DNA here is from genome assembly GCA_015680685.1 of Gnetum montanum. Classification (NCBI taxonomy): domain Eukaryota; kingdom Viridiplantae; phylum Streptophyta; class Gnetopsida; order Gnetales; family Gnetaceae; genus Gnetum; species Gnetum montanum. Next base: position 222,022 of record MNCI01022786.1, on the reverse strand, counting down.
ATTTTGAAATATCTATTGATTTCATATTCCTGCTTCATAAAATGGCCAAAATGTGCTAATAATTAGTAGTGAGGCTATTACTAAGACTCAACAATGAGTGACTTATTTAGGGTCATGAGGCTAATCAAATGTTAGTAGTGAGGTTATTCCAAGTGTTATTGGTGAGTACCTTTGGCAATGAATGTAAACAAGACCTAGCCTTCAGAGATGCTTCATTAAAATATACACTTTTTGGATTGTTTTTGGATAAATTTGTGAGATCTTTGGTTCCTGTTAGTAGTGAGAATGACCAAAATAATATTTTGGAATTTTGGACTTCTTTTATATTTTTGTATTTCTTTTGGATATTTCAATTTCCTTTGCATTTTGAAAATTGTTTTGTCTATTCGTGACTTTAAAAAAACATTTTGAATGTTTTATTGAAACCTTTGTCTAGCCCATATCTTCTGACTACTAGCCCAAAACCTTTATGATCAAAGAAGATGGAAATATATTAACTTTTCTTATTTGAGGGGTTCTAACTCCTCTTCCATTTCAATGTAGAATGCCTAGAGTAGCCATGGAAACATAGGAAGAGGGACATGGGACAATAGTTAGATCAATTTTGTACAACATGAACCTTCTAAACTTGAAAAATAATTTTTTTATATTTTTTACTTTTATAAAATAGAAACGTTGTATACCTTTTGGATATTTGAGCCATGTATTTATGTTTATGAACAAATAATAAAATATGATATATATTAATTTGTTGTATGTACTATTAGGACGATGAGATTACAAGGATCATTTTTCATTTTGGCACATGCTATATATTTAGGAAAAATTTAATATTATTTATTTTATATTAACATTCTATTATTTAATTTAGTAAATTTTAAATGTAAATAACTTTACTTCTAAATGTCCTATTGAGGTGAAACTAGTGTCATTGGGATCATTATTTAACACATCATTTTATGATACAATTAGTGGAATTTGTAGACAACTACCTTTTTGTAGTTGCATAGAAATCCATTTTTCATTAAATAAATTTTTTTACTTATAGGTGAAAGTATTATAAAATTTTTCCACACTATATTGCTTTACTATATTTATGCTTCTAAACAATAATTTTTAACTATTTTTCCGCTTCCTTTTGAGTTAGTAAATCAAGGTTAAATCCAAATCCTTAGGGTGTTGTAACATCTCTATATGAGTTATTTAAAGGATATATTTTTTTAGATAATTAATAGAGATGTCACATTATCCATCATAATTGATCTAACACCAAGATTCTAAATTATTGTTATTAGTCCACTTCTTAAAATAAGATTCAATCTTTGAGTTAATAGTATTCTTGTCAAGTGAAGAAAAATTTTCCTTACAAGTTTTTTATTTAAATCGTTAAATATTTCTTCTTGAAAAAAATTCACAAAATTTTTTATCTTCTCTAGTTTTTGCATTGTCATTTGATCATTTTTATCGTTGATAGTAACTTATCTTTTAGTATGTTAAACAATAGATTATTTTTTCCTATCCTCAACTTTAATACATTTTTTTCTTTTCCTTAGCATCTTTTTTTCTTGAGAAAAAAAAACAGAATTTCAAAAATGTCCTTCATAATAATAAAAGATAAAAGAATTAGGAATATTATAATATGTGATTTGTTGAATATAAGTCTTCTTGTCTGCTTGTAATACAAATTTCCTTGTATGGTTAAGAAGATTGATTTTGATAAAAAAAACCTCTATAAAAACTAAATGATGTAGAAATACATTCTATATGCTTAATGGGACCAAGAATACTAACAATCTCTTCTTCAACTTTTTGAAGAATTTGTATAAGATTAAGTAAGTAGAAAAAACATAAAAATTTAGAATACTTTTAGATTCAACATCAAAATCTAGAGTCAACTTACAAATGGTCAATACTACATATTTATGTATAAATGATCCTATATCTAAGGCATGTTGCACCATTGAAACATTACCTAACTCAACAAACAAAAAAATGAGAATAATACCTAGTATAAGTGACTTGAAAGTCATGTTTTTGCATCACACTGTTTAATTCCAAGGTAAGTTATTCAAAATTTGAATAAACATATGTCATGATATAAGATTAGGAACCAATTACTCATATACATCATCATGAAGAATAAAATTAGGTGTCTTAGTTACATCAACATTACTAGAAAAGGGTGTCTCAATTTTTTCTAAATAGCTTTTAAATCTACATTCTTAAAGTTATCAAAAAAATTTCAAATCAATAGAAGCAAATATTTTGGCATCAATTGAAGAAATTGGTAATTTAGAATCAACGAGAGAGAAACTAGATCTATTGGGGAAAAATTAGCTCTTGTATTCAAAGGAATATCATATATAGGTCACAACCCTGGTAACTAATATAGAAACATAAATGGAACAATTACCATCCATCATTGTGTATGATTTAGCACATGAGCTGTAATTCATTTGGTTGGTTCACACACCTTACATCTTGAGGCACTTGATTCAAAGCTTGATACCAACACCTCCTATGCTACCTTGGAGGCATGTTTCAACCATAGATAATGTAACAAAGTATTCTCTCAATTTAAAAGCTCTAAGTAATTGGTTTAATTCTAGTGGCTAATGCTAAGTTATAAGGCTCTAATTTAATTATATGTCTTACAGATAAACATTGTAGCAAAAAACTTTCTTAATATAATTTAGATGAAGTTGAAGATTACATTTAGATTTATGCCTCTTATTTATTAATATGATTCTTAATAGTTGATGACCAATGTTACAAAACTTGCAAGGTTGCAAATTTTTCTAATAATCTAAGTTGAATCATCCTAACTTGCTAAGTAAGAGTTCTTTACTACAGTGGATATTAAACTTATAATTTTACAAGTCTCTTTTTGTTTTTGTGAGTTTAATTAAAACTTACAAGTGAAGTAGTTTTTAAGAATTTTAATGAAATACATGACATTCATGAGACTTGGATCAAGCAAATAAAAATCCATGGATGAGAACTAAATATTATTTCACCTACCATGAAAAAAAGCATTTTCTTTTTACTTGCCATTACATTGTAATGCTTTTAGCATTTTGACAGTTTTTTTGACATATTTAAGAAAAAAATTATTTTTCTTTAACTTTTCACAACATTATAATGCGTTTAGGATTTTGAAACATTTGGGATTTCTTCTTTCAATCAGCATGCTTTCAAATTATAGCTTTTCATAAACTTCAAGGATGGAAAGGCTTTTAATTGATTTGCAAAGTTCAATAATGGATTTCTTTGCAAGTTGTACTTGAAGATTCAACAAGTTATGCGTTAATCCATTGCAAGTTGTTTAAAGAACTTTCTTAACAAAAAAAACACTATTATGGTTAGTATATTTTACTTTAAAATATTTTCAATAAAATCATATATAGTTGCCTCTTCTACTTTTTGTCCTAAGATAGTTTTTTATTTTCTAAATTGTGTACCAATTTGAACCACACAGTACTCAAGCACTTCAACCCCTTTTTCTATGTAGTTCATCTATAGTTTTGGATTCCATACCGTAAAATTCTCTGTAACAATGAAAATTTCAACTCCTTGTAGATACAAACTAGAAATTGACTTCTTACAAATTATTTTAATGGTTTTTCTTAATAAATGGTATGAATAAGAATTATCACATTTTAGTAAATATCTATAATGTATTCTTTGATTTATAACTTGTGAAAAAATGTTGGGACTATTAGATATTTAGGATTTTTTATACTTATATATTTTTGGAGGATTTTGCATATTCTTTAATATTTTTGTGAAATGGAAGCTACTTCTTATTTTATTTGTATTTATTATTCTATTTGCAAGTGTAGTTTGAAACTTTTACTCATATGCAATCAACAATGTCTTCTATTTTGTTATCCTTTTTTGAAACCTTACCTTACATATTTGAATGATCTAAAAATACTATAGTATTTCTTTTAGGGAATTGAACTTAGTGTTAAATAGTCCCTAAAATTTTCATCAATAGCATACTACTCAGGTTTAGTATTATCACTTGAGTTTCCATTCTCTTGTTTCAAATCCAATCTGTTTGATAATTCTATTGGAAAATCAAAAATTTTTCCTCTATTTATGTTTTCATTAGGCATTACATAGAATGAAGTATCTCCTGCCCCAACATCTAAATTAATTAAATATGGGTTTCAATCAATGTCTAGTACTAAGGAACGTTGTTATTAGTACATGCTTTGACATGTCTTTTATTAAAAGAAACTTCCTAGACAAAAGGATTATGAGTTTTTTGTATCTTGCATTTTAGCTTCATATTATAATATGCATTTTAATGAATAATATATGCACCTTAGTTGTTTCTAAAAGGGAGTTATAGAAGGACATAATATTGTTTAAATTTCTTATTGCTTGTTATTTTTCATCTTTTGCAATCAACTATATATAATTTAGTTTTTTATTGTAGTAGCCTAATATTTGAAATAAGATCATTCTCACAAGACAAACATTATTTGAACGATTAGTATTATATTTTCATAACCTATGCAGTTTCCAATCATGATATAAATCAAGATCTGACCAAGCCTTAGATATGTTATAAAGATTATTATGAAAGCTCTTGTGTAGTGAATGTATATAAATGTTTGTATATTTTTTTCCTTTAACTAGTGGGGCTTGGGTATTTGCTATTTAATTTCCATAGATATACTTTATTCAATATATGTTTTTTGGTCTACTATCATAAAAAATTTCTAGATTTAGTTTTTCTTTCTTAAAGAAGTTAATGGTCTCTTATATTAAGAGAAACACATAAAATGGTTTTAATAAACATGAATAACAAGAAGTTAGAACATATACTTTAATTAATGTTGCCAACAATTTCTTCTAGTTTCACACACTTAGTCTGGTCTCTAAATAGTTAGTTTGCTAGTGATGAGTAGCGGGTACCCCCTATGTCCAACTGTATGAATCACAAGTGTTCACATATAATCTACTCGAATTCCATGGACTTATAGCCTTCTAAGCATAGTAATCTCTAGGAAGTGTAACTAATTGTTGCAATCATTGTCTTCCCAATTACACTTATGAAATGAAAGGTATGGTTAAGTGCAAGTAAGGCATATGATTTTTATCATTTTTTATGTTTTGTGTTTTAAGTTACCTAAGGATAAAGAATAATGAATAAAATAAAATAACTGAATTTCTTATTTAATGTAACTAGCTACACCTAACTAATCCTAACATAAGCATCTATTCTCACTTGTCATATACATCCTGAACATGTTTAACACTACTAGGTTACCAAATGAAAAGCATTACTGGGATCACCAAGTGCTAACCATATGCTTGAAGTGGTCATAATTATGTGCTTAATTAATCACTATTTCATCTAGCTTAAGTTAGTTGAATTACCTAAAGCATTAAAGGAAATTTCATAAAACATTAAATGCATAAGTAAATAATTAATCTATTTCAAACTGCTACAAGGTTTATTAGAAAGCTCATCTTTAATGCCACACACACTATTGTACTCAGGTACAATAGTTTTTGAATAAGGATCTATACACTCTTTAACTTCTAAATGATAAAATTGTAAGAGATCCACTACAACTATGATAAGAAATATCATAAACATAGTGGCTGAGCATGTATTTACAGGCAAAAATAAACACTACATTGATGAGGCCACATCAATGCATCAAATCCCACATTGATAGGGTCACATCAATGAGGCTATGTTGATGAGGCCTCATCGATAGGAACTAAGAAAACACAACTCATCACACCCACACAACTAAATGAAAACTAATCCTCACGTGAACAAAAGGAGAAACAAGTTCTTACAAAATTATGGGAAGGTATCAAATCATTGACTAACTAATGATGTCCAAAAACATAACACACATGAATAAACACTAAGTTCCCAAGTGTACGAAACTACAATCATTACAAAATTTTGGTGTTCAGGATAACAAAATTGAACTTGGGGACAAAAATGATAAACATAATTCCTCCAATGATGTGAAGATAATGAAGAAGTTCAAATGGTCTTAGGTGATGGAGGTTCCTGAGGATCTTAAGGACCTTCTCCTACTTTAGGCACATGTGGTGGTTAAGGAAATTGTGGTTTTCTTATGAAAGCTTCTACTACTGGTGAAAGATGGAAGGTGTCTAATAGTGCCTTCATATTTTTCTCCTTACTCCTAGGATTGTTCATAGTCCATACCACATCACAAATGTGGGCCAATGTGGGAATATTCCTAGGATAGGGCATTGTTGGGATTGTTCACGTTAACTAACTAGGTAGTGACACATTTGCATTCAACATCAATTGCCTTGACTACATTCTGCACCTCCTCATAGTTAGTTAGTCTCCTAGCTAGGTTCTCAGCTATAGACCATTGATTGATTAAGCACTACCCGAGAATATCAAGTTTTGCATTTTCCATCCCAAGCTTCAACTTGCTATCTTTTTTATGCTTGCACTTGACTTTGTACAATAAGTACAAGCTAGCCACTTATTTTCCTAATTTGAACCATAGCCATTTGGTAGTTAGCATTGCTAGATTTGCATAGCAAAGATTAGCAAGCTCCATGTACTCCATCATCTCCTCTATCTGTAGATCCTTCATCTAGATCTCCACCTTGTTGTAGTCATTAAGCCCATCAAAGATAGGTTGCTAGAAATCTCCTCCTTACTTGAGCTAATGAAGGGTCTCATTTACTTTTGCCTTTGCCATCTGAATATGTTTTTTATTGATTTCTTTCTTTAGATAAACCTAATCTCTATAGTAATTTTTTACTCTCTCAAATTCGAGAGCCTCATTTTTTTAGAAGGCTACCTCTATTGCAAATTTTTGGCGAAGGGCTTAGACTTCCTCCATGGAGAGATTTCTATTTTTAGCTACTAATCTCCTCAGTTTTGTGTTTATTCTCACTAGCTACTCTTGCTATTTATGGATGAAATATTGCATTTGTTGCTTTTACACATCAACATTCTACAGCCAATGATTCTCTGTGGTCAAAGCAACATTCTCCTAGTAAGTTTGATCTAAGGTCTTTTGGATATTGTGCATGGGAATATCAACCAAGGACTAATAAAAATCATCTCCTTTACATTCTTAGCCTTCTTAAGCTCTCACTGAAGTTGTTAAAAAGCTTCATCATGGGTAGGCATAGGGCCGAAAAGCACAGGATTAGTAAGGAGGGATCTTAATTTAGCATCCTCTTCATCTAGGTACTGGTTTTGAGCCTAGGCTATTTTAAGTTTTCCATCCATGATAATGCATTTTCCCCTTTCTTCCAACATCTTTGTTTGGCTTGTAGTGATTGTATCCAAAAGGTCAAAAACATCCTAAATCAGTTGTCGAGTTCCTACCAATTGGTTAAACAACTCTTTGTGTTTGGATGCACTTAATTTGCTACTAACTATTCTTATGGATGTCTACACATCTTGAAGTGTAGAAATGTCTAGTATAGATTCTATGGGTGTGTTGAATTCCTCAGCAATTCTATCAACATCCATCTCTACTATTGTATCCTTCTCATGGTGCTGCATCACCAGATAATTGCCCCCTCAACCTCTTCTAGATGCATTAAGAATGTAGTGGCATTTTCAAAGATGTCTAGGAATTGATACTATTGTGAGAGAGATATTTTTACCTCTCAAACACTATGATTTGATCTTCTAGATAGCTACATTCTTTGGGTTAAAAAGATTACTACACCTCCACCCATTTGGTTAATGGTTTGAGCCACCTTATTGAGGTGACTCATTATTGGATCATACACAAATGGATTGCTACCATTTGCTTTTGCTCACTACTCTTACTCATGTAAGAACTACTCTAAAATTTTGTTCATTCATCCAAGGGTAGTGTGGAACTCTAACATTGTTTTGTGAGTGGGCAATGAAGGTGGTGGTTGCTGCTCCTCTTCCTTGGTTGTGATAGGGGTCTTGTCCTTCATTATTTATACCTAAGAGGCAAAAGAAGTATGCTAGAGTGTATCATTGGCATTGTGAACTATAATTATCCTTTTGAATAATTTTCTAATGATTCATGGAAAGGACAAGGCCTTCCTTCCACATTCATTTTCCTTAAATTTCTTCTCTATCTCTAGATAGATGAGCTATGGAAGGTCCATAGGGAATTTTCCACTCAAAGTAGCACATGCACAGGTAAAGAAAGTATTCACCTTACTGGGCCTTACCATTAAATTGAGATGATAGGCTACTATGTTAAAATATACATACTCCACAAGGGTGAGTGTATAATACTCCTTGTGGTCCACTCCATAGCATCGTTGGGTTCACTCCTTCTTTGCCTCCAGGTCTACTTATGTAGAGATCTCTACCAAATTTGTTCCAATATCAAGCAACTCCAGGGCATGTGTAATAGCCTCCAACAAGTAGGACACCTAAATGTCCTTAATCTTTATAGTGGCTTCCACCCACCTACCATTTCAGAAGAGACATGTCTCTCTCATGTACCACTTCCCACTGCAAGTGATGATTGACCATATGGGAGAGTTCTGCAACTACGTCTTGAATTTTGGTAAAGCATGTTTCAAGAATGATCCAAAGCTCAATTCTTGGAGAATTAAACATTGGATGTTATGAGGCTTGATCTAAACAAGACAAGCTTAAGTTAATGTGACCTCAATTCTTGACACTAGTCCTAGCACCTCATCTTAATGGGATTATTCTATTACAGTTTCTTCTTCAAGAATCTATTAGATAGATGCCACTTTGGGCTCCTCCCAAAGAGGTCTCATTACATGAGTTTCTGCTACCTACTCTTGGAATTGTTCTTACTACTCCCTTCCAACTCTTGGTCATTTTTCCCTTTGGTTGAGATGGTCCTCCCTATAGGCATTTTGGTCTAGGTGTTATCTGTAATTACAACATGATGAAGGATTAGCACTAATGTGTAACATTAAAGCATTGAAATACCTCATCTCTTGGGGTAGTTACACTTTGCTAAGTTGTCATCATGGCCTATTTGATTATTTTAATATTATTTTATTATTATCTAATTAGATAGGTTACCAAAGTGTGTTGGAAAGATTTAACTCTCATAGATTGGTGATTTCATATTATTTTAATCATTAAATCCATGGGTGAGTTAGAAAAATTTTCTATCAAGGACCTAAGATTTATGACCCCCATGACATAAAGCATTCCTTTGGAAGTTGCAGAGCTAAAGAATAGAATAATTTGGACAAACGATTTGAAAGATACAAGTTTTAAAAGGTTTTAGGCTTTGAAAAATTGTAAAAAGTCCTCTTACATTTAAAGTAGATGGAAAAAAATTCCTAAGTGATGAGTGCTATTTATAAAATTTTTCCATATGTTGACTAGGCCTAGTTGACATAGTCAGCTGTATTGACTAGGCTTAGTCGACATGATCAGCTATGTCAACTGGGCCTAGTCAACATGGCTATTGACTAGCATTGACCAAGTAAAAATTAAAAAAAAATAAGGAGTTTATGAATAAAATTAGAGTTAAATGGAAGCCTAAAAAGCCAATATTAAAATGAAATACATGAAGAGGATTTGGGAGTTCACAAAAGATGGAGAATGATTAGAGAAGTTCTTTAAGAAGTACATAGTTAGATGCAACTGAAGGGGAATGCAAAACATTTTATTACAAAAATGTCTAAGAATAAAGAACTTAACTAGTCTAACTAAGAGCTATGCAAGTGGATCTACCACATAGTAGGCTTATGCCCTTTTTACCCTTGCATAACCTCAACTAAGGAGTCTGTGGGTCCCATAGTTGATTAATGGTTATAAAAAGCTAAGGACCTGAACCTAAAGAATCTACCAAAGAATTCCAACACATCAAACTAAGAGATTAAACAAGAAAATGAAAACTGGTAATGAGGTGAGTTGTGGAGAGTATTGATGGATGAGATAGAGAATGGAATGGATGCGCCAATCATGGTCACATGAAGTCCCTTGTAAATTTCATGGTTAAATGACCTAATAAAGTCCAACCTTAGTCCAGACCAAAACCAACCTCTTTCAATGACCTCACATTGCTACTCTAGGACTAGTCCACCCCCTTGAGACACAAGAATGATCCCATGAATAACCACCATTCCTTATTTGAGAAAAAAAGAGAAACAAGAAGTGAGAAAAGGCCTTAGTTAGAGGGGACCTTCAAGCATGGGGAACATGTCTTTGTAGTTCCATAACCAGTTCTTGTAGCCCATTTATTTTGTCCAAGGGATGTGTTTTGAATTCCCACCATGTTTGTTTTGAACATTTTATATTTTTCATGAATTTTTTTGGATGGAAAGCACACCATGTAGAGACTTATTCAACTTCCTATTATTGGTCAACATGGAACAATAAGAAATCCATGAAAATGCACATACACTCAAGCAAGTAGAGAGGAATAAATATTTTCAATCCTTTGAATCTTTCCTGAGCTTGGAAACTACCAAGGTCACATGTTCATTAAAGTTTTATTAATGAAAAAGGAACTTCTTATTTCCAAAACTAGGAAAACCATAGAGTTGATGGATGGGTGGATGACATGGACTCACTAGCTATTCCATGAAAAATAAACCTATCTTAGTTATTGGTCACCAAAATTAGAAAATAGAAACTAGACATTAGTAATAAACAACATTAGGTACAAATCACCATTAGTAACTAGTTGCATCATTATTGAGTCATGTTGGCAATAAAGAACTTTTATTAGAAGACAAGAAAAAATGCACACCAAAATAAGAAAAAATATAAAAGAAATTGTAAAATAGTTAAGAAAAATAAGACATACCAATGATGTCGTCAAACAAAAATTTGGAAAAATAACAAAGTGTAAATTAAAATTGGTATAGAAACAAAGAAAGTGTAAAACAAAAAGGTGTAAAAACAAAAAAGTAGAAAAAATGAGGAGACACATATATAGCTAGCATGGATGGCCATCTCCCCCAAGACTAAGTTGAAGGGAGAATATCCAAAATATTCAACATGGTTGTCCATCTAATGAGGCATTGATTTCACTAGCTTACTTAAACTCATGTAAAGGTTTTAGTTGTTGCATGTTGACCATATATTTCTTGTGTTGGCTCTTAGGTTTGTAGATTAACATGACCCCAAAAGGAAAGGTTTTATGAATGATGTAAGGCATTTTCCACAATGTCTAGAACATAGTGCATTGAAGTACATGTGTGAGATTCTAGTAGAGAACCTTGTCTCTAGGTTGAAACTACACTTTTCTTATCCTAAGGTCATGGTGATGTTTACTAAATGCTTTGTGCACTTCATTCAAGGATAGGGCCATTAATCAATTCTCATCTAGCATGTTAAGGTTTATCAATCTCTCTTTTTGTGCTAGGCTCTAGTCAAGTTCAATGTCACAAGCTATTGAAAGTCTATGAAGTTTAGATTAAATTAATAGAGTTGGTAATTTTCCATATACCAACTCATAAGGAGAGTAGCCTATAGAGAGTTTGCATGTTAAGTGGTATGCCAAGAGGGCATCATTAAGTTTTATGCTATAGTCTCTCCTATATTTGCTAATTGTTCTTGTTAAGATTTTCATGATCTTCCTATTGATAACCTATACTTGATTGTTGGCTTGGGGGTGGTAGGATATTGTTAATTTATGCTTAACCCCCAAGAATTTCATGAGCTTGTAAAAGGTAGCACTTTTAAAATGAGTACCATTATCAGAAATTTATGCAAGTAGCACATCAAACCTATTTTACAAGATTTTTTTGTACAAACCATATAGCATTGGATAATGTACAGTTAGTGATGGCTACTACTTCTACCCATTTTGTACAATAGTCAACAACGACTATTATGTATGCCTTTTCATTTAAAATGGGTGTTATGGGACCCATAAATTCTATGCCCTAGATGTAGAATGATTCTAGTGATTGGATCCATTGTTGAGATTCCTCCATTCGAGTGGTCATCCCACCATCTTGTTGACAACATTCATAAGAGTGGAAAAATTGATGGGCATATTTGAAGATTGTTAGCCAATAGTACCTTATCATTAGTATTTTAATGATCATGCATCTCCTTTCATAGTAGCTCCCACAAGGATCCTCATGAGTGTCTTGGAGAATGTATAGTTTATTAGCATTAGGAACACACCAATGAACCAAGCCATTAGTGCATACCTTATAAAGGTTTCTATTAATCTCCATGAAGCATTTGGCCTGATGAAGGAGTTGTTGTTTCTTCTGGTGGTCTAAATCTTGTGCTATCTCTTAAGTGAGAAGAGCTATGAGAATGTCATCATACCATTTTTTTTACCAAACACTTGTTCATATATTGCACCAGCAAAGAGGAATTCATCAGGAAATTGATCAGGGTGTGGGTTCTCATCCTCTTTGTTGTCCCATCGTAATTAAGATAAGTGATCAACAACCACATTCTTAGTTTCCTTTCAATATATCATTGTAAGATCGAACTCCTACAAGATCACCATCCACCATATGACATGGGGCTCACCATTGGTTTTTTCATTAGGAAGTGAATGGCACTATGGTCAATGTGCACAAATACCTTATATCCAAGCACATAGTGCCTAAACTTCTCTAAAACATACACCATAGCCATTAGCTCCTTCTTCATCATGGTGTAATTAAGCTATGCACTCATAATGCTTCAAGTTGTATAATAGATGTAATATGGATGTTTTTGATCATCCATTTGCATAAGCATAGATCCCAAGGCATAGTTTGATGCATCCATCATGATGTAAAACAAATGAGATCAATTAGGTGCTCATAGAATTGGATTTTCTTCAATCTTCTCCTTAAGCTACTAAAATGCCTTTTGGCATTTCTTAGTCCATATGAATGGAGCATCTTTCATTGTAAGCTGAACCAACAATTTTGAAATCTTAGAGAAATTCTCTATGAATCACCAGTAGTACCTAGTGTATCCTGGGAATGACTAGACGTCTTTAATGATTTCCAGTTGGCAGGTTATTCCTTAGATGTCCTGAATCTTTTCAGGGTCTACCTTAATCCTTGCTTGAGAAATTTTGTGTCCCAACACAATGCCCTCCTAGATCATGAGATGGCTCTTTTTCCAAATGATCCAATGATTAGTCTCCACAAAAGTTTTAAGCACTTACTCAAGGTAGTCTATCGCTTGCTCAAATGTAGCGTCATAAGTGGAGAAGTCATCCATGAAGACTTCCACCCTGCTACCAACTTGCTACTAAAAAATACTTAAGACAAAGTGTTGGAAAGTTGTACAAGCATTACATAAACCAAAGGGCATTTTACAATATGAAAAAGTCCCCCAGGTACTTGTGAATGTTTTTTTGTCATGATCCTCAAGCATGATCTAAATTTGGTTATAGCTACTATAACCATCTAGAAAGCTATAATAGTAATGTCTAGAAATAGTGTCCAACAACTGGTCCACAAATGGCAATAGAAAATGATATGTTCAACAACCTAAAATCAATACATTTGCCACCTTTATTTGGCATAATTACAAGTGGGTGAACCCACTTGCTATCCGCAATTAGATAGATGAACACTACCTTGAGGAGTTGTTCAATTTCCTCTTTGACAATCTACTTCAATTTGGGATTTAGCCAATATTCTAACTACCTCTTTGACTTCATGGTTGGATCGGTATAGATGTGATGTTGGCATATCCTAGGATTAATTCCTATGAGTTCAGGATATGACCAAGCAAAGGCTCTTGGCCATTTGTTAACCACCTTTAACAACATCCTTTTCTTCTTAAAAGTAAGGTTGGTATCAATTATCACTAACTTGCCATTTTTTAGAAATGCATATTCCATGCTGATAGCTAAGAATTTCAACTCTTAGGGATCCTATTTAAAAGTGTCAAGGATTTCCAACTTTCCCCAATTGGTATTATTAGGTTCATCATTGAAGAGTTGGCAATGAACTTGCTCCAATTTATCCATACCATTAACATAGGTACAAGTTAAGCTCTTAGTAGTTTCCATGCAAAGTGCATAGCGTTCAGAATTAGTTGTCAGCCATAGGATGCCCTCCTACTTTCTGATTGCTATGTACAAGTACTTTTGGATTTTGAATTCATTTGCACACAATCTACATGTTTTGATTGATATGATTTTAATAAACTAGAGTTTCTGTACATAGTTGCATCCTGTACCACTGTACATGATGCATGAAACTTGCTTCTTCTCAATCTTTTCAAATACATTTTCCTTGAAAATCCTTAGGGAAAGATCTCTGATGTTCATCCATGCATCAATAATGCTCAACCATGTCCTTTCCATAATTATTGGAAAGTCCCCCTTACAATTGTCAGCTTTGATTACCTTGAAATTGGCAAAATACAACCACCCATAGACAATGGTCACAATGTCCTCCACTAGTCCCAAAGAAATAGTGAATTAATCTACCAATTTTAAATGCATGTTGCTCTTCTGAGAGGAGGTAGGTTCTAGGTGTTGTACATTTTGTAAGAAAACAGATTAACTATAGAACATGAGTCAAGAAAAGCCTTGCATTACTCATTCCCCACAATCTACAAATAGATGAGAGGACTTCCATTATCAGTGTTTTCCCTAGGAAGGTTTCCAACCTTGATCAAATCAAATACATTATGGATTAACCTAATTATATAGATCTTGGGAGGAATTTGGTTTGAAGAGCTCTCAAAAGAAATGGATTTAGAGGATGAAGGAGATACAAAGTTACCAGCCACATAAGTAGATGAGAAATTAGTAAGGTTATTATTTTGAAAGAATTGTCCTTTACAGGATTTAGGTTCTAAACCACTGAGCTGAGGAGTTGACTATAAGTTAATGGCCTTAGTAGCATTACATTACTGTGGCTACACAGAAATTTCACTCTACATAGATAAAGCAGGTGGTAATCGGGTTGAGGGTGGAGCATCATGTGTTGAAAAATGAGGAGCATGATAGAGACATGGGGTTTCCTCTCTAGTAGATGAAGAATAAGTTCTGTAATACTCTAGAGGGTACTAGTGATGCTAAAGAAAATCATGACTAGAAGAGTCATGTGGATACATTGGTTATTAAGCATAGTACTCATACAGATCTAGCTACCTATAAGGGTACTACTACCACGGTGGTGGCATCTCGCATGACTATGGGTGTTGCCACTGTTAATACTACTCATATGATTGTGGTGGAGCTCCACTTGGATAATAAGCCTATTATTGTTGGTGGAGCTACCTTGTATTTCCTTGAGAATAAGGCAACCTTTTTGGTGTTTACCTTCATGCTAGTCTAGGATTTGAAGAATATACCTTAGATTCCTATAAGTGTGGTACAACAAGGCAACATCCCTTGGGATGTTCATATTGGTAGATGTCACATACACCATCATCATCTAATTCTAACTCCATAACCTTTTCTACTACCACAACCTTGCCCTCACCCCTTTTGTACACACATTCAACTTCTTTCCTTCTCCTATGATCATGATTACTACCTTGTACTTTGAATTCTTTCATAATTGTCAAAGTATTTTGAAATTTTTCATTCAAATATTTCCACATTTTTTCAACCTTGGCCAAAATTTTATATACAAAATTTTGAATTGGCAAGGTTTTCCATTGCACCACCTCATCAAGTGGCACTTCTCCCTCACTATTATAGAATTGGATCTCTCTTTTTCTAATGGAAGGATTATACTCCCTAGAATTTTCCATTTTCTGAAATCTCCTTATACTTTTGTAACTTGATTAATCATCCTTTGAATCTAACTGGCTCTTAGTTTTGATAGTCTTCATTTGGCATAGATTGCAAGAGTTCTCCTCATTTTGGATCAAATCCCATCTATGATATGCTGAAGCTACTCCCATTGAGAACAACCATGGCCATGAGATCTATGCAGAAAGGAATAATACTTGCCCATGGTTGTATCCAAGAGTTCATGTATTCCTTATCACCAACCTTGGATTTTCTTTCTTAAAATGAACACTCTAGAGTATTTCTAATATTTTTCATTGAATAGCTCAAGCATCATACTTCATCTTTGAATTAATCCTGACTCCAAGAAATGGTGCCAACTTTCTACCTCTTTTATGGTATTCTAGAGAATAGCTTAAAATTTTACAAGTCATTTTCTATGTTTTGCAAGGCACAAGCATCGTGAAAGGCTTGAAGATGGCTCTGTGGATGTGAGTTATATTCCCCCTTTAAATCTGGGAATATTATTCATATCTAACCACTTCATTTTGCTATCTTCCATATGTCTAGTTGGGATCTTAACTATCTTTGTGATGTTTAGCAAGCTTTAAGGTGCTAGTAAGGGCTCATTATTCGAATGATTTTTATGATGCCTATGATGTCCCCTACTACTCCTTTCACCATGCTAGGGCCTATGATCATTGTCCTGCCATTCACCTCCATTGCAGTTTCATCCCCTAGGGATTTGATTAGTTTCAAAGGAGGAGGAAGAATATGTAGATGAAGAGGGAAAAGGACTACCACCACCATAGTGTCCACTACCTCATCTCTACTTGTCATGGCCATGATCATTAGGTTTTCTATCATCATGATGCTTGCCTAACCCCATTCCCTGACTCCCACTTTTGCCTAAATCTGGATTGTTAATAGTAGACTACAAATTTGGGTTCAAGGCTCCATCACCAATGTCAATGGGCAAAGAATCTTCATCTTGAAAACCTTGAGAGGAAGGATCTCCATTGTCATTTGGTTTATCAAGAATAAGGGGTTAGTGAACCATTTTCCCTTCATAGCTTCATGGAGCTTCCCTTAGTACCCATCTCATTTGTGTTGTGTTTCTATGGGATGGTAGTCCTAATAGTCATGGTCCTACACAATGTATTCATCATGGAGGCTATAGATGCAAAACCTCTTAAGAGCTTGAAGCAACATCCCAGGAATAGATTGATTGGGAGGCAACACAATATTTCCCTCCATATCTATTCATCCCAGCTGCTCATCTTGATGTAAGATGAAGGTGAAATTAGATACAAACTCATCTGGATGAGTGTATAGCACCTTGAATTCTTAGGGCACTGATGGTTTTGATTCATCATGCCTATGAGAAGAAGACATTTTGGATTAGAGATAAATTTTGTATGCTAAAATTATAATTGTAATTATTAACTTTTTGAATGATTGTGACCTTAGGGTTCATTCCAACAATCTTAAATAATATTCACTAAGTCCTAGATAGTGCACATATCAAACTACAAGTCTTTAGCAATGACACTAATAATGAGTGATAGTTATCTCCTATTCCCAACCATATGAATCACAAGCATTCAAACATGATCCTATTGAATTTTGTTGACTTATAGCCTTCTAAGCACACTAGTGTCTAGGAAGTAAAAATAACCATTGCAATCATTGTCTTTCCAATTACACTTGTGAAATGCAAAAGTATAGTTAAGTGTAACTAAGGCATATGATTTTCATCATTTTTTATGTTTTGTGTTTTAAGTCACATAAGGATAAAGAATAATGAATAAAATTAAGTAATTAAATTGCTAATTTAATATAACTAGCTACACCTAACTAATCCTAACATAAGCATCTCGTTCCACTTGTCGTACACATCCTAAACATGTTTAATGCTACTAGGTTACCAAACATTAAGTGTTACTAGGATTATTAAGCATCAAGAATATTCTCTAAGTGGTCATACTTATATTCTTAATTAATTACTATTTAATTTAGGTTAATTTAACTAAACTACTTAAAGCATTAAAGGAAATTGCATAAAATATTAAATGCATAGGTAAACAATTAATCTATTTCAAAGTATTATAAGGTTTATCAGAAAGCTAATCTTTATGACCTCACACAGTTCTGTGCTTAGGTACAACAATGCTTAAATAAAGAGTAGTACACTCTTTGACTCCTACAACGAACACTTAGAAAAATATTATAACTTTTAAATGATAGAACTATAAGAGCTTTGCTATAACTATGACAAAAGATGCCATAAACATGGTAGGTGAGTGTGTATTTATAGGTAAAAATAGACATTGCATCAATGAGGACACATCAATGCATCAAATCCCATGTCAACAAGATCATGTCGAAGAGGCCTCATTGATGGAACCTAAGAAAATGTGACTCATCAGCTAGTTTTCAACACTTATTTTGCAATTTTTTACCTCATTATCTAACACTACTTTGGTAAGATATAATGTTCATTGGAATTTTAGATGAATAACGTAAAGGGTAAGATTCAAAAATAAAATTATTTGAAATAAGCCAATTTTACTTGACTCTTTATCAAAAAATAAAATAAAAATATTAGTACCATGTTTCACATTATGTCAAGCTAATATCCATATAGGATTAGATGGACTTTGATTATTTTGTTCCTATTTATTAACATCAATACATAACTAAAAATTTTGATATTGATATTTAATATAAAAATTCAAGAAATTAAGTATATTTTAAAAAGTAAATTCAATTTAGAGACAAATATAAAATAGTTGTTGTATTAAGGTACTTGACTAAGATTTTGTACTTTCCATACGATAATAATTTCAACAACCTAATTTGTTCCTCACTTTTCATATTTAACCTTTGTCTTAATTTCAAAAAATTGAAATTTATCAACAAAATTAACAAAACAACACATTCTTCATTGAGTATAATAACTAACTCATCCTTCTAATTACCAATAGACTTAATTACATGACATGTTTCCATGGAACCAACCCATCTTAGTTTTTGATTACTTGTAATTTTGTCATAGTATTCCTTAAATAACTCAACACATCTTAACAACTTAGTAGACAAATTCAATGTGATTGCTTTGTACCTTAAACAAGCGGATTCTTTCAAAATACGAACAAAAAAAAAAGCAATTTCATTAAGACCATTTTTCTTGGGTATTATTGTTTAAGTAATTTTTAAATTTTTCGTAAGTATTATTAGCAAGACTTTGGTCATGATTTCTAATTGAGAAGTCAAATTGAAGCCATAGTGTTCCTTGAACATTAAAAGTATTTTAGTCTCAATGTAACAAGTTTATATTGTTAAAGTAGTAATATTTTTTTTTAATCTGAAACTCTTTTCTTTTATAATGATTTATTACTATCCATACAATAATATTAGAGATTTCTTTCTTTCTTCTTATGCAACTTCATTCATGGCTGCTAGATGAATAAAGTAAGAACGTAAAACATAAATTTCACAATCACCATAAAAATGCATTCATTGAAGTTTAAATTTTTTTATCTTGATCATCATATATAAATTAATTTTAACAAATTAGAGAATCACTAATTTTTTTAAAAAAAAATCAAGCGCATATTAGTAATGTTGAAAGAAAATCGTTTGACATGTCATATTTAAGGTTTATGTAAATTTGATTTTAAAAATCAAGAAATAATCTCTTGCTATAAAATTCTACATTTTTAAGTAATTAATATTTTTGTCCCAATTCTGAAATTGACATTGAAGCAATGATAGTGCATTTATGGTTTTTTGTTAATTGTAACGTAAAAGTTACATAATTAGGAGATATTAGAATGTCCCTTTGAAACCTAGTTTCAATGCTATTGGAATCATTTGCATAATAGATGGTGCAAGTTTCTTTATTTTTTAAAATTTTTCAAGCAATATTTTTATTTGTGCATATTTGTTTGTCTACCTAAGATTTAAATTTTAACCATAATGATTTTTATTTGTATTAGTAATTCATTATATCATTATCTTTAAATGTTACTAATGCCATACTAATTTAGTTTATTTTTATGTAACATATTATAGAGACATGATTCATTTAGATTATATTTATGAAAAAGAGTAGCAATGACCTTGAGGCCAAAGGAAACTAAGAAAAATTATACAACTAACAATGTAATTCTTTTTGTTAATAAAAATGATTTGAAGGGTTAGATCATATTTCTAAGCATGTTCTAGGTCCAAATGGATTACTACTAATAACAAATGAAAATGAAAAATTATTAAATGAATTTTTTAAGAACAAGAAACATGTATCATGAAAACATATGATTTTGAAATTATTGAGTCTCAAGGGTACATTACCTATTATGGATCCTGTGATAATAAAAATTATGGTAGAATTAATAGATTCAAGTGTAGCACCCCATGATTTAGTAAAGGATAATGACCTCTTTGCTATGTAGACCTAGTAAAGTCAAGCTATTAAAGATGAATAATATTAATAATTTTATTATGTGAATTTAATTTTTACTATATGGTAAATATTTATTATCCATGTTTACTTCTTTTTACCATTATTTATGTTTGATTATTTCTTTATCTTTCACTGGTGTACACTAACTAAGTGGATGAGTTTTGGGAAGTTCTCATGGAGGCTATGACATGGGCATGGTATGACTACGATGGCATGGCATGTGATTTATCTATCTATAATTTTAATTTAAACTTGTTTATTAGTTAGGATAATTAGAGAAGGTTAGATGAGTCACATTATTCTTTAGGGTAGATGGAAGAAGGTAGTTAAGTCACATGGTTTGGGGTTAGATGGATTAGGGAAAGATCCATTAGGTACTACACACTCCCTCAACCCAAGAATTTTGGCCTCTTGGCTTTTGGTTTGAAATGTTGTTGTGTTGGAGGAGTATGAGAAGCTTGATAGTCCATTCAACAAGTATGAAAACTTGTTCAAGAGAATTTTACACAAATTAGGGTTGGGTTTTATTTTAATTGATGAAAAATCTTATAGATCTAGTATAGTTTTGATTGAATAATGATACAAAATTTTAAGTTCATAAATCTATTGCTGAATCTATTATTTTTCCTACTTAAATTTACTTTCTATTAACATTGCATTTTGAGGGTTTAGGATCATTTTTAGAGTGCTTAGTAAAATGTTCAAATCTCTCTATGTACTTATAATAAGATTGTGATCTATCTAATGATGGATTTCTTACAAAATTATCTATAAATTTCATGAGGAATTAGATCAAAATTGAATGTAGATAATGCATTATAAATAATTCTTCCAATATTGTCTATAATTTTAGCAATTTCAATAGGGCCTAGATTTAAGGGGATATCTTTGGTTTGGTTATTGATCTATATCTGAAATTTTGGTATATATTTAAAACTTAAAGAGCATCCATATCCAAGTGGAATCCCTAAAAATTATATTGAATAGTAAGATTTATGATTCCATCTTTAAGTATTATTTGAAATTATGTAGATATCTAATACATGGATTTATCTATTGATAGGTTATTATCTATTGTTTGGTTTTTTCTAAAATTTTTATGAGTCTTAGCTTGGATGTTGTATATCCAAAAAAATTGGAAGTAGTTAAAAATAATGTGTTTTGATATAGTTATGAGAATTTTACTTTTAGTCACTCCTTTTTTTGCTCTTTCTAATTACCTAGAATTATGGACTAAGATCTCTTGCTATGAATTTTTAATTGCTTTACTATTTTACTAGTAAGTTGGTATGGATATTAGATTTCAAGTGAATCATTAATTATTAAGAAATTCATAGGGATGTGTAATTTATAAAAGTTTTATTTATAGTTGTTCAATTTTTCTTAAATCCAGTAAGCCATGTTTCATAAGTTTGATTTCTTGGTGAATCTATTGGAAGATGTAGATCATTCTTTGATTTTCCCCTTTGGTGATGATAAATATTCTTTTGGAGTTGTCATTGGATATTATTTTTATCCATTACAATTTTTTGAATGGATTTGGAATTAATTATTGGATCTTTAATCTTTGGGATGAGTATTTTGTTGGACTTACAGAGTCATTTGAATGTGTATGATTGTCGATCTTTGGATTCTTCGACATGTCATATTGCCATGCTCTTTGTTGAATTGAAATTTGTTGGATTGTAAAACCTTTGGATTCACTGAGACATGCCAAATTATTGAACCTTTTGACTATTTTTGGACATGTTAGGTTATTGGATATTTTGACTCATACGATGAATGTTTTATTTCCTCAACCATCAATGTTGATTTACCATATTTAGATGATTATGAGATGGCTAGATGATGTCATGTTTGATTGTTTGTTGTATGGTTTGATCGTGGAACTAGCACCAAGTTTGTGATTCATTGGAGATGGGATCCATAGAGTTGATTTTTATGATTGACTTCCATTATTAGTGCATGAGTGTGGCTTTCACTATAGGCCCCATCCAACATGAGAGGAAGTTTCATGACTCATTGGTCATTTGGTTGGTTTCTTCAAAATGTTATATGTGGATATCCACTGGGATAACTCTAGCACCAACATATGTGAGAACCTTGGTGGGATCCACTAGGACACCTTGGTTCATAAAGACTAATAATAAATCCATGCACATGATAATTTTATATTTTGTTGCAAACATTTGGTTTTGGAAACTTGAAAGTATTCATGATAACTTGATACACATTGATACAAAGTGTGGTGTGTGCTAGCCTCGTTGTTTGTTCGATTGATGGATCAAGTGGACGGATGTTGGTATTTAACCATTATGATGGTCAAATGAATTTGATCCCATGTATGTTGAACCTTTAAATTTTTGTGGACTCTTGATCCCATGTTTGATGGATAGATGTTGGTAGTGAATCCTTGAATGTGTTGTGTATTCTCGAATCCTTGTTGGATGAATGATCTTAGATGTTTGTAGTATTTGGAGGATTGGATATGCTTTGCACTATTTTACATGCAAGTTTCCATGCCCTACCTAACCCCATGAGACCTATCCTCATTTAGCTAGAAAAGGGCACCAAGGTTTCTCACTTAGAAATAGCTAATATTTTTGTTTCGTGTATAGGTTTTTAGGCTAGGAGGAGCATGGAGTATATGTGGTACTTTGATGATTTTCATAACACATCATGAAGCTATATGTTATCTAGAGCTATATTTGCTACTTCTTATGTAGATGTATATTAATTTGATTCAAATGCTTAATCTTAAGTTGTTTTTCTAGTATATACAACAAATTATCTATTGATGATGAACCCACATGATATTTAGAGATTGTCATATTTCTTATAGAAAATGTTTGAGATTAGATAATTATGGAATTTATAATATTATTGAATTTGAAATTTATTTTTAATAGTTGTTATTAATTTAAATCTTTAGTACATTCATATTTTTCTTATTAACATTAAAAGATATAATTTTATTGCATTTCTCTTTTATTGGTTAATCTCATCCATATTCTTATGGTCATGGCTTCATCATAATTCTTTCTTTATTTCATTTCATTAAACTGATTTGATTTCATTACTCTTCCATGACCAATCTTGTTCTTTCCCAACATAATGCTCTTCATCCTAAGGATAGGAATGAGGATGTTACATCATGTATCATTTGAAAAATGTTAAACAAAGAGATGATGTTCTATGTAAGAGGATGCCAGCTGAAGTAGAATTATTGTTGTTATATCTATTAAAAATTATATGAAATAAGAACATCAAATAATAATAATATCTTTCATATAAGCTTGGTGAATTGGCCAATATTAAGCATACTTAAATGAAAAGGATTCAAATTTGTACAGGTAAATGATTTTTAATTTCAAGTAGAAACATCAATAGGGCTTCATGTTCCATATTGTAATAGCTTTATCATTTTAGATATTCTTCTTTCCTCAATGTTGTTAGAAAGACATGTATGTAGTTAAATTTGAAATATTTAATTTATTGTATATTTTGTAAATTAAATTCAATATATTCTTGTTTTATAAAATTTAATCTTTTATCCCCTTCATGCTTAGATTTCTTTGTTTTAGCATAGATGTTTATAAAAAATCCATAATTGATGCTAAAAGTGCAACCTTAATTCCATTAAGACATAAATAAACACAAAGGAAAATAGTATTAGCAGAAAACATAATATATTTTTGAACTTTTTACAATATAATGTATTTAAAAATCAAATTATTATGATAGATTCAATTTGGAAATAGGATTCATACCTAGAGGAGTCTACAATTACTTGATGATAGATCCATTTATTTTAAAAAAGAAAACAAATCCTCCTTAAAATATATTGAAATATTAAATTTTTTGTAAGTGATAAAACATTTTCTCTAAATTTTGTATTAAATAAATACAATGATGTCTCTTCTTGTACACAATTAGTCCCTTAAAAGTAATGTTTAATTTTCATCTTCATAGGTCCCATTGTAAAACATGCATTTCCAAAAACTCTAATCAAATAGTTCTTGTTCTACTATTTTATGGAAAGACAATAATGAAAATAGCTTGTATAGTTTCTCATAATAATCAACAAGAATTCCTTGTTTAACAATGTTTTCATAATCTTGCATTCAATGTTTTCCACATCTAGCCATTCTTTATTTGAGAATCGTCTTATTTTTTTTTTTTTGAAGAAAGGTCGGGCGAATTTTCATATCAAAAAAAGAAGCGGTACATGGTACAGCTCGGGCCAGGGCCGCTGGCCCCACGCCAGGTCAGGAAATTCCCGTCAAGAAATTCTCGACAAGGACACACGACCACCCAAAGGCGATCCACCCACCAAGGACCAGAAAAACAAGCCGAAGCAAGGAAGCCACACCCCGGGCGCCCTGTCAACCCGCGTCAGCACCGGACGGAGAATTAGATACCGCTGCCAGTGCTGGTTTGGTCGGGTCCGGCAGCGCGGCGGCGCCGGTTTTCTGCAATTATTTGGGCGATGCCGGTCGTTTGCTTGTTGGGGATGCTCTCCATCCAATCCCGCGCGGGAAAGTTCGGGCTTTGTTCCCCTGGGACAACAGTGACCCCCCCTTGTTGCTCGTGCCTCTCCTCCTCCAGATTCGGCCCTTGGGGCATCGGGCTCTGGTTCACGACGTTGGGGGTGGTCCTAGACCGTAGTCTCTCCAAGACCCGCTGTGTTTGCGATTGTAGCGGCGCCATAGCGGAGGTGATTTCCTGCCAAAACTTGCATATCCTGTTAGAGAGGACGCTCAGGGAAGGGAGAGACGCTCCCTTGAAAATGTGATCATTCCTGGCCCGCCATAGGATCCAGAGGGCCGCCAGCGTAGCCGAATTCCCGGAGAATTCAGGGGTATGAAGTCCGGCCATTCGCCACACCTGCGTGGTCACGCGGCAATCGTGCACGAAGTGCTTCAAAGTTTCAGCCTGCTGGTGACACAGAGGGCACTGGGTATTGATATCCAGCCCTCGAGACCGCAGGACGGCGCGAACAGGGAGGGCCTGATGAAGGATCAGCCACCCGAAGGCTTTTATTTTCTCCGGGAGGATGCCCCTCCACAGTTTCATCCAGCGCGGATCGGCTGGAAACCACTTCTGCAGTAGCTGCCGTGGGTGGAGAGAGAGCACTTCAGCATTGCCCAGCGAGCTGGCATGCCCGCAGAGCTGCTGCCAAATGTGGGAGTCGGAATTGACGGACGTCCAGGGCCTGTATTTCCTTCTCATAACTTGCGCCCAAAGGGAAGGATCCTCGTTTTCGATATACAGGCGCTGAAGGAGCCTATGACGCCCGAGGGACACCTCAAGGGTGAAGGGAAGGAGGCCGATCCCTCCTGCGGATCGGGGCCGAGCGATTTTCGTCCAGGCAACCAGGTGCATCCGCTTTCCCCCTTTTCCCCAGACCAAACAAAATCACGAATTATCTGGTCTGGCAACACCCACGGGCGGGGAGGCCACAGAGGCAGCAAATCTGACCATGGCCCCTAAGACCACGGACGCCAGCACCATCTTACCTTTGCGTGACAGGAAATTGTTTGTCCAGCACGCCACGCGTTTCTGGATTCTCTCAATAAGCGGTTGCCAGGTTTGCTGTCGCTGCCAGTTGTGCATAGGGATGCCCAGATATTTGTCAGCTGCCCCCGGGGAAGAATTCCAAGGATTTGAATAACCTTGCTGCGGACCGACGGATGCGTGTGGGTAAAGTAAAGGGCTGATTTTTCGAGGTTGGGTGCCAGGCCCACCTCCCGGCGCATCCGATCTAGCGCCTTCAGGATTGCCTTGGCCTGCGGTACCGCCGCCCTGGTATAAATCATAGTGTCGTCAGCGAAATGGGCGGTGAGGCACGGGATGCCGTAAACGTTTAACCCCTGGACCCCTTCCTCCCTGCAATACATGTGCAGGAGGTCCATCAGCTTCAGAAAGAGCAGGGGCGAGAGAGGGTCTCCCTGGCGAAGCCCGCGCCCGGTTCGATGGAAGCCCCATAACTGCCCATCAATGTCCAGAGAATACCGCCCCCCTTGTTGGATCTGCAGGCAGAGGTCAATAAAGGCTCTGTCAAAGCCTTTAGCGTGTAGCACAGATCGCAGGGCGGCCCAACTGACGGAATTGTAGGCCTTAGCGATATCCAACTTGATATAAAGGCCTGGTAATCTGGCCGCACGCAGGGAGTGCTGAATTTCCTGGAGCAAGAGAACCTGATCTTGGAGATGACGCCCTTTCAGAAAGGCAGCCTGTTGTGTACCCACGAGGCGCGTCATGAGAGGACTCCAATGGGGCGGAAATGGCCAGGGGAAGTGGGATTTTCTGTTTTGGGCAGCAAAACCACACGTGAGCAATTAATCTCTCTGCGGATCTGACGCCACGCCAGCATGTGGTTGACTGACGCCACGCCAGCATGTGGTTGAAAGCGTCCAGCAGGTTAGTCTCGAGAATGCCCTCGAAAACCCGGAACAGCTCAATGGGCCAGCCATCGGGACCAAGCGCCTTGTCAGCCGGCATGTTTTGGAGCGCATCATGGAGTTCCTGGCGCGAAAAAGGTTGCAGGAGCCGGAAATGATCCGTTTGGTCAAGTATTTTTCCCACCGGCACCGAAATCGTCTTATTATTTTAGGTACTAGATTTTAATATTTGACTTATCTATTAATAGAATAACTAATGGTGTAAAAAATTTGCAAATGAAAATAAAATGATATCCCTCATCACTAAATGTTATTCTTTATTATTTGGCCAAATTATGAATATATTTTTATTATAGTTATTGGATTACAACCAACCAAGCATGGGATGATGTACTCAAAATTTACATACTCTTGGAGACTATGTAGTGGAAAATTGTTTATATCTTAATAATATTTCATGTAATGTAACAAGATACTATACATATTAAAAAATTATTGATTTATTTATATCAACTAGGGAGGAATACAAAGCTCTATCATATGATTAACTTTGAAGTTCCTTGTTCAATAGAAAAAAAAAGTAATTGTGCTTTTTAGTTCAAATTGTAATATACATATTTATAATAAGTAATTTAAATTATGAAATACCTTCTAACTTTTAAAATATGTTAATTAATTTTTATAGAATATCAAGAACATCATTGATATTAAAATAAAGAGTTGTAAAGATGTGGTGAGAGTAGTATTTTCCTTACAAGAAATGCTACTAGACATGTAAAAACTTTTAAATTAATGTATGATTTGGTTTTAAAATTCATTCATTAAGTTGGAAAAGAATGTATTATATAGATGATATTTTGGTGCATGCTTTATTTCTACAATGCAATAAAGGAAATAAAATAAAAAGAACACAAATAAGATTTGTTACAATAAATTATCATTAAGCTACAATATTATTAGCTAGTATGCAATTATGGGGTAGTGAAATCCTAAATATTTTGATTTATAATTCTTCTATAATTAGAAAAATACCATTAAGAAATAATACCATTGGTCAAGATACAATTAGAGAATAGTTAATCAAATACTAAATATTTTGATTGATACTTTTATTGCTTTCTTTTGCTCCTTTTTTATTGGAAGGCATGCTTGTAGGACACTAAAAATGATACAAAAAATTACAAGATAGCTTTAAAACTATGCACTATATTTTAATGTGTATTGAATATATTTACATGTATGACAAAATCCTTTTAATCTTCATGGAAGGACCATCAACATACATGATATAAGTAAACCAATGAAATTCATACAAGCAATGATATTATTATATATATGGTATCTTAGAAATAAGTATGACATAGGTTGTTAAACAATTAGTAAGCATAGGTTATTAAGCATCATTACATTATAACTTAAAAATGACATAACAATGAGGTGTTAGCCTAGTGGTATAGGTCTTGGCCTAATAATCCTAGGTCACAAATTTGATTCTACTAGGTAGGACTGAGTTATAAACTTTTATAAATCTTGAGGTATACTTGTGTTTCAATTATTTAAAGTTCCAACATTCTCACATAAGAATGAAAAATACTATTAGGTAATTAGTAACCAATGAAAATAAAAACCATATAGTAGGCATCCAAAATAAATTAAAGGATAACTATGGTAGAGATTCATAAGTTAATGCATAACTACAATAAGGAATAATAAAATTAGGAATGTATTCATCATAAGATCAAATGAGCTCTATCAAACACATACCTTAATAATTTCTTTAATAATATGTTAAATCTTTTCATACTTCATAAGAATAATATTAGAAACAATAGTCCCTTTATATTTTTCATAATTAGGAGATGCCTATCCAAAAAATTAAATGCACAATTTAAGTGATATCTTATACCCATTCTATGTAAATGAATAATATTTTAAGGCCATAATTGTTTTCAAGCATGCTTTGCAAGATAATGATATTAGATGCAAATCATTTTTATGCTAGTCTTGTTAATTCTTTTTCTTTATTACATGGTAGAAATAAAGCATGCACCAAAATATAAGCATATATGAACTTTTCCACTTTATTATATTTTTCCAAAATTTCCTTTATCTATAAAAATAGAAAAATACTACAGTATAAACAAATCATTCTATACTAATAAGTACTAATAATTAACAACTAAATAAAACTAGATGATTTAAATTAAAATCATTATATCTACTCATGTTAGCCCTTCAATATCTTCAAGCAAAAAGATCCATGTAGTTAGCATCACATGAAACCGATGAAATAAGATAAAAATATTGTTCAATTTTTACTCCAATTTTGATACATGTAAAAGAATTACAATTATTAATTATACAATGTTTTCTTTTCCAACTTCTTGAATAACTTCCAAAAGCAAATCATACATTATTTTAAAATTTTTTATTTATAATAACATTTATGATTTTAAGGAAAACATTTGTTGAAAAACCACCTAGAAAACTCATGTTGTAACCTATAAGTCATCACCACCCAACTTGAGACAAGATTTTATTGTAAATGTAAGTTTTTTTCCCATGAGTTGCAATCTTGCATACCTTAGACTTTTAGGGCTGAAAAATGCCTCATAAGGTGCTATTGCCTCACCTACCAAGTGG
This sequence comes from Gnetum montanum, assembly GCA_015680685.1. Taxonomy (NCBI): domain Eukaryota; kingdom Viridiplantae; phylum Streptophyta; class Gnetopsida; order Gnetales; family Gnetaceae; genus Gnetum; species Gnetum montanum. The sequence goes on along the minus strand of MNCI01022786.1, from coordinate 192,878 downwards.
AAAACGTAATGTTATGTCTATAGATGGGCTTGGGAAGGGTAAAAATACCTTGGAAACCACCAAATTTAGGCATTTTCATGGGGTTTTATGGTGGTATAGTCTCAACTACGTTGGAGTCACCTACACCCAGCATTGGTGGTGTTGTATTTTTCATTTCCCAACAATTCCTACTATTTATGAGAAAACCAAATGTGGATATTGCAAGTTTAGCATTGGTGGTGTTGGATTTTCAATTTTCTAGCAATTTTCAAAATAGTTGCTACAATTCCTAGTAGTTACAACATGGACAACGTAGTCATCTCAAATATTTAGTAGTATTCACATGGCTATCATAGTCACCACATTTCGTAGCAAATTTCAACAATGCCACTGTAGCTCTCCAAGGCCAACATAGTTGAGGTGAAGCTAACATATTCACAAAAGTTCATTTACTATTTTTAGTATCTAGTGTGATTTTGATGATTCTTGGGTATCAAAACTTTCCATAAATGGTCAACTATGCTGGGAATTATGGCTTGCAACACCTACAAAAAATATCAATCTATCAGCAATCATGGTAGAAATTTGAAGCACAAATTCAGCAATTTTAAATCCTATAAAAGCCAAACTTAAACACTTCATTTTGGTTCTAGAAAATTTTTTGCAACCATAATACTGTAGCAACCTTGAGTACTGAAAAAACCCATTTTCAGCACTAACAAGACTTTTGGAGTAATTTTGCATCTACCTTAGCACTAGAGAATCTTGGCATAGTCCTATTATCACAAAAGTTAGATACCATTATTCACACCATTTACATACAAAAGTTGTATATTTAGGCAAAAACCCATAAGAGGCTTTTGACAAGTGTAGTTAGGGAGTACTTGGATCATGGACTTTGACTATAGAACATAACCTACTAGCTTCAACAAGCTTCAAGCTTTATTCAAACAACCTTCTTCTACGCTTAAGCACATAGTTTGTACTCCTTGAACTCTATTCTTTGAGCATTTTTGCACTTTTAATAAATTTTTTCAGCTCATTTATAGTGTATATTTTATTCCAAGTTTAATTCATTGATTATATTCCATCGAATTTTCAGTTTTATTTTACCTTTTCTGCTTACATTTTCTAAGTCTTTGGATGATTAGCCAAACCATCCAAGGTACCTTGGATCCTATTTGTCAAAGGCCCTTGGGATCTATGGTTGGGTTGTTTCACCTAGAATTTTTCATTTTTCTAACAATCAAATTTTTTAGGCACAACAATTTTTTGATGCTAGAAGGAGGGCCTCCACCCAAATTCACAATCCAAAATATTTCCCAAAATCTTTTCCAACCAATTTGCAAAACATTTTCTAAATATTTTCCAAAATCAAGTCTACTACATTTTAAGATCCAAAACTGGCAAGCATCTACCCATAAAACCAACATTGGTATTCAAATTTCCACAACTAAATACCTAGCATAGTTGTTATGGGTGATTTGGATTTTTACATAATTTTCACAGCAATTTTTGTACCTTCTAAGGCTAACATAGTCAACACTTGAACCTACAAAACCCACATTCAGGATATCCTAAAAACCAAAGCAGCTCCATCCAAAAACCAAAATCCATCCACTATGAAATTTTGTGGAAAACATAGTGTAGACACTTCAAGGACTCCAATGTAGTCCTTGGAAAACCCAAAATTCTCACACTTGATTTTTCAAAGCTAATGTATAGCCTCTAGGGTAAAAAAATTCCTAACTTTGTTTACCAAGAGAAAACCCATTTCTCACCATCTACCTCAACATACTTGGCTATAGAATACACTGGTCTACTACACATCCTCCAACATACACATTGCTGAAAAAACTAGCATAGTTGCTCTTTCCAACTTCCACAACTTTCACAGCGTTCCAAATGTAGTACACATCACTACCACTACAACCTACAATAAACCTGTAATTGTAGTTTACACCATTTTTTCATCACAACCCCTTACATCTTGAACAATTCCACTTGTTGGAATTTTTATACATAAAATTAATTAGAAAATTTATTAAAGTAATTTTAAAATGAAAAACTGTCTTTCAACCAATCAATCATTTAGCCCCTCAACTTGACCAACATGGCATCTAACCAAGATGTTGTGAGTGTTTATAACCCAAAAGACCATACTGTAGCTAAGTGCATGTAATTACTTAGGTTAAGGGGGAAAAGCCTATTTTTCAGTCATAAATAAAGATCATTACAACTCCATTTGTGCCAAAATCCAAGTTGGCTTACTCATTCTACGAATGGATGCCAAGGCCAAGCGTGAGTATGAGTTAATACATCGAAATGAAAAGGAGTTCATACCTACCTCCTATGATAAGACACCACTCAATGACACATATGCATGTAGACTAACTCATCTAATTAACATGGAAAATAGAGTAAAAAGCTCAATTCATAAATCCACCATTAGGATCAAGATGAGTTTGAGGTTAAACCTAAAATGGAAAATTTTATAGGAATCCTTTTTCAATAATCGACACATAAAACCATTGCACTTACTTCAACCTCCCCAACCACTTCCATAGGACAAGTACCTCAACCTTTGTCTCCTGTCTATCCAACCATGTTTGGGTTATCACTCATTATAGTGATGCATTAAGCATAATTGGTATCCCAAAGCACATCCATTTTCTCATCCGTGTTGTTCACCACACAACCATGGTCATCTCAGCCATCATTTGTGGTTATCACCACCACTCATCCATTTTTCATAACAATGGACCTTAACATGGGATCTCAAATAACCCAAGGGTTACAAAACCCCTTTGTTCCCTGTACTCACTCCAACCACTTTCTCACTATTCGACCCACCTACAACCATGATGGCCCAACCTCTTCCTTTGGTCTCATAATCCATCGTGAGGCCATAAGCATCACAGGTCATACTACAACCATTTATACAAATGCCACAACCTATTGGGATACCCCAAGGGCTAGATCAAGCATTCCAAATGACTTATGATCTTATAAAAGAGTTATGAAAGCTTAAGGCTTCCACAACTCAGATGGTAAAGATTATGGATTTCTATCAAAACAACCCAATCAGTCCTACCATCCCATAGATAACTCTTTCATTGGACATTCCTATATCTTAATTTACCAAGTATAATGGTGAGGATGACCCTAATGCACACCTTATTACATTTTGTTTCTAGTGTTTGTTGTTGCAATCCTAGCCACATACTATAACGCAAATATTCCCTATGTTCCTAATAAGGAAGGCTCCAGATTGGTATCGTGCATTACCAAGAGGATATATATCCTTGCTTGAGGACCTAATATTATAATTCATTAACCACTTCAAGTTTAACTTAAAGCCCAATATGACTCTTGAGCAACTAATGAAGGTCAAGCATGGACCCCTTGAGCCTATTCAAAAATTTATACAATTATAAAATGCGCTTCTTAATGAGATTCCTAAACCAATAGTTGAAACCCTTCTTGTTGCTATATTCAAGGGGATGGTTAATAATTCCATTAAGTCCAAAATCTAGTACATAGGCCCATGGCCACTTAGCTAGGTGTTTTCTCAAACAAAGAACATAGAGGATGTCATGCAGACTAGCCATGACCCTGCCTACATGGCATATAATAATCAACACACTCATAGAGATAAGGATAAGGGTAGGAAAAATAATGTATCCATGGCCACTATGGCCAAAGATAACAAAAACACATAGCAACTTAAAACAAATAAACCCAAGGTTCCCATAAAGAATAAACAATTGTCAACATCTGGGACCTCTACATTAGGCAACACAAGGTCCAATTTCAAATGAAAAGACTAGACTAAGTATAGTAGGATATCATTAAAACCATATGAGCTCCTTGACTAGTTGTTAAAGAGTGTGAGAATATAGTATAAAAAAATGATCAAGAGTGCTTGAAAGAGGCATGATAGACTATGTGAAGTTGCCAAGAACCCAACTCTTGCAACCAAGGATGACCCACTGGTACCCAAGTAATTTAAACTTGATTAATTTTATCATTATCATCAACTACCAAGTCATGATACCTATTCTTGTTTGGCCCTTAAGAATGACCTACAAAAAATGGTACATAATGGGAAGTTGGTCCTTGATGCATCTAATCTAGTCAAAACACAAAACCAATCCATACAAGTCTACAAGGACCCATTGAATGCTAATAGTAGCCCATACAATATAGCGGTGCTTCATATGACCAACAACTCTAGGCCTGCACAAGAGCCATTTGTGATTCAGATACCTCTTCACAATGATAAGGGTCCTTTAACTTATTCTAGTTCAAAGTTCCCTTTTTCGTAAGGATACCATCATCTATACCTCCCAAGGATCCTTTTTTTATTAGGATACCCCCTTCCATTTAAGCCAAACCAATCATTACAACTACACAATGTGCTCCTATGATGGCTAATGCAAAGGCTTCTTCTAAACCAAAAATCAAAAATAAAAAAAAATTAATAACAAAACAACATAAGAAGCTCATGCTCAAGCCTAAAAATAAAGACAATAAATAAGACAAGGCATGGAAGAAAGTGCACCCACTGAAGCTCACTCCTATCTCATCTATCCTAATGAGCTCTAATGCTCAGGCCACTCATACCAGTCAATCATGGGAGAAGCCCAAAGAATAAGGAAATGGAAAATATGCTTAAACACAACCCCTTAAGCATGAATTTCACACTTTAAGGCACATGAAGGAAGTCAAGAACAACAAGAACAAGATGTTGACAACCAATGACAAGGACTTCCTGAATGCCATGAAGCAAGTCAAATAGTCTCTAAAGTAAAAGAATACATTCCTTAGTGATGAATCATATTTTACATGAGCCATGATATCGGGGTGGCTGCAATATTTGGTACGCGATATCATGGCCCAAGATGCGATATTGAGCATGTAATATTTCAGGGTACTCCTAGGCTTATAAATATAGTCCTTGGGCACATGATTTAGTAGTAGTTTTTGAAGTCAAGTAGCGAAATTCTTACAGCTTTTCCATTTGAGAGTTAAAATATTTTTTAAGTGTCCATAGTAGGAGGTCTAAGTGTAATCGAATCTTTATTAAAACATTGATGTACTTGAACACACCATTGTGTTGGAAATAAAGTAAGCTCTTTGATTCATCCTTGCAGCACTTGAGAGTTTCTTTCTTTATAGATTTATACATTGTGATTTCATGTAGTTCACATTTAACATTATTCATTCAGAAACTATTTTTGATTAATTAAGTAATTAATTAAAATAAAGAAGCACAACTCCTTTGAAAATATGTTTGAAACTTGATAGCTTAGAAATGGTTAGCATTTGACAACCCAACAATGTTTACAAGAAGTTCAGGATGTGTTCGGGAAGTGGGGATGGTTACTTATGGTAGGGTAGATTAGACAATAGTTCACTTAGCATTTAATTACCCTTAGTGTTATTATTTTTTTAGGCGATCAAATTAATAAAACATAAAATGATAAAAATCTTATGCCTCAATCACGCTTAAGCATACACTTGCATTTCACAAGTGAGATTGGGAAGACAATGAACGGAGAACATGAACTCACCATTTAGCTCTAGCCTACTTGGTAATTAAAGTCTAAGGAATTCGACTAGATTGCATGTGAGCACCTGTGCTTCATATGGTTCGGTGTAGGAGTACCTCACCACTCATCATTAGTGCTATTGCCAAGGACTTTAGTTCTACGTGTGCTATTTAAACTTAGTAAAACTTAGTAACCTCATTGTTCAAACCCTAAAGGTCGAATCTTACAAAAACAAAATTATTATTACAACTAAATTAAATCTTAACCACACACTGCATATAGATTCATTAATATAAAATTTCTTCTTCTCATAGGAGTCTATCTATACCGAGGGTAGACCAATTTCCTGAAAAATATCAGGTGGTATATGCTCATCTTAATGAGTATGTACTAGACCTCACCTTCATCTTACATCAAGATGAAATGCTACAGTGGCATGACATGGAAGGCAACATTGTGTTGCCACCAGATCAATCTATTCTAACTATGCTCCATCTAATGCTTGCATGACATGGACTTCAACATCTTCATGAGGAGTATGAGATGCGAGATCCCGATTCAAGGGATTACCATCCCATTGAAGCACAAAGGTTAAGGGATTGTCAACTAGAGCAAAAATATGAGCTTTTGAAAGGTAAGGGGTCAAATAATTTTCCACATCCACTTGGCCCATTAGATGGAGGCAAACACTTCTATAGTGACGTTTCCTTTGGTGACACTCCTCTCTTTGACTTTGGTCAAGGGGTCCTCAACTAGAATGTGAAATCCACAATTCATAATCTTGGTTATGGTCAAAATGAATCCAATGACAAAAATGGATCTGGAGGAGCTAGTCATGAAAAGGGGGCAAGTGGAAGTCATGATCGCAATCGTGGTCATAATCATTTAAGAGATGGTCATAGGCATCAGCATGATGTAGGTCCTCCTTCCTCTTTCCCTTCATCATCATCTTCTTCTTCATTTGGCTCAAATTGTGGATGCAGAGGGCATGACCATGATGGAGGTGACCGATGGGATTGAAACAATAGAAGGGACCATTGGGATAGTCACAATTGGAGGTGTGGACAATCTAAAGAGACCCACCATCATGAAAGAAGGGCTAGTAGAGAACATAGTATGCACCATCACAATTTCCTTGATGAATCTCTACATGCCACTCGAAGCATGTTAAAAATTGTAGAGGCTATGAGGATTCCAATAAGACATGTAAAGGATAGCAAAATAAAGAGGCTGTACATGAACAACATCCCTCAATATAAGGGACGCTACGATGTTGATCCACAAAATCATCTCCAAGCCTTCTAGGATGCATGTGCCTTGAAGAATATTGAGAACAATTGGTAGAAGTTGAAATTACAAGGGATGTTGTCCAATTGTGTCATACTTACAAGAATCTATCAATATGAAAATCCCAAGGGATGCTGTCCAATTGTGTCATACTTACAAGAATCTAGGGTGTATGCCTTACATCCATGACTTCCACAAAGGCAAACACCCAAAATATTACCTTATCCACAAGGCAAATCTCAACAGTTCCAACTACCACAGTAGTATTATCCAAGTGGAACTCCAATGCAACCTTATGAATTGTACCAACAATGGTAGTAACCACAATCGTGGGTGTTGGTACCTCAAAGATAGTACTACCCCTACTGGCAACCAAAGTCCTATGGTTATTATGTTCAGAAACCTTCATCTCCATGGGACCCTTCTAGTCATGTTGATGCTTACCAACCTCACCACTACCCTCCTAAAGTTTACCAATTGCCAAATGCAAGGAGTGATGCCACCTACTATCTTCATGTTTCTACTGTTCCTACACCTACTCCTCTACCTCCTGCATAGCTACCACCTACTCCATCCATGCAGGGTGAATTACCTACCCAACCATAGCAAATAAATGCTACAAGGGCAATTAATCTGCAACCAGTTAGCCAACCAAGTGGGTCAGAACCATGATCAAAGAAAAGACCCTTCTTTCAACCTTACAATTCACCAAAGCCCTCAAACACACCAGTGATTAGTAGCCTTGCTCTTCCACCTTCCTTTGCATCACATTTATCTTAGTCCCCTTCAAACAAAAATCTGTCTCAAATCCATACCATGATGTTGACCTATGCTGTATCTGATTGGATTTGAGCCAGTAACCTATCCTAGAAGTTAGCCAATCCTGGGAGTCCCTTAGTAAAAATTGTTGGGAATGAGCCTTGTAAAGCTCTTCTTGACTCTAGTTTTGATGTTAATATGATCTTGCATGAGATGTACACTATGTGAAACCTTCCTTCCTTAAAGAAGAGCAACATCAAGCTGGAGCTGGTAGAACATTCCATCAATGTTCCATTGGGATTAGTAGAAGACATTTTAAGCACTGTTTATGGGTGGCCATATCTTGCTAACTTCCTAGTAATCAAGGTGGAGAACTATAAGGGAGACTTCCCAATTATTATGGGAAGGACATGGTTAAGTAATGTTGATGCCAAAATGAGCATTAGACATCATTCCTTAAAGATATCCAAAGAAACTGAATTTGGGAAGATTGAAAAGAAGAGGGTTCCATGTATTATGTACAACAATTCAAGGTGCCATTATGTATAGAAGCTATGATCAGTGATGTAAATATCTATCTCTACATGCAAGCAGTGTGCACCAAAATTTGAAATCCAAAGATGTTTGTACATAGCAACCACAAAACAAGAAGGCACCCAGTGGCTAACAGCTAATTCTAGTAGTAGTACATTGTGCATGAAACCTACAAAGGACCTAACATGTGATTATGTTGCAAGTATGGATAAAATTGAGCAAGTTCATTACCAACTCTCCAAGAGAGTAAATGATTATATCAATTAGGGAGAGTTGGAGATTCCTAAAAATTTCAAACAAGAACCCCTTGAATTAAAGACACTACTGAATAGAATGAAGTATGTGTTCTTAAAAAATTGAAAGCTAGTCATTATTAATGCCAAACTTACTACAACACAAAAGAGGATGTTAATGAATGTTGTGGAAAAATGGTTAGAAACCTTTTCCTAGTCATATTTTGAGCTCACAAGAATAGTTCCAAGAATTTGTCAGCATTGGATATATACTAACCTTGTCGTTAAGCAGAAATAACAACCGTAGCGATGATTGAAGTCCAAATTAAAGCAGCCTATCAAAGAGGAGATCAAGTAACTCCTCAAGGTTGGATTCATCTACACTATTGCAAATAGTGAGTGGTTTAGCCCACTCGTGATCGTGCCTAAGAAAGGAGGAAAATGGTGGATGTGCATCAACTTCTAGCTGCTCAATATGGCAACTTTCGAAGATCATTTTCCATTGCCCTTTGTTGACTAAGTGTTGGACACCATTTTGAGGCATAGCTACTGTAGATTTTTGGATGGTTATAGTGGATATAACCAAATCCAAATTGCACAAGAGGACTAGGCAAAGATGACTTTCACAAATCCTTGAGGGAATTTTGCTTACCGTCAAATGTCACTTGATCTATGTAATGCCCTAGCTACATCACAAAAATTAGTCCTTAGAATTTTTTAACAACAAATTGGTAGTGGGGTAAAATTCTTCATCGATAACTTTTCAAACAATGGAGCTATATTCAAGAAAGCCCTAGACTATCTTGAGCTGGTGTTGAGAAGATGTGTCGAAACAAACCTCTGGCTCAATTGAAAAACGTTTCATCTTATGGTCCAAGAAGGCATAGTCTTGGGGCACCATATCTCAAAAATAGAAATCAAAGTGAACCTTGAAAAGATAATGGTCATCTAAGGAATAACCCATCAACCAAAGATAGTTAAAGAAGTGTGGTCATTCCTTGGTCATATTGGTTACTACTAGCACTTCATTGAGAACATTTCCAAAATTGCTAAGTTGTTGGTTGAATTAACAAAGAAATATGCACCATTTATCTAGACCCCTACATGTGAAATAGCATTTTAGCAACTGAAGTAGAAGCTTGTTGAGACTCCAATTCTACAAACACTTGATTGGTCTAGGCCATGTCATGTGATTACCAATGCATCAGATTATACTTTTGGGGTAATGCTTATGTAGCTGGATGATCAACACATCCATATTGCATTCATTGCATAAGCCAAAGTATTGTAGGTACACAACTAAACTACACCACTATGAAAAAAGATTTGATGATGGTGGTGTTTGCCTTAGAAAAGTTCAGGCACTGTGTACTTGGTTATAAAGTGCTTGTACACATAGATCATAGTGCCATCTAGTTTTTGATGAATAAACCAACATTGAGCCCCCATGTCATATGGTGGATCATGATTTTGCAAGAGCTTGATCTCACAATGGTAGATCAAAAGGATGTAGAAATTATGTTCATCAATCACTTATCATGACTAAGATGGTACGACAAGGAGAAAGAGAGCCCCTTATCTAATCAATTTCCTAATGAATCTCTCTTTGCAAGGGCTACTAATGCATAAATGCCCAATTAACTAAGATGGTATGACCCCATTCTTACTTATCTACTTAGGAATGAATTACTGCAAGGGCTAGACAACCAAGAAAAACAACAATTTCTTCACCAAGTTAAGTGTTTCATGGAAATCAACAAGAACCTTTACAAAGTATGTTCCAATGGCTAAGTACACTGGTGTGTCTCTAACATGGATGAACTACGCATTCTCCAAGATGCTCACAAAGGCCCTTGTGGGGGGCCATTATGGTAGGAGATGCATGACCATAAAAATCCTCATGATAGGATATTACTAGCTAACAATCTTCAGGGGTGCACACCAGTTCATCTGCACTTGTGATCATTGTCAGAGAGATGGTGGAATGATAATTCAAATGGAGAGGCCACAGTAATGGATTTAACCTCTTGAGCCATTTGATATTTGGGGCATTAACTTTATGGGTCCCATCACACCTATGTCAAATGGAATGGCATATATAATAATCATGGTTGATTATTACACTAAGTGGGTAGAAGCAACAACCGTCACCAATTGTACATCCACTATTGCTACTTGGTTTGTACAACAAAACATCATAAATAGGTTTGGTGTGCCTTGTGTGTTAATTTCTGAAAATGGAACTCATTTCATAGGTGCCACTTTTCAAAAACTTATGCAACGCTTGGGGGTTGACCACAAAATCACAATACCTTATCACCCTCAAGCCAATGGTCAAGCTGAATTCACTAATCAGGAGATTACAAAAATTCTAACATGCACTATTAGCAAGTACCTAAGGGGCTAGAGCATCAAATTAAATGATTTCCTTTAGATCTATCACTCCACATAGAAGCCTCCCATAGGTTATTCTCTCTATGAGATCATGTATGGAAAACTACCAACATTTCCCATTCAATCCGAGCTCTGTACACTCTCTACAGCTTGTGACCTTGACATGGATCTAAGTTTAGCATAAAAGAAAATATTAATGAACCTCAACTTGCTAGATGAAAATCGATTAATGGCCCTATCATCCAACAAAAGTCATAAGACATTCAACAAGAAATGCCATGACCTCAAAATAAGAAAAGTCAAGTTTCAACCAGGAGACAGGGTTCTCTACTAGAATCCTACACATGTACCTCAACAAACCAAGTTTCAAATGTTGTGGGAATGCCCATATATTATTGAAGAGACATTTCCATTTAGGGCCATGATTATATATAAACTTGATAGCCTAGATAAAAAGCAATTAGTCAACATCCAACAACTGAAACCTTTCCATGAGCCCAAGTTAACTAACCCAACAGACACCTCGCAAGATGGACAACCACACTTAATATTTTGGATCTCCTCCTTCCAACATACTCATGGGGGAGATGGCCATCCACACTAACACTTTAAGTGGCTCCTTAGTATTTTTATTTTTATCTTTACACATTTTTGGTTTTACAACATTTTTTTTCATATTATTTATTTTACATCTTTTTGTTTTTCAGGTTATTGATCTTTTCTAAGTTTTTGTTTTACACCATCAATAGTATATTTAATATTTCTTGAATATCTTTTACTTTATTTTCTATTTTCTTATGTTTGGTATAATTCTCTACTCTTTTTGCTAATAAGGTGCCAGGTACAATGATAATGTGCTACTTAATGGTGGTATGTATCATTTGTAATTTGATTGTTGATGTCTATTTTTTGACCTTAATATCTTTACTAACAACTAGGACATGGTTTATTTTCATGCAATAGGTTATGAGTCAACATCATCTACCCATCCACACTCTATGGTTCTCCTTGTTTTCAAAATGTGCAGTCCCTTTTTCATTAATACAACTTTAATAAATTTGTGACTTCTGTAGTTTCTAGAATTGGGAAAGATTTAATGGTTAGGATAGGGTATGGCTTCAAAGGGATGTGATATTCTTCATGCTTTTCCATTTTCCTATGTGTGGAAGTGTTTGCATGAACTCCTCACCATTCTGTGCCATTCCATAATAAGAAATTGAATAAGTCCTTACATGGTGTGGTCCTTAGAAAAAAAACAAAAAAAAAGAGAGAGAGAAAGAAGAAGATGAGGATTCAACGTACATCCCTTTGAAAAATAAATGCAAAAATGCATGGGTCTTTGCATGGTGTGGTTCCAATTCAGAAAAATAAAAATAAAAATAAAAATAAAAATTCAAAGCACACCCCTTAGACCAAATAAAAGGGCTACAAGCACTAGCTATGGGACTTTTCTTGTCTCCTCTAACTAAGGCCCTTTCTCAATTCCTATTTCTTCTCCAATTAGGAATGGTGGTTGTTTTGTGTGAGCATTCTTGTGTCTCAGGGGATAGACTAGTCTTAGAATATTGATGCAAGATCATTGAAAGTGGTTGGTTTTGGTCTAAACTAAGGATGGATTCTATTGAGTCATTTAATCACAAACTCTACAAGGGACTTCATGTGACCATAATTAGGAACTCCATTCCATTCTCTCTCTCATACATCTATTCTTTTCATGCCTCACCTCATTGCCAGTTTCGTGTTTTGATTCGATGTTCTGGTTTGATGTGTTGAGATTCTCAGTTAGTTACTTCTAGGTTTTTGTACTTAAACTTCCATAAGCATTAATCATTCATGGTGCCCATGAACTCCTTGATTTCAAGTTATGCAAGGGCATAAAAGGCCTATGCCTACTTTGGTGAGGACCCACTTGCATATCTTTTGGTTTGGTTAAGTTAAGTTTTTTTAACCTTAGACATTTTTACAATTGAATTCTTTTTATTTATTTACCCCATAAATGCCATCTAATTATGCACACCTTCACAACTATTTTTAGTGAATACTTTCCTTTTATTGTTATGAATTTCTATACCTTCTTTTTAGTATTCCTTATGTTAAGCTTTTTTTAAATTTTATGGATTTTTTCTCTTACTTAATCTATTTTTCAATCTTCCCCTTAACATTACCAAGCAACCAATCTACCAAAATCACAACTTAGCTAGATAAAATCACTAACAAGAAAAGGTATTCAACCACTATGTGTTATAATTTATATAATAATGCTTGATTTGTTGTGATTGGAGTGGGAAGCATGGACTATAAATGAGACTATCTTCCCCAAGGATGATGTAGCAATATCACTCATGGGAGATTGTTCATGACCACTAGATCTCTTCTACCTCTTCCTCTCTCTTTTGTTTCCAAGAGGGGTTGGATGTCCATTGGATTCAAGGGTGTTCTTTCTTGTTGTTATGAACACCCAATTTTCTACACAATTGTAATGATGTATGCGCAAGCACTTTTGTATTTGTCTATTTTCTCTGTGTCACTCTGCATGTTAGTTAAACATTCCATACCTCCTAATATATTTTTTAAGGGACTTGTTCTTCTTTTTTTGTATTTGAGTATGAGTTTTCATTCAGTCGTGGGGGTATGATGAATCATGTTTTACATGAGCCCCAATATTAGGGTGGTCATGATATCGAGTACATGATATTGAGTACACGATATCATGGCCCAAGATGCGATATTGGGTATGCGATATCGTAGGGTACTCCTAGGCCTATAAATACAGCCCTTGGGCACACAATTCAGTAGTAGTTTTTGAAGTCAAGTAGCAAAAATCTTGTAGTTTGTTCATTCAAGAGTTAGAATATTTTCCAAGTGCATGTAGCAGGAGGTCTAAGTGTAATCAGGTCTTTATTCAAGTATTAATGTACTTGAACACACCATTGTGTTGACAATAAAGATGAGCTCTTTGATTCATCCTTGTAACACTTGAGAGTTTCTTTATTTATGCATTTATACATTGTGATTTCATGTAGTTCACATTTAACATTATTCATTCAATAATTAATTTTGATTAATTAAGAAATTAATTAAAATACACAAGCACAACTCCTTCGAACATATGTGTGACACTTGGTAGCTCAAAAATAGTTAGCATTTGACAACCAAATAGTGTTTACATGAAGTTCAATATGTGTCCAGGAATTGGGGATGGTTACTTATGTTAGGCTAGATTATTGTTTTAGGTGATCAAATTAATAGAACATTAAATGATAAAAATCTTATGCCTCATTCACACCTAACCATACACTTTCTTTTTACAAGTGAGACTGGAAAGACAATGAATAGACAACACAAACTCACCATTTATCTCTAGTGTACTTGGTAATTAAAGTCTATAGAATTCAACTAGATTGCATGTGAACACTTGTGATTCATATGGTTGGGCATAGGGGTACCTCTCCGCTCATCACTTAGCCTATATGACCTGGTCACGACCTCCACTAACCACCATGAAGTGCTAGTGAAAATGATGACCTGTATTTCCATTAGCAAGGACATCCCTACTAGTGAAGAGTCCATCCATGCAGTGATGGTACTTCCCTTACCAAAGAAAGAAATGAGATCAACAACACTAGTGTTCCATGATAATGAAGTAAAAATAAACCCCCAAGATGGTGAGACAACTAAAGCTTCCCTATTTATAATCATAAGGATAGGATAATACAAAGTACATAGGATGCATGTTGATCATGGAGTGACAACTAATGTAATACCCTATACCATTGTCAAAAATTTATTCCTAATAGAGCATATGCGATATACTTCAACTTCTACCCTTAAATCCTTCAATGGATCTCAGGTGGTCGTAAAAGGCTCAATTTATTTAGACTTTGTGGTAAGGGAATAATTCCCCATAACAGCCAGCCAACTTATTGGTGGTGGAAGAAACACCAAGATTCAATGTCATCGTAGGCAAGCCTTGGCTAGCTCAATTATGAGTTGTTTCCTCATGCATCCACCAAGAAATTCACTTGCCTTATGAGGAAGGTAATATAATCATCCATGGTGATAATGAAGTTCCTTTGGTAGTCAACAACATTGACATTGAATAAGGATCCAAAGTGGAGTTTTAGGAAGAAACTCCTATTTTTAACCATAAAGTTGAGAAGCTTGATAGAGTAGGAGAGGGTAAAATTGACAATGATGAGCCAATGGATACACTAAGGAAAGAGCTAGCCTTCAATGTGATTGAAGGAAATGGGAAATACACGATTATGCAAAGTAGAAAATATACCTTTCATAAACTTTTGAAGATTAGGAAACACTTGCATAATTGATGTATTTCCCCTCCAATTTTCTTACCCTTGCACCTATAACCATGAATCCTTGTTTTCCTATATCCTTCTTAGCCTAGTTTAAATATTATTTTCATGCATCATTTTGCGTAACTTTGTTTTACATTATTTAACCTTACTTCATGCATAGTTTAAGATCCATCTTCATTTATAATTTACATTTTATGCCTTTTATTTTAAACATGAAACATGAAAAATACCATAAAAACTTTAAAACCTAAAAAGTCATGAAAATTTTAAAGCGTAAAATTGACAAATTTTCTTTCCAAAACATAAGACCCACCATGGCCTAAAACTAGCAAAAGATGGAATGCACCATGGCCTAAAATTGGCAAAACATGTGGCCCATCATGGCCTTGAACTAGCAAAAGATGAGGTCTACCATGGCCTAAAACTGGCAAGATGTAGGGCTTGCCATAGCCTAAAACTAGTAAAATATGTGGGCCATCATGGCCTTAAACTGGCAAAATGTGAGGTCCATCATGGCCTAAAACTAGCAAAACATATGACCTACTATGATGTAAAATTGGCAAATAACACATTTTATTGATGAAATTTGCCCATTTACTTACCTCATGATCATTAGTAAGTGTAGTAGAAACTACACATCTCTTTCTTGTAGAGATAGTATGGTTACATGATGTGCCAAGATAGATTATTAGTAATAGAGATGCTCAATTCATGTCACATTTTTGGTAGGCATTTCAGAAGGATATGGGTACAAAGCTAAATATGAATTTGGCTTATCATCCACAAATTGGTGGTCAAACTAAGTGGGTGAATCAAATTCTAGAAGACATGTTAAAATCCTATGATTTTCAATATAGAGAAGGTTGGGATTGGATGCTAGCATTATTTGAATTCACATATAATAACAATTATCAGGAGAGTTTACACGCAACACCATATGAGATTTTATATGGTAGGCCATGTAGAACACCTTTATGTTGGGATACCATAGAAGATTGTTAGTAGGTAAGCACAAATTTGGTGAGGAATACTACAGAGCAGATTCAAGAGATCTAAGATAGATTGAGAGGTACAAAAGATAGGCAAGCGACATATGCCAATCAACATTAAAGGCCACTAAAGTTTGTAGTTAAAGATCATGTATTTTTTCGTGTTTCTCCCTTGAAAGGCCTTACTCAATTTGACCGAAAAGGAAAATTGGCTCTTAGTTACATTGGTCCATTTTAGGTGTTACAGCGAATTGGGAGAGTGGCCTATCAGATAGCATTACCTCCTCATTTGGCACACATGATATATTTCATGTATCTATGCTACAACGTTATGTGCCTTATGAACATCATGTGATTGACTATTCATGGATACATCTACTATCTAATGTCAATTATGTTAAACAACTAGTAGAGATTATTGATTGTATGTTGCAATAGCTACATAGTAAAGTTGTACCTATGCTCAAGATTTTATGAAGTAGACATGAAGCTACGTGGGAGGTAGAGATTGAGATGCATGCAACTCATCTTGAGATCTTCTAGGAGGAAGATTCTTAAGGAGGTGAGAGGATTACATTCCATTCAAAGACATTAGGTATGGTCATATGCTTATGATTTATACATTACGTGTGGAGTCTTGGTGGGTTGTCAGGGACAAGTTAATGTAATATAAATGTATTTTATATGTTATGAGGCTTTGTCTTTATCTTATGATTATGATGTCTTTACATGCTTAACTAATGTGATTCTGTACACTATAGCATTATGTTGTGTGATGTTCAAGTGTGATTTTGACATATAAGTGTGTAGAGCATTTGATAAGGATCTCGTAGGCTCAAACATATTTTGATTTAGAGTCCCGATGTGTTTGTTATGCATGATTAAAGTTCACAACATTAGTTGTGAAGGAAAAAATAAAGATAACTTTAGAAAATAGTTCATTTTTAAAAATAATAAGTAATTTTAAAGGAAAACATAAAGAGTGAACTCGCATTATGTGAGAAAAGAAGCGCATTGTTGGTTTTTGTTTTAATAAAAAGCATATAGTAAAAAGTATAAGTTATATTTTTATTTTTCTTTTGTACCCACTACCTCACCACCGCTTACCCATAGAAATTGGGTTCTGGGTTTTTATTTTTTCTATGGGTGTGTTTACATTAACAGAAATGCATAAGAGCTTATTTTTTTCATTTTTCATTCTTCTCTCTTCTTCTGTTCCACATTTTTTTGAATTCTGAACTTTGTGGATGGTTTTTGCTTGCTTTGAACCTGGATTTGGGATTGTTGCGATCATATCTATGTGGGTG
The DNA here is from genome assembly GCA_015680685.1 of Gnetum montanum. Classification (NCBI taxonomy): domain Eukaryota; kingdom Viridiplantae; phylum Streptophyta; class Gnetopsida; order Gnetales; family Gnetaceae; genus Gnetum; species Gnetum montanum. The sequence continues at coordinate 175,525 of MNCI01022786.1, read as the reverse complement.
TAGAACTTGTTGGAAGTGAAATGGAGTCCTGCTAGATTTTTGATGGTTTTCTACTTGTTTCAACCTTTCTACCCCAATTTTAATTGGTGTATTCTTTTCCCTATATTTTTGCGCTGGATTGATATATATGATTATGTGATGTGGACATGTTGGACAAATAGCTCAAAGATTAAGCTTGGATATGTTATTTTGCCTATTTCCCAAAATTTTTTGATTTTGGTTACGAATTTTATAGTAATATATATGTGATGTATGGTATGATGTGAACTTGTAGAATATGATATGTGATGTTGATGAGACTGGTATGATTGGAATATTATATTTTCAGGGCCCATTGGGGCATGAGCATTTTTGGGAGTTTCAATCCTTCTTGGTGGTAATTAAATATTATGTTATTAAAACTTAAAATGCACATAACTTTGCTTCCATAAGTCCAATTTAGGTAAAATTAGTGTCTTTAGGAATGTTTTGGGAAGTACTTTCTAATCATGAGATTGGTTTTCTCTTTGGGCATATATCATTTTGAAGGTTATTATAGTGTTCATTTTTGTGGAATTGCATGCAATTCAAGAAATATGGTATTGTTTTCTCATATCGTGGTATTAATGTTATTTTGTCAAATCGTGGTATTGTACTCATGGAATGACTGCAACTGTTAGGTGTGGGTATATGTGGTTATGTTATGCTTGTTTGGATGTCTTTGTTCTTATGACATGCATTGGCTTACACTAGCCAGAATGTGTACATGTCCTCATGACAACGCTTGTGATGATTGTTGGCGAGTGGTGCTAGCATGAGGACATGGACCAGTTGGTGATGAGGCATTCTGGAGGTAGTATGGATTGACTCCCACTGTGATGCATCGACGAGGCTCCTATCTTAGGCCTCATCTTTAGAGTAAGAGAGCATAGGTGTGTTTGTCCTTACAGCTGGTACATGACATAGGTGTGTTTGTCCCTATCACTAGTCCTCCAGAAGGCTAGTGGTTGCAGGTCATAGGTTGATGGACCCTAGCATCAGTTGGATAAATAAAAGACTAATAAAATACCTACAAGCAATGGTTGTTATGAGTACTCATGACAATGTTTCACATGCTACAATGAGTGCAGATATGCTAGCGACCACATGAGCTATGTATATGATAGTATTGGTTTGTGAGTCATATTGTTGATAATATGTGTTATAATTGGATTATGATTGCATGGATCATGGATTGTTTAATGATATATCATGGGTTTGATGACATGGACATGATGGATGATGTTGAACTATGGCTTTATCTATGATTGTATGATAGCCATCTATCCTCTTCAATAATGATTATGTTAGCATTATAGGCGATATGGTGTGTGTGTTGTTTTGAGCATGCATAAGATTAACAATTGTTGTAGGTTACCTTTTATCCCACTCCTCTCCTTTAGTAGAGCACTTGTCGACCATATAGCAGGGGAAGTGTAAAGGCTTTCCACTCAGTTTTCTATTGACCTTATTAAATTATAGGTGAAGGAAATAAGATCCCAGATGAGCACGGAGAGGGAGAGTAGAGGAGGGAAAAATCTTCAATGCTTGGTTAATGTATATTTTCATGTATAGTCGTATGGACTATGTATTGTTGTATGAAACTCTCTATACTCTTATATATATAATGATGATGTTTATGTGTTATTGTGTATTTTAGCAGAGTACTGTAGTATGAGATTTCTATGCAATTTGACCTTCCTTAATATCATGTATTCTATAAATCATTGGTTTTTAGTTATCATGCTTATGTTGTAAGATGACTTGATCCTAGGCATCACCCTACACTAGCTAGTGTAGGGTGTTACAACCTAGGTGCACCCACTCAAAGAGATTAGGCTTTCATTCATCTACCAACCATCATGCTTGGTAGGATAAGCCTTGTAGCCTAGGATGATGATCTTTTTCTTATAATGACTCACAAATAAATTTGTCAAAAATATTTATGTGACAAAGTTGAAAGTAAGGTAGCAACATACTTGCGATCATAAAGAGACCACACATATTTTATGGGAGCAAAATTTTACAAAACCAATTAACAATTTTGTAATTAATAATTTTCCTTCGCCATGAATTAATAATTTTGCATGTTCTTAATAATATCCTATTATTATTAAGAATCTTTCTCTTTAGCAAAATTATTTTGTATTTAAGAAAACATGATTAAGTAAAAAAGAAATGATCCTCTTGAATAAAATTTCATTAGTGAAATTCAAAGAATCCATTTACATATCAAATAAATTTTATGATTAATAAAGTGTTAGACCTTGCAACCAGGATTGCATTTGAAACATACAATATGATGATGATTACTATAAGGTGGCCTTGCAAGTTCTGAGAACACCGAAGGATTTTGAGATTCAGGAAGGACTTTAGATAGAGAAAGGGTTTACAGTATATTAGGGTTTGGAAAAGAAAAATACAGTAACACAGATCTGAAAAGATGACTCTAAGGATCTTATTGCATTCACCTTAACAAGGGCCATGGCATCAATGTTGCTTATCTGTGCAGTTTACGTTCCCTTTCCTTCTGTCAAGATTAAATCAACCTGTTCCCAATTCTTAGTCACGGCTACCCACTCCATAAATGTAGACGAGGAGTCTCAAATTTTAAAATTTTTTTAAATAGACAGCCAGCAACAATCATGGATGATAATGGGAAAAAGGAGACAAACACATGCGTAAATGGTTGCGTTCAATCAAAAAGCACATGGCTGCCTTAAATAAAAAGCACGTAATTGGTAGCATGGTGGCAGTGTTAGAAATATTCTGTGCATCAAAAACCGGATTGCACAAGCGGAAGCATGTAAAAAACAGATCTCTTAATCTACAAATGTGCATGAAACAAAAATGCACAAATCAATTTGAAAAACAGATAGAACTGACCTCCAGCCATTGATGCCATTGATGAATGTTCTGGATCTTCTTTCACACAGGCGCTCTGCGGTGATGGTGTATGCAGACTGTAAGCGACTCTGAAAGGGACCTGAACTGCTATACTGCCATTGATTCCCGGTGCCGTGTTCTCCCATCAAGAAACCATAAGGCACCGGAACCAGTTACCATTTATTAGAAAAATATGAGACCATTACCGATAACAATGAATAGAAATTTCCAAAGCTATCACATTGTTACATTAGAAAGTTGAATCGTTTTTAGGACTTTCCATGTTTACGTAGGAGGCATGTTTCCGCAATTGTCACAATGTAGGAGGCATGTTTCCACAATTGTTACAATCTCCCACTTGGTCTCCATATTTATTCTAATATCCAACTTTCAAGAAACAAATACATGAATCATGGCGATAGTTCCTCTTAATGCGAGTAGTATCTTCCATGTATTACAATGTATTATTTCTCAAAGTTAATTCCTTTATATGGTAACTATAACTGTATGAACAAACCCAATGTTTATTCGCGGTCCAACCTTATGTGTGTGTTCTCTAATGACTTTATGCGCAACTGTATGAGAAAACACACAACTGAATAGAGTTTCATTAACACTGTAATGTTGTACAACATATTACATCATGGAACCAAGTTCCATCTGAATGACATGATCCTTGAATGACCGTGGTGGCATTCCTTTGGTCAAAGGATCAGCTAGCATTAATTCAGTGCTGATATGATCTATGACCACTTTATTTTCTTTAATGTGATCCCTTATGGCTAAGTACTTTATGTCAATGTGTTTATTTCGACTGCCACTCTTATTATTCTTAGCCATAAAGACAGTAGCTGAATTATCACAAAAAATATGTAATGGCCTAGATATTGAATCCAGAATTCTAAGCCCTGATATGAAACTCTTTAACCATACACCATGTGAAGTAGCCTCAAAATAAGAAACGAACTTTGCCTCCATTGTGGAAGTAGCAACCAAGGTTTTCTTTCCACTCCTCCAGGAGATGGCTCCTCCAGCTAGCATAAAAACAGAACCTGATGTTGATTTCCTGGAATCAACGCAGCCAGCAAAGTCTGAATCGGAGTAGCCAATCACCTCCAAATGGTCAGTTCATCGATACATAAGCATGTAATCCTTTGTGCCTTGAAGGTACCTCATGACTTTCTTTGCAGCCTTCCAGTGGTCGATACTTGGATTACTCTGATATCGGCCCAACATCCCCACAGCAAATGCAATGTCAGGTCGTGTGCAGACCTCAGCATACATAAGGCTTCCAACAGCTGAAGCATATGGAATGTTGCTCATGTGACTTTTCTCTAAATCATTCATAGGGCACTGGTTCAAATTGAACCTGTCACCCTTTACAATGGGTTCAATACTTGGTGATCAATCTTTCATCCGAAACCTCTCTAGAACTTTATTAATATAGGTTTCCTGCGATAGACCCAGAATATATCTAGATCTATCCCTATGGTTCTTAATGCCAAGGACATAAGATGCCTCACCCATATCCTTCATGTCAAAATTCTTAGAGAGAAATTATTTCACCGCATATAAAAATCCATGATCATTGGTTGCAAGAAGGATATCATCCACATAGAGGACAAGAAAACAGATTTTACTCCCACTGACCTTTTGGTATATGCATTGATCCATGATGTTTTCTTCAAAGCCAAATGAAGTGATGACATCATGGAATTTCAAATACCACTGACGGGAGGCCTGTTTCAAGCCATATATAGACTTCTTAAGCTTGCATACCAATTGCTCACCATCATTAGAGGAGAATCCTTCAGGTTGTTTCATATAAACCTCTTCCTCTAGATCACCATTAAGGAATGCTGTTTTCACATCCATTTGATGTAGTTCAAAATCAAAGTGAGCTACCAATGCCATGATCACACGAAGGGAGTCCTTCTTAGATACAGGAGAAAAGGTCTCCATGTAATCTATTCCCTCCTGCTGAGTGAACCCTTTGGCAACAGGTCTAGCCTTATATCTTTCAATGTTGCCCAAGGAGTCTCTTTTAGTCGTGAAGACCCATTTGGAACCTATGGCTTTAACACCATTGGGCAACTTGACAAGATCCCAGACTCCATTAGTGGACATAGAGTTCATCTCATCTTTCATGGCATCATACCATAAGTTGGATTCCTTACAACTCATGGCTTGTGAAAACGTGTCGGGATCATTTTGGGCTCCTATGTTGTAGTCAGATTCCTGTAGATACACTATATAGTCACTAGGAATCGCTGATCGCTTTATTCTAGTAGATCGTCTTAATGTTGGTTCATCAAGCTCCTGAGGGGCAAGATGATCAACGGGCTATTCAACAGGACCTGGTATCTGTTGTTCAGCAGTTTGTGGAACTTCAACGACTGGTGGATGTACATCACGTATTTGTACTATAGGCGTGTTGTGTATAACAATCAATCGAGTACTTGAAGTAGAGGGTTGAGCATCTGCATGATCAGTCGTTGGAATTTCGTTCCAGGAATGATGACTCCCACTAATCAAGTCATTCTCAAGAAATTTAGCATTCCTTGATTCCACAAACCTAGTAGTATGTGATGGAAAATAAAATCTGTATCCCTTAGACCGTTCGGCATATCCAACGAAATACCCACTTATGGTCCTAGGGTCGAGCTTCTTCTCTCATGGATTATAGACTCTTACCTCAGACGGGCATCCCCAAATGCGTATATGTCACAAACTCGATTTCCAACCTTTCCACAATTCAAATGGTGTCTTAGAGACAGCCTTGGTTGGAACTCGGTTTAATATATACACTGCCATCTTAAGAGCTTCATTCCACAAAGACTTAGGAAGCTTAGAGCTGCTAAGCATACTCCGCACCATGTCTAATAATGGTCGGTTTCTTCTTTCTGCCACACCATTTTGGTCCGGAGAACCAGGCATAGTGTATTGGGCAACAATCCCATGCTCTTGAAGAAACTTAGCAAAGGGACCAGGTGCTTGTCCATCCTCAGTGTATCTACCATAGTATTCACCACCTCTATCAGACCTCACTATCTTTATTTGCTTACCGCATTGTTTCTCTACTTCAGCCTTAAATACCTTAAAGGCATCTAAAGCTTCATTTTTGTGATGAAGCAAGTAGAGATACATGTATCATGAGTAGTCATCAATAAAGGTAATGAAATACCGTTGATCATATGCATCCATATCTGGACTACAAATATCCGTATGTATGATTTCTAATATGGCAGAACTCCTCTTGGCACCTTTCTTTGACACATTGGTCTGCTTTCCCTTTATGCAGTTTACACAAGTGTCAAAGTCAGTAAAATCAAGAGTACTAAGTACTCCATCAGTTACCAAGCGCTTGATTCTCTCAATGGAGATATGGCCTAATCTACGATGCCATAACATAGAGGATTCCTCATTCATAACACATCGCTTAATGCCAGCATGAACATGCATAGAAGTGTAAGAAGTGTCGTTTTGTAAATTAAGTTGAAAAAGACCATCTGTTAATGTACCATTTCCAACTATTTCAGATCTATAAGATAAACTGAACATAGTATCTGAAAAGTTAAAGGAAAATCCCAATGATACAAGCCTTGATACAGAAATTAAATTCCTTGAAAAACAAGGAATGTAAAATGTCCTTTCCAAATCCAAAACAAAACCACTACTTAAAACTAATTTGCATGTGCCAATCGCTTCCACATGTGAGCACATCTTGTTGCCCGAATAGATGCACAACTCACTTCCTACTAGCTTCCTTAGGTTTGTTAATCCCTACAAGAAATTAGTAACATGGATTGTAGAACCGGAGTCAATCCACCATGTGTTATGACTAACATCAACCATATTAGATTCAAAACAAACAAATGAGGATTGAGTACCTTTCTTTTCAAGCCATCTCTGATGTTTAAGGCAATCTTTCTTTATGTGCCCTTTCTTTTTACAGAAAAAGCATCTAGATTCCTTCTTGATATCAGCTTGTGGAGGGATTTTTCCCTTCCCTTTAGTGTTGACTTGTTTTGTATTCTTTCCTTGCATGGCCAGATGCACACTTTCCTTTGCTTCCATGGCAAGTCTACCCTCTTCTTGCACACACATGGTCATCAATTCATTAATTGACCATTTGTCCTTATGTGTGTTGTAAGAAATCTTAAAGGGTCCATACTGCGGTGGGAGCGTGTTTAGGATGTAGTGCACAAGGAAAGATTCAGACATCTCAACCTCAAGTGTTTTTAGTTGAGCCGCTATGTCCCTCATGTGCATGATGTGCTTACGCACACCACCAATTCTAGGGAGCTTCATGGATGAGAACTTCATTATCAAGGTGCTGGCCAACGCTTTGTCTGATGTTTCAAATTGTTCATCAATAGCTTTTAACAAAGCGCGCACATTGTTATACTGTTCCAATGATCCACGTATACCAGCCGAGATCTTGGTTTTTATGAACATTACGCAGAGACGATTAGATCGCTCCCATTTATCATAAAGACCAATATCATCTGGATGGCTGGTTGCATTAACCGCAGGTGGTTCATCCTTACGGATAGCATAATCAATGTCCATCCATCCTAAATGAAGGAGAATTCTCTCCTTCCACACCTTGTAATTATCACCCATCAATTCAGGAATGTCACATTTAAAGTCAGAGTAATTTACAGGTTGCATAGCTGCAAAATAAACATGCTTATGTCACTAAATTTTAGGCTATAAACTGTAGGACATGTGTACCAATGTAAACATGCAAAAATATGAATCACATGACATAAAATTGCCTGTGGGCTAAATTTTAATTCAAACAGACTCATATATCCTTATGATGAAGCTATTAAACTATATTCCTTTTCTTAATCCCTGTGGGCAAATTAAGAAAAATAATTCAATACTTCACCCTGATTAATCACTGTAAATATAATGGAAATTCATGTGGGACAAAATCTATTATATGACAGATGATTAATCACAACACTATATATGTGATGAAATACCTTAAAGCACATTTACCAATGTAAAACATGCAAAATATGAATCAAATGACATAAAATTGCCTGTGGGCTAAATTTTAATTCAAACAGATCCATATAACCTTATGAGGAAACTATTGAATTATATGCCTTTTCTTAATCCCTGTGGGCAAATTAAGAAAAATAATTCAACATTTCATCCTGATTGACCACATTAAATATAATAGAAATTCCTATGGGATAAAGTCTATTATATTACATGTGATTAATCACAATTACTTATGTGATCCAAAACTCTTAATTTATAATTTTGTATAATCAAAGATGTTGTGGCCACTCTATGACTACAAATTATAAGGATCATCAGTAAATGAGGCATACGATTACATTATCCATCAAAATCAATATTGACAAAATGCAATTAAATTCTAAGTAAGCATTATACATCTTTATGGTACGTGAGAATCAAAAATAGACCCGAAGCAACTTCTCATACTTTCAGAACGGACACGGATATGAAGCTCAATCAACAGACAATCCGTGGTGCAAAATAGTGAAACCAAAAGATAGATCGATCTTTCCATGCCTAGACCAAAAATTACAGAAACGGAGCATCAAGCCCCTTCACAATAACATTATTTGTACGAATTCAGCCGTACACGACCAAAGTCGGATACTCGGATCCATGGTGATCCAATGCGACAGGAAAGGAATCTACATACGAAATCAAGATAGTTCGCATTCCACATAATTTTAAATGTTTAATAATCAATATCGGAGTTTGATCCAAAATCCACGCGCACAAGAGATAATCGCTAGGACAGGATTCAAAATGATCCAGAACACATCAAATTCAGTCAACAAAACTGGAATAATATGAAATATGTCTTCTCTAAGTTCAACCTCGAACTAAAAAACGAACCCGCGATCCTTACTTTGCAAGAAGAAACAATACGATAAATCGATTTCGCAAACGATGAAAGGAATTCTGAGAAAAAAAAAAACCCTGCACAGTTTTTAACAGGTACATATGTACCGAAACATGTGTTAAAAGCCACATGTTTCCAAAGAAACCACAGAAACAAATGAAACACCTCAAACCCACACACGTCATTTTTCTTCCGCACAAGACATCATCGTCATCTTCATTGTCCAGAGATACAGCAAGGCAGAGAAACCAAACAAAAACAAGAAACCCCTCACCAGAGCCACGCTCGCTCGGTACAAACACCAAAAAAAATAAAATCAAAACTAAGCATCAAGGCAGAGATCTAGAGCTCCGATACCAAATGTTAGAAATATTTTGTGCATCAAAAACCGGATTGCACAAGGGGTAGCATGTAAAAAACAGATCTCTTAATCTACAAATGAGCATGAAACAAAAATGCACAAATCAATTTGAAAAACAGATTGAATTGACCTCCAGCCATTGATGTCATCGATGAATGTTCTGGATCTTCTTTTACACGGGTGCTCTACGATGATGGTGTATGCAGACTGTAAGCGACTGTGAAAGGGACCTGAACTGCTATACTGCAATTGATTCCTGGTGCCGTGTTCTCCCATCAAGGCACCGGAACCAGTTACCATTTATTAGAAAAATATGAGACCATTACCAATAACAATGAATAGAAATTTCCAAAGCTATCACATTGTTACATTAGAAAGTTGAATTATTTTTAGGACTTTCCATGTTTACGTAGGAGGCTTGTTTCCGCAATTGTCACAATGTAGGAGGCATGTTTACACAATTGTTATAGGCAGTTGCCGTCAAGACTAAATTTTTTTGGGGAAAATCATAAACTGATTCATATCAGGTCAAGTGGATTGTTGGAATGATCATGTATCACATTTCATCATTACCTGCCATCAGCTCTCAAATTTATGTTGGCAATTGCATTTAATAAAAAAATACTGACTAAAAGCTATGGTGGCAAAAAATCATCAGCAGACTATAGAACGTGGCCTTCTTTTGGGCAAACCACCTAAAAATTGTGGGACATAAAAACTTGTCAAACAAGGATAAAACATTGCATGTGGTTGGCCAAAAAAAAAAAAAAAGTTGGCAGAAAACAAAAGTCATCAGCAGGCCAGGATAGAACGTGGCCTTGTTTTGGGTAAACTGCCTAGAATTTATGGTACATAAAAACTGGTCAGACAAGGATAAAACATTGCCTATGATGTGTCTAAAAACATGTTGCCAGAAAACACACAAATATGGACTATTAACAGGAACCTTTGATGGAAAAAAAATACGACGTAATGGTTGGCAAACGAGTTAGAATTTGTGGTAGAAAAAAATGATCAATATAAAACAAAGGTGCCCTTATGGGGGGCAAAAAAAAAAGGGTTGGGAGATGAAAACAGGGTACTTTTAACATGGCCTAAAAAAATCCATATTAACCGTCAGCAAACAAACATAGAAGTAGAAGTAGTATAGAGTATATAACTTTTCGTTATTTATTAAGATAAACTTATGTAATTTTAAAATCTCTGCTTAATACGTTTTATCATTTATTAGCTCATTAATCTTCTACACTTTCAAGTTTATTTATTAAAATGGAGAATTTCAACTTGAGTTTTACTTTAATTCTTTTCCACCATATCACTAAAAAATCTATGTAAGTTTTTATTTGAATTATGTATTTTTACTTGTGCTTTATTTTCAATTTAGTGCGCAAGCATCATTGCCCATCTCCATAGATTTTCAAAACTGTTTGCCACGTTCATACTAAATGTGATAGACGTGTGGAACGATGACGTGGTCTGCGCCAACTTTATTGTGTACCATGCTATCAAATTGAATGTCCAATTTTCACCGTGCGAAATTGCTTGGTCTACGAAGCACTGCATTTAACGAAAAAGTTCGGCTTGAGTTTTGTGTCGAACAAGCATACTTCGGTATATTTAAATTTCCAATGCACAGCATGATTTTCTTCAGCGACAGAAAAACGGTTTGAAGCATGGATCTCTGCTACTGCTTCTTGCCGCTTGTTGCCTCTTTTCTGAGCTTGATACTGTTCCACTTTCTTTTTACAAAACACAACCTTAATCGAAGGTCTGGAAAGCTGAAACTGCCGCCCAGTCCAAGAGCATGGCCTGTAATTGGGCACCTGCACCTGCTGTCCAAGCTCAATGACAGAGGTCTCCAAGATCTCTCTCAGAAATACTGCTCAATCTTTCTGCTGAGGCTAGGCCAAGTCAACACTGTTTTGGTTTCGTCGGCAGAGATGGCTAAAACAATTCTGAAAACATAAGATCACGTTTTCAGGGCAGAGCCAGCAGCAGTGCCACGGAGAACCTGCTCTATGGCGGGTCCAATATCAGCTTTTCAGCCTACAATGCCCACTGGCGCCTGCTCAGGAAAATTGCAACCATACACATGCTCGGATCAAATGCAGTGAAATCACTGGTGCCCTTCGTAGAATGCCAGATCTCCAAGGTTGATCCTCTCGTAGTAAAAGCTTCAACTTCGGATAAGTCCCAGGCGAGTTTGATTCATTACCCATTCATATCTCTGTAAGTAAAAGTAATCATTCATGATACGAAAGGTATGTGTTAACTCGTAATCTTGATATCATGCAGGTGGAGGTAAATTTGAGTGAGGCTGTGACAAAATTGTTGAGGACTATATTTTCTGGGATTGTAGTGGGCGATGAGGACTGGGAGGGAACCGTCGGGCTCCAGCAGTTCGTGGATGAGCGTTTATGTTTGCTTGGAGCTCTTGATATTGGCGATTTTCTGCCATGGCTGCGACGGCTGGACCTTCAAGGCCTCCGTCGACGCCAAAAATTTTTCGTCAAGAAAGTGGGAGAGATATATGACAAGGTAATCGCACACCATGCTGCTAAACGGGGACAAAAGGATATCCGGATGGCTCGCTATATCTGGGTCTGCGAAAATTTCTGCTTGAAAACCAAGTGTATATCATACTACTACTAGTCATTTAAAAAACAGACTAATCAGAAGGTGAAAACCTCTGGCAACGTATTCATAACGTTTCGCGTTTTCCGTTTCGGAAATGGGATCCTGATTCAAAACACCGTTTCTCATGAACAGTAACCGTCACTTGGTGGGCGATACGAAAGCATCCGATGCTTTATTCTGAACAACTGCATCTCTGTCACAAATTAAATGCAGGTCTGCCATGAATTAATGCAGCTCTGCAACAAATTGAATGGGTAAACGGCAAACATGGGGGAAAAAAATTCAAGGTTTATTCTATTGTGAAGACACCAATAAGCAGCACATTTACGTACCGCATTTGGGGCCTGCTGTAAATTTTTATATATAAAAATCATTGTATTGTATTACGTTTTAAATTCTTGTTCTATGAACAAAGAAATATACACGTAATTTTATTAAAATATAAAAATTGGTTTTAAAGCTCGTTTCGTTTTTTGCAACCTGATTGTTTGTCATTTCCGTTGCGTTGCCGTTGCCGTCACGTTGCGCCGTTTTCCGTTTCCGGTAACTATGGTGAAAACGAGGTAATATTCTTAGAGGTTCCAAACTTAAAAAGAGTAAAGTTACTATGGAATTTTATAAATGATTGTTATTGACCTTGTTGATGCGGTGCTTGGTTACGAGGGGCAGATAAGAGGAAACGCCATGAGGACCCGATTTCATGCATGACAAATCTTTTCGGTTGGAACTGGTAACAAATATTATCTTAACAGGAAACACTGTTCACAAGAACTTTAGATCTGTACATGGTTAAGCTTGAGTTTGTGAGAAAGTGCGCTGTAGCAAGATTATATCATAGTTTTTGAAGTAAGCTATAAATCACTGATTTAAGGATTACTTTACTTTCATGGTCAGAAATTTTGCCAACCTAAATTGAATCGGTACTACTTTTATGATAAACTTTATTTTTAAAAAGAAATCAATAAATTTGGGTATCATTTTTGAGACTTTTAAATATAACTTCCTCCAACTTGCCAATTTACAGTGATTTTTGAACATGCATATCTAACATATTTCTCAACCATTTAAACACTGGAATATATATATATATTGCGGTTGCCAATAATAGTTAACCTCTCTGAAAAAGCCCTCCTCTCTGAAAAAGCATGCCTAAATCAGGACAAGAGGATGGCAACATTTACTTGTTTTCTATGTGTCGGACAAATTGGGATTTGATAGATGCATTACCTCCTCAAATGAGTACGTATTTCATAAAATCTGATGAAATTTTGTTTAGGTTTTTACATATACATTGAAATGGCCTCCTTGTCTTGCCTCCTATCCTATTATTTATTGACATTGTTACTTGCTTTTGCTAGATTTAGCCGTTTATGTTGAATTGGTTCTTGTCTTTTTCTATGTACATTCTGCATTAAAATCTTACCCTATCTTATTCTTCTCCTGACCAGAAACTTCATTTCATTGTTAAGTTGCAAGCAGGCAATCAAGATTCATGGCATCAGCATGACACATAGACCACAGAAAACAAGGGAGTACGAATGAATAAACAAACACATGGAAATCACGAAAGGGCTGCTTTGGTAACCGAAGGCTGAAGGGCCAAGTTTGGGTCATACGGAGAGGGGACGGGGCGTGCCAGAAAACATTGCATTTGCATGTATTGGCCTTTGAGAGTGTCAAAAGTTTCCGCCATGACTCACATATTCATGCCTGTTTATTGCTGGTTTTTTCTCTGTTTCTCCTCTCTCCTGAAAACAGAAAAAACTCACATATTCACGCCTGTTTATTGCTGGTTTTTTCTCTGTTTCTCTTCTCTCCGCGGAAAACAGAAAAAACAAAACAGGGTCATCGTCATGGGTCATCAGTCATGACATGATGACGGATGGATTCTTGTTCAACTTTTATTTTATAAATTTCATTGAGACTTGAGACTTAATTTCATTCCTAGAAAGATTGGATTGAGTAACAAAAGGCTTTCATTTTATTGTTGTGATTTTGGTTGTTGCAAAAATTACATGTTTAGCTGGATTATGGCTGTTGAGTAAAAGAGGTGGATTTGATGGCTTTCATACCTTTGCAAATTTTCTTGCTTTAATTTAGCAATGATATTGCCATCTTCTATGCAATTTTTAAGCATTAACAATATTTTGAATTTACATTGTACTTGTTCTGTATTCTACAATGTTCTGTAAATTTTCTCTATCATGGCTTGGGCTTTGAACCCATCTCCCGTTTTTCTTGAGGTACATGTACCTAAACACATTCAGAATCATGAATTCTTGATTCCTCACTTCCATGAATGAAATTCTTTTAATGCATAGCTTGGTTTAGTGTAGCCTACATTTACTTGTTTTTTTATAAATATGCAATAACTAGTACTAGTGTACAATTTATTGTTGTGATGTGGGTGGGTGATTGATTGATTGATGATTGATGATATTACGATGTTAATGAAAAGGACATGACACAAGGAGGCGTGGACACTGTGTCAACGGTTGTGGAGTGGGCCATGTCTAAGCTACTATGACATCCAGATTCAATGCATAGGGTGCAAGCAAAGCTTAGCTCTATGGTAGGTCTTGAGCATTGAGTTAGCCAAGTTGACATGGCCAAACTGCCTTACCTAAGTGTGGTTTGTGAAAGAGATGTTGCGACTGCGTATACCGGTGCCCCTATTGCTTCCTCGTCACTGTGGGGCCAATTGCAACCTGGGTGGATACTTAGTACCATGTGGAGCCACAATTTTGGTCAACGTGTGGGCCATGGCAAGGGACAAGGAAGTGTGGGGCCCACGTGCAAAGGAGTTCTGGCTAGATAGATTTGTTGAACCTGATGCCATGGTGACAACGACAAAGGAGGTATTTTGGTCGTTTGGTGCAAGTCACAGGTCATGCGCTGGCATGAAGTTGGGCTTAGTGATATTGGAGCTTGCCCTAGCACAGTTGCTCCATTACTTTCACGGGAGCCTCCCTCTCCCTCGTGTCGTTGCCACTCACCACAAGGACAACAACAAGGATGACATAAGCCAAAATGCTCAACTTGTGTTGCTACGGGCCTCTCCCCTCATTTCCATGGCAACTCCACGATTTGGCTGATCCTGATCTCCTTAAACATGCATGAATTATAGTAGTCATCTTGGTATGTGATATTATACTAATAATAATTATTGATAAGAGGATTTTGATCACACAATGCCCTTTGAAAACTTGTTTTAAGAAACTATCACCTACAGTGTTTCCTATATGGGTACGAAAACCTAACAATAGTCTCAAANAAAGGTGGAGGAAAAAAAGCTGTATAAAAAGGAGCGCAAAAAAGGAGTAGAGCAGGGAGAACAAGGGGGAGTTGGCAGTTCTTTGTCTATCTAGTTTTCTCTTCCTAAGAACATTGATGTATGCAACCTAGAGCTGTTATTGGACCCTCATAAAGCTGACACTTCATCTTTTGATGTCCCTTCCCTTTCCTGTAGCCTCTTTAACCAGTCTCAATTTCTGTTGAAGAAATGACTTAAACTATGAATTGTATCTTAATAAATAGTTTTTCTCTAGGTTACTAGTGGTCCAACTATTCAAGCGCAAGGATTTGTCGGAGGAAGCTCACTAGTTGGAAGACTATGTAGGTAGGCATGTACAAATAATATTTGAAGCTCTAATCAAATGTAATTGGTTCTTACTTGATTTGTTTCTTTCTTTATTATTAGTATGTGATTTTGAAAGTTGTTCCTAAGAAGCATCATTGGNCACCTTTTGAAGTCTTGTTCCACCAAACTGTTCACATTGGCTGGTCTCTTAGCATCCTCCATCCTACTGTAACCTGCACGCAAATGAACAAAAGCATCAATGTTTCTATAAAAGAGAATCAACAGTTTCATTAACCATCTTACTTGGCAACCGAAATGTTAACAAAACTTGAACTTCCTTTTTAATAAACTTTTAAACTACCCATAGGAAAGCGGAAATGACAGAAGAACGGAAATGACAGAAGAATCCGATATGCAGTAGGGTTTCAGTGCATGAGAACGAGCGCAGAGCCTTGAATNTGCAGTAGGGTTTCAGTGCATGAGAACGAGCGCAGAGCCTTGAAAGTGTGAAGTCATGCACATTCACTTGTCCTGTGAAAAAGTGTAGCAGTCCCCAGAAACAGAGAGCGCAATGCACTATGTGATCCAGAAACAAGCACCAAATGGCAATCTCGGGACATCCACCCCTCATCTACTTACATTGTTGCTATGCCAAGCAAAGCCAATCTCGGGACATCCACCCCTCATCTACTTACATTGTTGCTATGCCAAGCAAAGCCTGCCTGTGAGTGTCTTCCACCATTGTAGGCCCGTGAATATCATTGGCATGATAGATGCCAGTGCCAGGATTACTCTTACTCCTTAGAGAACTTACAACACACAGCAGACGGTAGTCCTGGAGGGACGTATCACAAAACATTGCATGAAACCCTCCAAAAATTATAACAGGACACCACAGGGATGGTCCAATGGCTACAATCCATGCCTATGAATTTGTCTCACCTTTCCTACCAATGCTATCTAGAGCATTACAGAATATCTGGACAAGACTAATGTTGAAAATTCAAGCATGAAACCAGCAACGCAGTGCATGTGCTAAAATAGTGAGTAACAGAAAGGAGTTCCTAATTTTAAGTTCTCAAAATGGCACATTCCCGATGTTACAAAACTTGCCAAAACTTGATAAAAGTTTTGCAATTTCGGCACGAAGATTACGACAAGGAGGTAGTTAAACTCCGTTAAAAATTTTTGAGCGATTGACATAGCCTTTAAAAGTTTCTTAAGTGATGGAAGCCGAAACTTAAGCACCAAAATCTATGTAATTGATGCAACATCAAAAATCAAGATTGACGTCAGACTTCAAAGAAAGAAATGACATGGGGCATAAAAAATACAAATGACGTGAGACACCAAACTTTCTCCTTTTATCTTAGGCCAAGTTGGACTCATTGATATTTTATTTTAGTCATACAAAATCTAAAGGATAACTAAAACACAACCTAAATTTACCATTAATAATATGTGGTGGAATTCATAGGCAAACTAGCATAAAAAATCAACGTTGCATAATAATAGTTGTCTATAATAATTAATAATTCAAAGGTTGAATAATGTTTCTCAAACACACCCCTATGTATCATGTAATTTATTTTAAATAGAGGTGGAAATCATGAAATTGTGAAACTATATCATGGGGGTTGAACTTATCAATTAATAACCCCACACTAGCATGGGAACGTTGATATCAATATTTAGCTCTAGAACTTGAGTTACATGCAAGTGCAAAGATACCAAAACCAATAGAAATTTTAAGAAGTGAAAGGAAATGTAAGATATAAAGGATCAAAATGATCATAAAATCATCACAAAAAAGGATAAGGGAAAATGAGATAAATAGAGAAAAACTGGAAAAAGGTATGAGAAGATTGTTATTATTTTTCTTTTCATCTTTTTGGAAATGGATTAAAGGGGATGGAAGGATAGGATGAGGATTGCATTGGATCCCTCCTTTTGGAAAAACCATTGCTCATGGTGCACTTCATTCTTAAGGTTTTACATGAGTATAGCTAATTAGCTGCATTGCCAATAAACAAAGTCCTTGGAAAACTTTGCCTACAATGTAGTTTAACCTTCCTACATATGCCTTTAATTATAAACTAGACAACATCATAGCTATCACCTAGGTGACAAAGGGTTTTCAAGTGGAGATGAACACACTTCCCCTTGTTGCTCATAGGATAGTCATGGATCATTACACTTGAGGTCTAGGGCTATTGGAAAGGATAAAGGAAAAGAGATTTTCTAAGGTCATGAATTGATTATGGCTAATTATTTTCCAACTTCACATGTTCTACATTCACATAACCATGGTAATAACATGATAAGTTAGCATAAATCCCATTCTTCATAATAAAACATGAATAATAAAGCCAATACCTTGATAAAGATTGGGAAGAATCATAGAATTATTGAAATATATCATATAAAGCAAAGTTATAAATAATATTAATATGATATAACATTAATAATATATAAAATATTTTACTTGTATTGTCATTGAATGATGTCATGATGACCTAATGCCTAGCTACTCAAAGATCATAATGATTATTAAAATTAGAGAAAATGTAAAAATAGATCAAACCAAAACCATTTTGCTAATGGAAAACCAATGATAGACTTAACATGCATGAGAATATGATGAAAAAGAAAATATGCAAATGTCACTATATACAAATAAAATATATAAAAGATGAGAAAAAAATGAAACTAAAGATCTACCAAGTGTTCATGAGGGGAACATGAGTAGAAATTCTTTAAGTGAAATGTATTAAAATTTGTATATAATTTGTTTTCTTGTAAATTAGCAACTTTGTAAACATTGGGGCCAATGACATTTGTGACTTGATATGGGATTGACCACATATAAGAAAACTTATTTTGGGAACATATTTGACCAAATGCTCTATATATTTTAATAAATAGATGACATACTTTAAAAAATTTAGCTACATATTTCTTATTAAACCATCTTTTAATTGTGTGTTGATGATTAAATAAGCTTCAACAGCTTTTACCCTCTTAAGTTTTAAATTCCAAATGTCATATGTGCATGAAATTAAATGTTCATCATTTGTTAAATAATCTAAAAAAGATGATATGTTGGAATTTACAAATTTATTGGAAAATTGGTTCCTGTCCATATACTAGATTGTATTGTATAGTTTTGATTAATTCTTTATAACAAATTCTATGAGCTCATACTACCCATTTTAATTATTCATGCCATGTTTGTGGACTTTGAGTTAGCATTTTTTTAATTCCATCTAATATAATTTTATTGGATGACTCTGACAAATCATTACCTATGAATAATATTTAGTGATAGCTTTGAAAATAATATTATGTACCCTAGCCTAATTTGTAAACTCTATGGATATAAAAGCAAGTCCATTATTGACTACTAAGGCATAAGGGTATTGATACATAGTGATGAGTGGCGAGATACCCCTACACTCAACCATACGAATATGAGCGTAGCATGTGCAATCCAATCAAACTCCGTAGACTAAGTGCTTATATGCCCCATGGAATATTTAAGGTTAATCATTCATTGTCTTCCCAGACTTACTCGTAGTTGTCACAATGTATGGTTAAGTAAGTTCAAGGTATATGATTTTTATGGTCTTTTCTGTTTTATGTCTCCTATGCTAATGAGTGAAGGGTTGAGAAACTAATTACTAACTCTAACTAATGAACTAAGTCTAAATTACCTAGCGTCAGCATCCGTTCCCACTTACCATACACACCCTAAACAAATGCAACCGTGGCTACCAAACGCTAATCGTTACTAGGATCACCATGCATAACGCACGTGCTTGAAGTGGTCATATTGAGGCACTTAACTAGGAGGAAAGGGTTGAGAGAATCTAATCTAGCCTAAGTGCGATGAGCATCCATTCCTTGATTATCTATACACATCCTAATGCATGACTGCCATTGGGATTACCAAGCGTAGATCCTAGGTACGCCACTGGGTTACCAAGTAGTCACACTTAGATGCTCATAATCAAGTCGTACTCATTCTCCATTACTAGGAGATAAGGGTTGAGAAGGAAAATAGTTAATAACATTAAATAAAATCCTATTCCATGCACTGCAAGGTTTATTCAAAAAGTTTGTCTTTATTGTCGTACACAAACTTGTGTTCAGGTACAATGTTTGCTCGAATAAAGATCCGTTCACTTTGGGACTCCTACTGTAGGCACATGGAAAATATTTCATCTTTGGAGTGATCAATCTGCCAGAGTTTCCCTACTTCTAGCCTAGGATTATGAAACAAGGGAGAGCTGCCTCTTATTTATAGATATGACGATGCACTACGATATCGCATACACAATATCGTAGGGGAAGACGCAATACCGCGTACACGATATCGCGCCCCATCACATAGAAATTATATCATTTTTTAAAGATCAGATGTGTGCAATAATCAATAGTCATTATCTTAAACTTATGTTGAGCTATTAATAATGGATTAATCACTCATATAAAACTTAAAGCCCATTGTGCAAATGGTCTAGTTTCTATTATAGGTTATAAAGAAGCTAACCGTTTGGAATTTTTCCATTTCAATATTTGATACTATACACAAGTTTTAACTAGGTTGTAAGCATCATTAAGCATAGTGGGCCAATAGTAACCTTTCCTTATAATTTTATAGATTAACCAGTGATAACCAATATGTCCTTTTTGAGGATTGTTGAACTTAGAAGGGGAGGGGAGGAGGATGAATAAGTTCCCCAAATAAAAATTCTTTAATACAAAGCACACACAAATTTTAACCTAGTTCGCCAACTTGGGTAGTCCACACTTGAAGGGTAGTTCACAAATACACCTCGAGACTTTGTTCCTTTCAAAATGTGGTTTGAATGATACCATGCCCTATACAATCTCTAAGCCCTGCTCAAGAGTGTTGTAAGACTACACTAACAAATCAACCCTTCAAGGTCTTGTCAGGCTTAGAATGTGGTTTCTAAGCTTCCACAACCTTTACAATCTTAATGTTCACTTTGGAGTGTTGTGTTGCAACACCAACCACTCAATCCCACAAGATCTTGACAAGCTCAATCAAGATGCCTTCTTAGAAGAAGCACATCAACCACATAGGGCAACAATGGAGAACAACAATTACAAGGGATGAATGCAACCTAGTTTGTTGATTCTTGTACTTTGAGATACAACACACTATATTATAGACAAATGATAATATAATGAAAAGCAGTAGTAATTACAATGATTGCTAGATGATTTAAAATTGATAGTACCAAAGCTTGTACATTTTCCAATGAGATCGAAGTCTTCTTATAGCCAATATGTTTCCAAATTCATCTTGGAACTCCTAAAATGGCTAGCTAACAATCATGGAAGATTTCTTCTTCATGGCTAAGCTATCTTTCAATGTTTTCCCTCCATTCTAGGAAGATGTCTTCTTCTAGTGAAAGATGTCTTTCTATAATTAACCTTCATTCTAGAAAGATATCTTTGTCTGGTGAAAGATGTCTTTGTCTAATGAAATAAATCTGCTATTTTTCAAAGATGTCTTTTTATATGTAACCTTTTAGAAAGGTGTCTTTGGTATGGGAAAGACGTTTATTCTCTAGGGGTCAAAAATGAAACTACTCATTTTGATGCTAGGAGCCTCTAGATGCCTCCAAACAAGTCCCCATAGATCTTATAACCTCCTAGACTCATCAAAATGAGTTAGAAACACTTCAAAACATGCCAAAACATCCAAGAATCAACCTCAACAAAAATAGACATATTTTTCTTGAATTCTTCATATTCTTCCATACTCCCTTGAGTCCTTGTGATTCCTAATTTGCTTTTGAGTCCTTGAGTCTTTTGATCTTGATCCTATAAACAAAACAATCATCCAAACATCCTTGTACTCCATTTTTCTTAATGTTTTGACATGTCAAAAGGTTAACAATCTTTCCCTTTTTGGTAATGTCCAAAACATAAGAAAATGGATTAGTCTTTATCACAATATCACAATATATAATTCACTTCTCCTGCTTTTTGGACATGACCAAAAAGGATCATGCATATAAACCTATCTCTATAAGATATATCATACTAGAGCAACATCACATAATATGCATGACAATCCCATAAAGACAAAAACATTTTAGCTAAGAAAGAATATTCATGAAAGAGCACACATCTTTTAGCACTAAGTTTCATGAAGAGTTGCCCCTTTTCTATTTACAAAGTTAAAAAATTAACTAATCCAAGCCTTTCAAGTAATATTCAAGAATATTTAAAAACCTTAAAGCTTGAAGTAAAGTATAATCCTTGAAGATCAAGTAACCTATCTATAAACTAATATTCCATTAGTATTAAATATTGCATGATTCTTGAATTTTCCAATATTTCCCTTCTTTTTAAAACATCATCAAATGAATAAGGCATATAAATTTTTATGATAAGAAAAGTATATGCATAAGAAAGAATATAGCAATACAACTTTATAAACATCTTTGAATCATGCGATTTGTAACTAGCCATGCCAAATTTAAATGTCTAAACCATGAAGTACATCTCAAGGAAAAATGTTCAAAGGATGTTTTGATCAAAGCATACTTTTGCCTTGGATACTTTACCATAAAAAGAATAATAATCTTCTTGCTCATCTTGTTGTTTGAGTGTCTTTTGATCAAAGTCTCAAAAGATTCCCCCTACATTAGTGACATATAGGATGAAAATTGTTGATGAGATCCATGCCTCCCCTACATACATGCTTGAGTTTCTTCCTTTTGTCATAATGCATCTGTTAGAGAGAGATTTGTATTCTCCCTTGAGCCTTTTAGGATCTTCATGCTACATTGAAATTTTAAAATCAAGTGTGGAGACTAAGATCTCTCATTAGTGAATCATTTCAACAAAGAAAAAAAAATTATTGCAGGCAATTCCCTCCTAGATAATTAACAAGAAATCAACTTTTTTAAGGGAAGCCACTACAGACTTCAACTTTTGTAATGCATCTATTTGCTAAAATGTCCATTAAAATTAATATGAGATGACTTAAGAGAAATAGTAGATGTCCTAGTTGAGAGCAAAGATGTTAGATTAGATGATAACCTATTAAGAGAGATGTCTGATGTCAAAATGAGATGTCTCAAATGCAAGGGAGAAATCTAACTATTAGAGTATACGTCTATCCTACTAGGGCTGAAAATATAGATTCTCATTTTGAGGTTTGGAACCTCTAGATGTTTCCAAACTAGTCACCATAGCTCCAAAAAACTTCTAGATTCATCAAAATAAGTCTAAAACATCCCAAAACATGGCATAAAACCTTGAAATCATCATTAAAAATGTCAACATAAGAAAACATACATAAACATACAAGAGCTAGGAGATGTCCCCAAAAATATGAAGTGCCATATCTAAGATCAAGTTTGAAAGGACGACCTCTCATAAAGATAGCAAATAATTCACATGGTTAAGGACTTTCTTTTGCAATGTAGCTATCTTTAGAAGATACATGAATTACATTACAAGGACCATTCAAAAATTCTTAAAAACAACCAAACTTTAAGATTTCATAGGGAAGCAAAAATGCCATAACTTAATTAAGAGATTGGAGCACAAGACATATATGTTTAAAAAGTAATAATCATTCAACAAAGAGCTTTTGAACCATGAGTTTTAATCCACTTAAATTGAATACATTCTAAATAAGATTCCAAAAGATGATTTATGAATAAAATCTTTAAAAGTTTACAAGAACCACAAACTTTCATTCAGTTATAATATTAATCACATCATGATCATACATTCACAAGAGATAACATAATCAAATATGTTAATAGTATCAAATATCTTCTCTTGAAAGCACTTATCTTAACAATTATAGAATATTAAAGTAAACATCCCATAGCTTGAATTGAAGTAAGCACATACCAACATAATTTAGTTCTATCCAAATTAAATACTGACACGATATTTAGCAAGCAAGGAAACAAAAACTTATCTTGACTTATCTTGACTTACCTTACTTACAACTGAGAATTAAGATGCTAGAGTGCTAGAAAATGTGATTCCTCTTTCGAGGTTTCCTTTCTTACACAAACTTCTTTAATTTTTTAGGCTTGGCTCCCTTTTAAAAATTAGCTAGATGGTGACTTTTCATTCTCAGGTTCCGTCCTCTTGATTCTTCAAACTATTTGAACTTCCTCATTCTTTTGAGTTCAATCTTTCTTGACTCCTCTTTGATTTTTTTGCCTATCCTTTTTAATCTACAAAAAACCCTTTCTAGGCACATTTGGATAAGACCAAGGAGTTCTATGATATGACCAAGTGTTCATGTGATAAAAATTTAAATTGCAATTACATTGTTTATGCCCAAACCTACTATAGTAATAACATCTAATTTTCCTATTGTAGTAAAAGTGATTAAAATGGTCAAACCTTCATGGTGTTGTTAATTGGTTTAGAGCTGCTTTTAATTGAGATGTAGTGCTCATTGATTCTTCATTTTTTGCATGGACTTTGCTTGAGATTGTGTTGGTTTAGATGATTCATCTTATGTATAACATCCCAGTTCACTCTTATCATGTGGACTTCTTCCTTGTCCTAGAACCATCTAAAGGGATTCCTTTCCTTTGACCAACCTCTCATTTACAAGTTTAGCATTTGCTATTTCTTTCTTAACTTGCTCATTAAACATGATGAGTCTTTCATTCTCAGCCCTGAGGTCTAAGATTTCCTTAGTGAGATCAAAAATTTTCTCAATAAAGAAATTTCTTAGTCCTTTATTTTTACTTGCTTATTCAACTTTGTGCAAAGATTTTGAAAATATAATAGTTCATGAAATAATAAATCAAACCTATCATCCTCATTAAATTCATCATTTGAGGTATCAACGTTATCATCTGTGAGAGCCATACAGGTGAGGTGTGAATCCTTTGCATCATCCTTCACCTTTTCTTCACTTTGCTCTCCATAATTCCAACTTGTGTAGAAATTAGTCTTTGTCATCTTCTCATCATTTCTATCCTTTCACTATAACCTACCATTACTAGGACATTTGGAGGCCACATGGTCTCTTCCATCACATACTAAGCATTCTATTGAAGATGAATCAAAATTACCTTCAAATTGATTGGGTTTTTGTTGATTAAAGTTCTTACTCATTTGCTCAATCCAATTGGTTAGTTTTGGAATCTCAGCCTTATGGTCTAAGTTCTTTTTCTTGAGATAAAAACATTCATCATTAAGAATTTTAATTTCTATTTCCTTAGTATGTAAAGAATCTTTTATCTCAATGCAAAAATTTTGAAAAGAAAGAACTTCATGGAAAAATATCCCATACCTTTCTTCAAAGGAAACATCATTTAGATAATCATGAGTTTTATAAAATTTACAAGCATAGTCTTCTTTATTTTTGAATGCAAAGAAGGAAATGAGAGACTTACCTTCATAACATATGTGATATAGAAATTAAGCATAATAATTGATGAAGCATATTAGTCTCTTTGTGCTCAATCAATGTTCACTTTTGGAGATCTATGTAGAGTGCAAGAGTACTAGGCTTCGATACCACTTGAGGATCATTGAACTTAGAATTGGGGGGAGGGGAGGATGAATAATTTCCCCAAATAAAAATCCTTTAACACAAAGAACACACCAATTTTAACGTCGTTCACCAACGTGGGTAATCCAAAATCATAGGGTAGTTCACAAGCATAGCTCTAGACTTTATTCCTTCTAAAATGTGGTTTGAAGGGTACCACACCTTGTATAATCTCTAATCCCTATTCTAGAATGTTGTGACATTACACCAACCACTCAACCTTGCAAGGTCGCATTAGGCTTAGAATGTGGTTTCCAGGTTTCCATGACCTTTAGAATCTTGAGCTCTACTCTAGAATGTTATGTTGCAATGCCAACCACTCAATCTCATAAGATCCCAACAAGCTTAATTAAGATGCCTTTCCATAAGAAGCACATAAACCATGTAGGGCAAGAATGGAGAACAACAATTACAAGAGATAAATGCAACTTAGTTTATTGATCTTTGTATTTTGAGGTACAACACACTTTACAATGGAAAAACGATAATACAAGCAAGAGAAATAGTGATTACAATGGTTGCTAGATAATTTACAATTGATAGTACTGAAACTTACACTATTCCCAATGAGAGTTAAGTTTTCTTATAGCCAATATTTTTTTCAAATTTATCTTGGAACTCATGCAATGTCTAGCTAACGGTTATGGAAGACGTATTCTTCATGGCTAAGATGTCTTTCTGCATTTGCCCTCCATTTTGGAAAGGCGTGTTCTTTTGGTGGAAGATGTCTTTCTATAAGTGGCATTCATTCTAGGAAGATGTCTTTCTCCAGTGAAAGACATCTTTGTTTGAAGAAAGACATTTGATATTTTTTAGAGATGTCTTCTTTAGTGCTACCTTCTACAAAAGTGTCTTTGGTATGGAAAAGATGTCTCTTTTGTAGGGGCCAAAAATGAAACTACTCATTTTCATGCTGGGACCCTCTGAATGCCTCCAAACAAGTTCCCATAGACCTTAACCTCCTAGACTCATCAAAATGGGCCACAAACACTTCAAAACATGCCAAAAAATCCAAGAATCATCCTCAACAAAAATAGACACATTTTTCTTGAATTATTCATATTTGTCCATGCTCCATTGAGTCCTTATGATCCCTAATTTGCTTGTGAGTCCTTGAGTCTTTTGCTCTTGCTCCTATAAATAGAACAATCACCCAAACATCCTTGTACTCGATTTTCCTTAATGTTTTGACATACCAAAAGGTTAACACTTTCTCATATAGTTATCTTAAAGTATCATTAGCTTGTTCTTAATCTAAACATTTAAGATGTATTGATTGGAAATTTTTTTCTAAACAACTCATCTCTACTTAAAGTAAACTTAGAACATTTAGATAATAAAAGTTTTCTTTTTTATCTAGGTATGTCTAAAGGATAACACTAAAAGATTAAATAAAATTTAATATCTCCATACCATGGATCATGTAATTGATTAAGAGTAAATAGGATATCATTCTCCTCATCAATAGATAGTATGTAAAGTCATGTAGACTCTTGATCTTTTGGTGCGCTATGTTTTTCTAAAGTTAAACCTTTAGCTATGAGCTTTGCAAAATTGATTCCTCTAACAAACTTGGCTATTTTTCATTAAATATTAAACTCTTGTAATTTCATAACCCATTTAGCATGTTTTTTCACTAGGATCTTGTAGTTTGACTAATGTAATGGTGGCTAAATTAGGAACAATAACAAAAACATTCATGTTTAACAAATAGTTAAAAAATTTCTTTAGAGCTTTAATCATAGCACAAAATTTTTTTCTATGGGTTAATATTTTAATTTATCATCTTTCAAAGATGCAAACATGAAAACTATAGGTCTTTCACCTTGATTAATGATATCTTGAATTAATATATTAGTGATAGTGACATCACTAGAAAATTCATATAAAAGGAAATCATTTTCATACCAAGGAGAAGTTAAAATATGAGCACCTATAATGGCTTCTTTAATAGTAAGAAAATAATTTTTTCTTTCATCTATCAAATGCATAGTACTATCTTTTTTAAGCATCTTATTTAATTATCTACATAAGTCAACATAAATAGGATAAATTGTCTAACAAAATTAATTTTTCCAAAGAAAGCCCTTAAATTGATTTTAGATAAAGGATAAGGTACCTCTCAAACAACATTTACTCATTTAGGATCAATAATAATTCCTTCTTTAGTCACTATGTGACCAAGAAATTTATGACTTTGAATACCAAAAATGAATTTCCTAGCATTCGAAGTGATACCAAATTGTCTACACCTTATGAAAATATTTCTAAGGTTCCTAAGGCGTGTACCCTAACCTTTAAAGAAAATAGTTAAATCATCAAGATAAATAATAATAAACTTCTTAATTAATCCCTTAAAGGTTTTATTCATATCCCTTTGAAAAGTAGAACCAACATTTATAAGATAGAAGGACATCTTAGCAAATTAAAAAGTTTCTCATTTTGTTAGAAAGGTCATCTTATATTGGTCCTTTTTACTTACTAAAAGTTGATTATATCTTAGATATTTGTCTAAAAAGAAATACATTTGTGCATCATTCACAATTTGCAAAAACGTCTCCATAAGAGCGAATGGATAATTATCCTTAATACGAGAGGTATTAAGGTTATGAAAATCAATACATATTCATAATTCAATTGTTCATTTTCCAACTAGCGTTAAGTTTAATATCCAACTCGAGTGTCTAATAAGATAAATAATTTTAGATTCTAAAATTTTATCTATTTCTTCCTTCATTAATGATTCAATCTTTGTGCCAATAGATGTAAGTTTTTAGGACAAGAGTAGATAAGTGTGTTGGATGTTTTCATGTATCTTTTGGATAGTCTAGTATTCTCATTTTCTAGTTGCTGGGTGTCCTTTTGTGTAGTGGCTATTGTGTAAACATGGTTTTATGCACACACTTATTCCTGAAGTTTGTTGTGGAATAGCATAAGGATAATTTTAATACTTCTAACATTCAGCTCATAAATGCACCCTTTATCATTATTAGTAGTGCATGTAATTTTCTATCTCTCCACAAGATCCTGTTCAACTTTTATGTTTTGTTTTGTAGGGATGATGGTTGTTGACTTTTGCATTAGATTTAAAGGCATTGTTTGGGTCAGAAATAAGGCTACACCATATTGTCCTTGTGCTAGTTTTGATAGGCTAGTAGGTCTACTATTTTTATTCACACTTGTGGAAACCATCCTAAAGAAAGGATGTTTTCAAGGCTTGTGCTTAGGGATATTAACAGTATTGTTATTTTTTATGTTCATAGTAGAAATGATATTCTTCTGTTGAGGTTGTAGTACCAAGTCTTCCTACAATTTTGGTTGGGACATATATTGGAGGGGAGTATTAGAGTATTGAGAATGTGATGAATGATGAAAGGCATGGGTTGGTAATCGCATAGGAGATATTACAAGTTGATGATGTTCAAGAGGATAGTAGTAGTGGTGAGTTAAGGCATGAGTATTAGAACCATGTGAATAAATAGGTTGTTGAATATAGTATCTAATAAGGGTTCAAATGGTAGCAGGGATATTACTAGTTTGGTGATAGCATGCCCCATGATTGTGGATTTTTTCATTGTTGTTGATAATAGTCTTGAGGTTGATAAGGAGTCCCACTTGGATAGTGTTGTTAGTTGTAGGAAATATATAATATTATCATGGATAAGGCAATATTTTAGGCATTTTCTTCTCCATGAACTTGAGATTAAAAGTTAAAGCCCTAGACTCTTGTAGATGTAATTTAAGTAGGCAATATCCCTTTTGATGTTCATATTGATGTCATATCTAATTTCCTTCTTTGAATCTAAGTCTGTAACCTCTTATACTACAACTATTTTTTATCTTTTCTAATAAGTGTCCTTATCTATTCTTTTATTCTTTTCCCTCTTCTTATCTTGATCACTTAATCCTACTTGCTTTACCTTTTCTTGTATGATTTTCTATTTGGTTGTAACATTTCTATCCATCAACTCTCACATCTTATCTTCCCTTGCTTCAACCTTAATAATATAATTTTGTATTAAAAAGGTTTTGTATGAAATCAAATCATCAAGAGATATCTCTTCTTCTTGATCATAAACATGGATCCTTTTTCCTTTTTACAAAGGGTAAGATCTCGGTTATATTCCTCTATGCACTTCCTTTTATACAATTCTCCTTCTTCTTTTGCCACTTCAATTAACCTTTATATTTGATGGACTCTTATTTATGATAATCTTTCTTGGGTATAGATTCCAAGGGTCCCCCTTATTTTTTTATGAACTCCATCTATGATGTGATGAAGCTACATGTTTTAAGAAAATCCATGGCCTAGGCATCTATGTAATAGAGAATAGTATCTATCCAAGAGTACATCAAGAGATTTATGATTTTCTTGCTTTCATCCTTGAATTTATTTTCTTAGATTAGACACTCTTGAATAGGTCTAGTATTTCTCGTTAGATAGCTTCATAATTATGAACCATTGGTAAATTGAATCTTTTTCCAATGATCTATTCCAAATTTTAGCTTCTTCTATTAGCATCCTACGGGAGAGCTTAATATTTTACCATTTACTTTCAATATCTTATAAAGTACATGTAGCATGGAAGACCTATAAATAATGTTGTGAATTAGAGTTATAGTCTCCCTCAAATTTAGAAATGTTATTCATATCAAGTCATTTGATGTGGCTTTCTCTTTGATGCCTATGGTATATTGTAACTACCTTTGTGATCTATATCATGCTTCAAGTAGCTAACAAGGGTTCATCATCATCAAACATGATGTGGTCATAATCTCTAATTTTATTTTTTGATTATGATGATCTTTTCTATGCTTAATTTGATACCTTATATCTTTTCTTTAATATTTATTTATATCTTCATCTTAATACCTTAGTAGACCCTTATCTCCATACCTATATTCATCTTCATCAAAACTAGACGTTGAAGATGAAGAGGAAGATGGTGACCTGTGAGAATCATCATGGCTTCTATATCTCCCCCTATGGTCCCTTGATTTATCTCTTCTAGGTTTGTAGGAGGTTCTAGGTCTTAAGGTCCTTCATGTCCTAGGACCTATTCCATCCTCTCTAGGATTATTTGTGATCATTGAACATAGTCTTTGAATGTGGTAAGAATCAGAATGGGCATGTGAGACCCCTGCTTATAATGGTTCACTCTAATTCTCTTCAATATAAGTCATATCATTTCTCTTAATAGTGTTCTTATCATATGATGGACTCTAGGTCCTATGTGAAGAAGACATGTTTTTAGTTAATAACATTTAGACTTAAAATATTAATTTTTTCAAAAGATAAATCACTCATGCATTTAGAGTGATCATTCATAATATAGAAAATCTAGATCACTAATACCATCCCTAGTAATGGTGCCAATGGTAAGTGGCATGTGTCCCCTATGCTCAACCATACAAATTACAAGTGTTTAAATGTAATCTCATTGAATTTCATTGATGAAACTAGTGTGGCATCT
Organism: Gnetum montanum; assembly: GCA_015680685.1. Classification (NCBI taxonomy): domain Eukaryota; kingdom Viridiplantae; phylum Streptophyta; class Gnetopsida; order Gnetales; family Gnetaceae; genus Gnetum; species Gnetum montanum. The sequence continues at coordinate 145,090 of MNCI01022786.1, read as the reverse complement.
AGACTATTAGGCATTGATCATAGGTTGCTATCTTCTCACTTAGACTAACTTAGACTAATGTTAGCTTGTTCACATATGGTTTAGTCCAAATTGAGGCATATGATTATTAATGTTATTGGGGCCTTCAACTAAATTGAATAATAACATAGAACTTAATTATTTAATCTAATTAACAATAAAATTAAATTTGAAACTATCCTAATGATGATAATTATCCATTCCCAATTTACCATACTTGTCCTGAACTCACATACCTACTACTAGGATTACCAATTATCATGCTATTGGGTAAACCAAGCAATAATGCTACTAGGATTATCAAGTAAATACATGTTTACACTCGAAACTAGTCATGCTCATTATGCTGATTGATTAATATCACTAAAAATGTAAATATTAACTAAGTACATGAACAGTAAATTGCACTGAAATAAAATCTATTCTAAGTCAAAGCACTGTCATGAATATGAATTAATCTTGATCTTATTATCATTCATGGAATGTGTCCAAGTACAATGACACTTGAATAAGATGTCATACAATTCACTCAAATTCATGCTACAAGTACTCACTGACTATTTGCTAAGATTATAAAAGAAAACTATAAGAGTTTAGCTTTAATATTGATTAAATGGTGGTGAGTACATGGAGAATGTTTGCATATTTATAGGCTTATTAAGGACTAGTGTTGATGCATATATGCCAACACAAATGGGGATGCATTGACTAGGTTGTGTTGATGGGCATGCATCGATGTAGCTGATTGACTTGGACTTTATCAAATTGTTTCTTCAATTTTCATCATATGTTGGTTTTTTGAATTTAATTTTGGCTAAGTGTCCAATATATATGGCAAGATATTGATAGGGATAACGTCCACACTATTTTATGGATATGAAAACTTGTGTGGAAATTTCTAAGATGGAGCTTCATCAATGAATGAAAATTTCTAATATAGAGGTTAGAAGCTTCACTGAAATTGTGATTTTAAATTAGTAATTTTAAATTAAAAGTAAATTGAAATAAGAGGGTATAATAAAAATGAAAAATAGGTAGATGAAGAGAGGGTGGATGAGTGATTTTGCTTTTTCAAACTTGTTACCTAATCCACTAGTTAAGCTTCTAAGAAAGAATGTTAATTTATAAGATTCTCTTAGCTAATTCACACACACACATGTAAGATAGTTGTAAGACTTTAGATTGTGGTGATGTTTAGATACCTAATTTTTTTGGGCCCCACCATAAGGCCATGTTTTGTCATTGTCTACTACTTATTTTTTCCCGCCACATGGGCTCACAAATTCTAGTCTCTACTTTTTCATTAAATGCACTACATAGTGAGCTATCATTAAATGCAATGAAAATTGACAATGTAATCTAATTCTTTTGGTAAAGGGTTTTGGCATGGAGTGGAAGGTAGATTTTAAAATTTGACTCTTTTTTAGGTATGTTTTCTATAAATTGAGTATAAAATACATTAATTTTTAAGGATGAAGTGTCATTATAAGAATTTTATTTATTGGTATAATAGATCCAAAAGGTTTTAATGGATGTAACTAACATAGTAGAATCTTGAAACTTTATTATGATATCTACTAAGATTTTGAAATTCAAACACTAGAAAATAAAATATCAAAATCTTAAAGTTTTATCATGATATCCATTGAGATTTTGAAATTCTAATCCTGAAAAGGGAATAAAATTTACCATGTTTAATTCTTGCCCCACCCTTTTGTTAAATGCAATGCATAGTGAGTTACTATTAAATGCAATGAAAATTGGTATAGAACCCATACCATGTATACATGTGTTCATCTCCTTGCTTCCATCATCATCATCATCCATGGTCATTGTTAGTGTTTAAAAAATTTTTAAATTTCAAACTTTGTTCATCTACATTTGGATTACTACTAGAAAAATGTACAAAGGTAGCTAGGACCCATAGGATAGGTAGCCATAAAGAAGAATTGAGACATAGTAGTTTTCTAAGAAGGTGAGGGGAGGTGAGGGGATGTAAACTACATAAATAGATAACATTCTTACCATGGTCCTATACGTGTACATGGTCCTATTGAGTTGAACGTAACACCAAGGGTCCCACATAGTCATTTTTAATGTGTAGATATGTGTTACTAAAGTTGTCTTTTGCTCATCATAACATGCTATAAACCCACCCTTTACTTGAAAATTTTATAGTCCATCCATATTGTATCCTAAAATCATTTGGTGGGCATAGCATCTATAGGGCTACCCTATAGTAATCATTACCATATACTGTATATTCTAAGTCCAATTCTAGTTGTAGGTTCTTTGTAGTTCAAGTCAACCAAGTATTCTCATTCACTAACTTTTGGCCATTTTTCGTATTGTTATTTACTTATAATTTACCGTTAATATTGGAATGCTTTTTTTTCTTACCATTCATGGGTAGATGTTGTTATGTAGAATGATATCATAGTAGAGGAAAAAAGCCCAACCAGAATCAATGAGTTGGTGAAATGACAGAAGGCAAAAACTCAAGAACACAATGACAATGATGCAAGAAGAAATCAATGAAGAATAACATGCAAACAGGAACAAATAACACAAAAGGGACACTAGGATTTAATATGGTTCTAAAATGTACCTACTCTACAAGAATGATGATTTGCCTTTCTTGTAGCAGAAGAAGAATGGGAGAGATTACAACAAGCTCTGTACTATAGTGGCTACATCATTTCACTAACAAATCATCAAAGTTCCACAAGCAATTCCTCTAGCAACAAAAGCTCACAACACTTTGTGATCACACATATCGATGACCCCAAAAGGTCCTTCCAAGGGCACTCATATATAGGGCTAGGGATCAAATTGGACATGAAAAGCCCCAAAACATTGAGCATCCTTAAATTGAATTTGATAAATTTACAACATGCCAAACATGGAAAATACCAAAATTAGCAAGGAAGAATTTGGAATAAACACAATGTTGATAAAAATATGCAAGCATAATTTTGGATCATTTCCCAACAATCTCCACCTTGAGTTAAAATTCCTTTCTACAAAAAATCCTTGATTGTTCAACTATTTTGAAAAGAGTTACAATAAGTCTAAGCACCATCCAAACTTCTTCAACTAAAGTGGCTTTGTTAGCATGTTTGCTAGATTTTCCAAAGTAGAAATCTTCTTAAAACCAACATGTCCTTCATTAATTAGCTACCAAATAAATGATACTTCACGCTACATTGTTTACCATATACAAAATGTTCACAAAAAATAACACATCCTTCATTAACTAGCTAATGCACAAAATGATACATCATTCTACATTATTTACATATGCACAATGTTCATAAAAAGTAACACATCCTTTTTCAGTCATACCAGTAGGCTTCTTAGACTAACCCAATAGTGCCTTATGCAAGCCTTGTTGAATGAGTAGATCTTTGACATTAATCTAACTTAAGACAAAGGTATTCTTATCATTTAATTTCTCCACCTCAAACTTTGCATTTAAAACCCTTGAGGCCATTCTAATAGTGTTTCATGTAAGTATTACTCTAATATCAATTGTTGCATAGAACAGAATCGTAGCAGAAGAATAAAGTCCAACTAGAATAAGCAAGTTGGTGAAATAAAAAAATGTAAAAATTCAAGAATGTGATGACAATGATGCAAGAAGAAATCAACAAAGAATAACATGCAAATAGGAAAAAACAACACAAAAGGATCACTAGGATTTAACATGGTTTGGCAATGTGCCTATTCCACAAGAATGAGGATTTTCCTTTCTTGTAGAAAAAGAGGAATTGGATAGATTACAACAAGCTCTACAATATAGTGGTTGCAATGTTTCATTGATAGATCACCAAACTTCCACCAACAATTCCTCAAACAACAAAAGCTCACAACACTTTGTGATCACACACACTGATTCCTCCAAAAGATCCTTCGAAAGGCACTCATATATAGGGCTAGGGAAAGGATTGAACATGGAAAGATCCAAAATAGTGAGCCTCCTTAAATTTAATTTGATAAATTTACAGCATTCCAACCATGGAAAATACCAGAATTTGTGAGGAAGAATCAGGAGTAAACACAATGTTGGCAAAAAAATGCAAGTATAATTTTGGGTCATTTTCCAATAGATGTTACATTGGTTACTTATTCTACATAATTTCTATTAATTAATGCTAGGAACATTCTTCTTAGAAACAAAATAATTGAAGATGCCTCTATAGTATAAACCAAGTCATGGTTCATAGAGGATTACTATATGGATGAATGTACTTTTTAAGTTTGACATGTAAACATTTTATAAGAAACTATGTAAGATAAACATTTAAAACTTGAAAGTGTAGATATACAAGGTGAATTAAAGATATGGCTGCCAACAATCTTTGGGGAAAATAACTAGATCTCACAAATGTTCTATTCAAAGTGTTGTTTTGCTTTTTTTTATGATAATGTGGGAGACACTGAACATCGACATTGAAATTGAAATGTATAGGTTGTATCATGATATGCAACAAATTTTTATTTAAAACCTATTTCTTTCTTTGTTCAATATTTAGTAATGGATTCTCTAAATTCTACTTATGAAATCTTATTTAAAAGGATCGTAATTTTTTTCTTAATCATGTTTTCTTGAATACAAAACAATTGTGTCAAAGGGAATGATATAAGAATAAATAGCTAACCTTTTTGGGTATTGATTAATAAAAGGGCCATTATCTCATAACATTGGTTTAAGAGACTCTAGTTATAAAGTATTAATACTTCCATAGTGTAGGGAAATAATAATGCTATTCCATTGAAGATTGTTCGGCCTTTTACCTAGCTTATAAAATGTGATTTTCCTACCATCAAGGGATGGTAAATTTAATCTAATAGAATTCAATTGTAACAATAAGCATAGGAAAGACGATCTATAATAAAGGATTTGTAGAAATTCATTAACATTCAATTCTTAACTTTTATTCAAGTTCAGTTGGTTTTGTAAATTAGTTTATTTTCCTACATTCATTTTCGTGCATTACAAGTGTTTGTCATCATAACAAAATTTGCTTACAATATTTGTTGCATTTAAATTTAAGATTCTACATACCCTTGTTTAGTTTCATTGTTGCATTATATCTAGCCATGTAAATTTCATTGTTGCATTAATTGCTCAATTTCCATTACACTATAGTTCTCAATTCTTATTTTATTTTAATTGATTCATGAACCCTAACAAAGGATTCTTAATAAATTTTGAAAAGACAATGGCTAGGGAATAACAAGGTACATTAATAGGAATATTAAAAGATAATTTAATAGTATATTTTTTAAATTCATGACAAGGAAAGCAATTAATCATAAAATTGACACTTCAATAACAAAATTATTGCTTCTGTAGAATTTTCCTCTCATATAGTATATAAGTGGTCTCTTTATGATTATTACCCCATTCAAGTATGTTGCCACTTTCATCTCAACTTTATGACATTAATATTTTTAACAAATATTTTTGTGAGCTATTATATATACCAAACAATGTAGTTAGCAGCTAGGTCTAATAAAGTTAGGATATTAGTTGAAATTTTTGTTAATTGAATAAGTTAAATGGTTATAGGAATGCAATTTTGTGGATATAACTCTTTCAACCTTTGAATATGGATTTTATTATTATTGATATCATAGCTTGAAAAGGTACATGTAAATTTTGTCATATGATAGTCAATGTAAACCTATTATTAATTAGTTAATTTGAAGGTAAGATAACTTGATTGATACACCTATTGATAAATTTCAATTAAGAACCTATATTGGTATGGCAAAGTAAAATAACATTGATAAACTTATTTGCAATATTGAAATATATACTTAGAATTTGCTAAAAATGAATGTGATTTAAAATTTTTTATCTATTTATGGTTTCCTAAGTTCAAAGTTAGAGATTGCAATTACTTAATTTTGAATTACATTCCTAAAATATATTTGAAACCTTTATTTTTGAGTTATGTTGTTACTAAAAGTCTTATTATTTTTCATTTATTTGTAGCTACTATGCTATGTTGCAAGAATAAACAACCAAAATTGCAAATTCTTGAGAATAACCAAACATATGACTTTTTGAATACAAATAATATAATTTTTTTTAAAACATAATTCAAGCAAGAAATTTTGTAGGGGATAATAGCTAAAAGGGATTTTATAAGGAATAATGGCTAAATAATGATAAAAGTACATTAATAAACATGTAAACAAAGGACTTAATAGCAAAGACATTGAATCCATGAGCAAAAAGTTATGATTTTATGAAATGAAATGAAGCATTATTACATCCAAATATCCATAGAATCTATTGAATATTACATTTTTATGAAAATTAAAGATAGACTTTACAAATTTACCAAGCATCAATGGGGACATAAAAAATAAATCATATAGGTTTTTTTCTATTACATTATAATGGTATCTCAAATTGGTAGTCACAATACAAAAAATAAGTACATATAACTTATCTTCAAGAGCTCATGATCTACACATCCTATCATGAAACTTCACACATAATGCATATAAATTTAAAATTATTAATGTTTCAAACTCTTAATTGAAGTGCTCTAAATATTTAATTTCCTTTCACATTTTTTTAAGTTGACACAATAATATTATTTTACTATTAGCTTAATATTGGATTTGTATTTTGTCTTACATATGTTTATTTTTTTAAAATGAAGGGCAATAAAGATCTTATTATTAGAGTAGGGTTAGATTCCAAACCTTGTGTAGGACCATTACACGAAGTTGTGGGGTTTAAAGATTATGTATAGCATGCTTAGATTGATGATTTTTCTGGGTAGATTCTTTCTTCTAAATCAATAAATAGAGGCTTCAACATTTAGGAATTCACTATTTTATTGTTCTAGCAAGAGTATAATTTTTATGAGATAATTTTGAAAGGAATCTAGTAGCAAACCCTTCAATTTTTGAGGTTACATAATGTTGTTCCTATTTCCAATTGGAAAAAACATTAAATAGTCATAATGAAGCCTCCAAACCACTTTTGAGATATTTGGTTATTTTCATTCTCAAATTTTTATATACATTCATTGTCAATTTCTAGTCCTATGCTCAGGTTTTACCATATACAATTTTTTGATTTTCCTCCTTAGTATACAACCTCAAACCAAGCTTTAATATTTTGAGAGAAAATCTTGATACAAATAAAAACATAAGTACTTTCATATGCACTAAGTTAAACTTTTTGTGCTTGCAAGAATTAATAGCTTTGCAACTTTAAAATCTCATATTTTTTTATAGAGCCCTATAGAAATCTCATTACATTTCCTTTCCTATATAAGCCATTTGCTATTTTTGATTGACTATCTTGGTGCCACTTAAATTGTTATTTGTCTATTTTTCTTTAAAGGAATGATACTATTCCTTAAAGTGAAAGATTTTTTTTGTTCTAATTTTTGTATACATTATAAAATCAATGAAATTTATTATAAAATCAATAATGTATAGAAATGATTAAATAATCATATGGAAGAATCACATTGCAAGTAAAAATTTTTCATTTACCAAATAACAAACATTAGTATTATATAGAACTTTTAGATTCAATGATCTAGTTATGTTAAAATAATCAATGGTATATTATTAAAGTTTTAAAGATGGTGGATAGAATGGGTAAATTAGTATGCACAAAAATGGAAAAAATATATTAGCATTATATAAAGTATTTTCATATAAAATTTCATCAAATTAAAAACAACTTCGAAGTTTAAATAAAAATAACTTTTATGGAAATATTATCAACATACTTATAACACAAGTTGATGTCATTCGAGTACTATTACTTTGGTTGCATGATTGTGAGACACTACAAAATTATTGAAATAAAATATATAAAAAAAGTATTTATGTGAATACTTAAAGTCTTAAAGGAATTAACCTTATAAACTTTCTTTTAGTATAACCCTACTACTAAAATGTCACCTTCCTTATTTGAGTGAAAATTCTTTCAAATTAAGTTTAATTTTGAAATTTTGTTAATGATATTGAATTACCATAAGTATTATTCAAAAATTTGAAACTAAACTTCCATGTGCTTTTACCATGGACATAATTTCCTCAAGAAATAGGTCCTTTGTTTTGGTGTTAAATACCATCAATGTATTGAAAGCTCCAACATATCTAGTAAAAAGAGTCTAAAAAACACTCAAACTTGCAACCCAATTACATGCAACAAAAAATTCTCCATATCCACTTCTAGATTTAAGAGGATATATTTCAACATCAATGACCCAAAGCAAGGTTTCCTTTCCTTGTGTAAAGACAAATACACAAAGACAACCCAATAACACCAAGTGGTGCATATTTGCTACTACAACCTTTTGTTAACCATGATCTAGATTGGCCATATAGACATTTTGTCACAACTTAGAAATTTGCATAAATTTAATTATTTATTTAATGCATATGATTAATTCTTTAAGGTTATCACATATGTTTAAATGGATTAGCTTATTGTTATTATTATTGAATTGTTGTTGTTAGATTTCTACATAAGTAAATGCAATCTGCTTGTTAGGGTATTTTGCTAAAGTTTTGTATCCTTTATACTGCTACTAGAGCTTAGTCATAGATCTTTTAAGTATTTTATGATCAAATGTTAAAATCCACTTACCTCAAGAAGTTTTTCTTTTTGTTAATTATCATGCCTTTACAAGTATTTGGTTATGCATAGTTTATTCTTTATGCACATTTAGTTATGTATATGCAATATTTGGTATGCACATTCAATTATGAATACTTATTCTTAATTATGCATATTAGTTATGGGTCATTTTATTTTATTATGCACAAATGATTATATAATACTCTATTCATGGAGCAATTATGAACCCTTACCCTAGCCAAATCATATCCCTTATTAGCTTTTAGTCATTAAACTAGAATTTGGAGTTCATTTTTAATTATAATAAAAAATTGCATCAATTAGATGTTTTAAGGAAGTACCTTAACATGATGTCCTCCATAGAATCTGACCTTACCAATATGTCTGGGACATTTGAAAATGTAGCTTTTAATCCTTGCTTTACTAGAATCAAATTTATGGTTCTTGAGATATCACACTTTTTAGTTTGTTAAAATACTATAAAAGATTCATCATTTGAACTAGGAAACCATGATAAGTAATGCCTAGATAAGATTTTGACATACAATTTGGTAAAGAACTTGATGAAGATGTTGTAGATTCAAAAAAAATTTGATTTGGAGTCCCAATGTGCATGTTTTTAGAGGTAGAACACTGAGGGTATTAGCAGAGAGTGAAAATGGAAAAATCACTTATGAAAAATGATTTTTAAAAAATTAAAAATAAAAATTAAATAAAATCAAAATCAAAATTGAAAATTTATTTCATGTTCCTTTGAATAGCATAAATGTTAAACATAGCATATATATTATATGCTTAACATATAACATAACCTATAATATATAACATATGAAATTTATTTTTTATCCACCACCTCCACAATGCATTTTCTTCTGCTTTTCTCACTACCGCCTCATGCATTTCTATTTTTGAAATAGAAACCCTTTCTCACATCATTTCTTCATTTGAAACCTAATTTTTTTTCTAGTTTCTTCCATTTTGAGCTTGTCTCTTTCATTTTTCAATACATACCAAGCTAAGGTATCATGTTGTATGTGATTCTTCTTCTAATAAATAGATTATAGATTTTGATATGATTTGTTTGGATCACAAAGGGGTTTTTGGCATGATAGTTCAAAGTAGAGTAAAAGGCTGATTTTGGGCATATTGGTGGGTAAGAAGGATTATTTTATTTTCATTTTTATGTAGTTGTCCTATCTTGTTGTTGATCCTATAAGAATGTTTCTTTTAATTTTCTTTTTATATAGTTCTCTTATTTTGCTATGGATTTTGCATGCTTCTTTTTTTCCTTCTAGTTTTTCATTATTCTTCTACATTTTTAATTATTCTACTTAGATTCTATCAAATTTTCATCGTTTTGGACTTGATAGCATATAGAAATTGGTATTTTAATTGTGTCCAAGCCATCTTATGTCTTTCAGTGAAAGATTGAATTATGTAGAAACATTGTCAAACTTGTTTCTCAAATATTTTTTGATTATTTTGGATTAGCCCATGATAGAAACATAATTTTTTGAGAATTTTATGGAATTTATGCTTTTATGGATTTCTGGTCATTTGGAGAAATCTTTTGAATTTTTAGAATGAAATAATAATATTTATGGGATGGATTTTTCTCAATTGGTGGTGTGATTTGGAAATCTTCTAGATGCCCCCTTCTACATGTAATAGTAGTATGTTCTTTAGTGGTGACCATCCCATGGAAACAAGAATTTTTAGATGAATTTCCTACCCTCAATTTTGTTTCGTAAATTCATGTGAGGCTATGGATTTAGCCAAGACCATGGCATTGAGTAATTGAGTTTGGTGGAGTTTCGATGAGGCATAGTTAAGACCTATCTTTCTGATAATATGTATGCCTTGGTTGTTGAGGATGTTAGTAATGAGGCGATTGCCAAGGTGTAACCATGAGTGACTTTTTTGGGATCATAATCATAGTCCAATGATAGTAGTGAGATTACTCCAAGAGTTGTTGATGAGTGACAAGGTACCCCTACACTCAACCATATGAATCATAAGCATTCATGCATGATCTGGTTAAATTCCATTGATGGGACTAGTTGTGGCATCTAGATCATTATGCCTTGATCACAGTTTGTTACCTTCACACTTGGACTAGTGGTAGCTTTGTCACATATGGTTTAGTCCAGAGTAAGACATATGATAATTGATGTTGTTTTGGTCATATGCTACTTCTAACAATAATAAAAAAATTAATTATTTAACTAATTAACAATGGAAAGTAGAGTCTAAAATAGCCTACGAGTGATGAGTATTTGTTCCCAACATGCCGTACACATCTTAAATGTATGTATCCAGTACTGGGATTACCAAGCGCTATGTTATTGGATGAACCAAGTAATAATGTTGTTAGGGTTACCAAGCGAATATGTGTCTAAGCTCGAAACTGGTCATGCTCATTCTATTGTTTTATTAATATGCATGCAAATGTAACTATTAACTAAATACATAAAAAATAAATTTCATGAAAAGTAAATCTAATCTATGTCAAAGTGCTACAATGAACAAGGATCAATCTTAATCTTATTCATGTTCATGGCACGTGTCTAGGTACATTGCCACTTGAATATGATGATGTACAACTGACTCAGATCCTATGAGGACTCATTGCCTATTCTCTAAGACTAAGGAACAAAATTGCAAGAGTTTGGCTACTCTATTAACTAAACTATGTGCAAACCATGCATCCAAGCACTATATTTATAGGCCAACATACATGTCATAATATTAGATATCTAGCATTGCTTCTTGAGCCCTAATATTAGGTATCAAATATCAAAGCTAGGAAAAATATGGTTCATCACACCTTCATGACTGAATGAAAACTTATGCTTGAGTGAAAAAAATGAGGAACAAGTTCCTTACAAAATATTAGGAATGTATGGGATTATTTGCTGATATGCAAACTATTGACTAACTCTGATTGTGACATTCCAAAATTTTATTCAATTGGTTGCATATAAAATGATAGAGTGACAAAAATACGAGACAAACATTGAAGATTACAAAATTTTTAGAGATCTTCAAAAATACATTGAAGATTATTCTTCTTATTGCTGCTAGTGATGGCAGACTTCCAACCTTGATTGTTATGTTGATGCTTCTCTGGTTATGTACAACATTCTTCAAGGTTGAACTAAAATTTCTTCTCATCATCTCATTGATCTAGCAAACACATGATGCTTGAGCTACTATCTTGTATGTGCTATGATTTTTCCATGGGCATATGCTCTATTGTTCCTCTCTTAGCTTTGTTTTCATGCCTAGCAAAAGACCTTCTTCCTTAGGTGCTTCTTTTAGCATCACTTGTAGTTACCAAAGGATCAACATTAGTTTTGGTTAATTGTTTCTGTAATAATCAACCCTTTTTAGATCCCTTAGTTTGCATTTAAGCACAAGGTGATGACAACGTACTATGCCTAAGGTTATGGGGTAATTAAAATCATTAATCTATTCACATTATGTTGATCAATTACTATTAGTTACCATGATGTTCAAAAATAGGATGTTAGAAAAATTTTAAAGCGAACATCCCTAGCCCCTATGACTAATAAGTGTAACACCAAGTTTTTGAACAATTGAAACTAAAGGTCTAATTTAGAAGATAACTAAGAAATATTAATGGATATGGAAATAGAAAAGTAGGAAAAATTAATGAATGGATGAGAAGTAGTCACAAAATCATGCATAAATTTAGAAAAACTATCACTGATGTTTTGGAAGATGTGAAGGTTCGTTTAAAGCCATGATCAACAAAAGTTATGCAAGTGGGTCCTCCCAAAGTAGGCTCCTACTATAATGCCCTTGCATAACCACTTCTATAGATGTCTGTGGGCATCAGAGTAGTTAAATGTAAACCATGCCTTTTGTCCCAAACAACACACAGCTACCATGGTTGGGGTGTTGCACTACACTACACAAAATCAAAAGGCTGATAATTGCATGTAGCAGCGAGGTGAATAATGGGATGAGAGGGGATTATAGATATCGAGATGCAAGGTACTTGACCATGGCCACAATAGGATCTTGTAAAAAATTTGATTAAAATTATTGGTATACCTATCTATCTAAGTTTAGACCATGTCCATACCATGAACAGTGTGACCTTGCATTGATGTGTTCCATTGTGCCAACCACCATGAGTCCACAACCACCTTAAAGAAAAATCATCAATCTAAAAAGAGAAGGAAAGAGAAGAAGGGAGAAAGGCCCTTAGTTAGAGGGATGTCTTCAAGCATGGATGACATACCTTTCTAGCCCCATAACCAATGCTTGTAGCCCATTATTATGTCTAAGGGGTGTGCTTTGAATTCCCATTACTATTTTTTTTCTTTTTTTTCTTGTTTATTTGTTTTTTTCTTGGATTTTTTTATGTGAATCACACCATGCAAAGACAAATCTTCCTTTTTATTGATCAATGTAGGAGTGATGATATGTTCCAATAAAAGTCATAAAACACACAAAAGAAGTCAAGAAGAGAACCCAACAAGTTCCTTTGAGGTCACACCCTTTGCCATTTCCACTTGGCCATTCCCTCTTTCTTCAAGGCACAATGATCATTCATTAATTTTAGTTTTATGAAAGAAGAACCAAATTTCTTTCATTAAAAAGACCTTTTATTCAGAGAACTAGAGGGATGGATGAGGTGGTCTTACTTCTTTACACAATTACTTACCCAATCATGTTGATAGCATAGCACAAAAACCCAACACAGAGCATTGACTTTTGTAGCATGACTTGGAAATATTATTAACAAAAACATAAAAGGAATTCATAAACCTAAAGAAAATAACTTAGTAAAAAATAAAATCATATAGAAAAGAAAGTAAAAACTATTAAGAAATGGAAAACATATTAAGAATTAGAAAATGTTGAAAGAAATGGAAAAATGATAAAAATTGTAAAATAAAAAAGTGAAAAGAACCTATTAGTTCTTGAACCAAGATGGAGCATCTCCCCCATGACTAATCTTATGGCCACATATTTGAGAGATGTACTGCATATTCGCCTAGCTATACACTACTAGTTTTCCATCTATCACTGTTATTTATTTAATTAGTCCCATGGCAGCACATCTAACATTGGTGATAGTCTTGTTTGGATCATTCAAAGATGTATCTTCATTTGGACTTGAAGGTATTTACATTTTTGGGGATCTAGATGTATTTACTTCTTCTTTGTGATTTTCTATTTTAATTCATAGGTCTCTATGTTTAATATCCTCTTTTGGTGTATAATCAAAGTGTAAGATATCTATGTCTAAGTCCTCTGTTTGGTCCATTTTATTAAGTCTAGAACTAATAAGTGAATCAATTACCTCCATGCATCTTTGAAATAATTTTATATTTTCATTTTCAAGCCACTAGGTGTTTTTTGATTTAGTGGTTGCTACGTAGACTGGTTTTTTATCACACACTTGTTCCTTAACTTTATGATGGGTTAGTATATGGGTTGTGTTAATATTTCAAACTTCTAATCCACAAATACATCCTTTATCATTATTAGTGATGCATGGGTTCTTCTATCTCACCACAATGATAAGTTCATAATTTATGCCTTGTGTTGGAGTGGAAATGGTTGTTGGCCTTTTTGTATGATTAGGAGACATCATTTCGACAAGAAAGGTTGTTGCATTAGATTGGCATTGTACTCGTTTTTATGAGTTAGTAGGTCCATGAGTGTTGTGATCATGCATGGAAATCATCCTAAAGAAAGAATTTTTTCAAGATTGTGGTGGAAATCTATTGGCATTATCATTTCTATGTATGTTCATAGCACAAGTGGCATTCTTTCATTGATGTTGTGGTGCCAAAATTTCCTATGTTGTTGGTGTTGACATATGGTGGAAGGAAGTATGGAAATATTGAGGATATGAAGGAGGATGAGAGGTGTGAGATGGTGATCCTTTAGATGCTGTCATGGTGTGATGATATTGGAAAGAGTGGTAGCAGTGATTTGAAGTAGAGGAAGTAGAACTAGTTGGAGAAACAAGTTGTTGAACATAATATCCATACAGGTTTGGCTAGCAGTAAGGGTAAGGCTGGTTGGATAGTCGTCCCCACAACTATGGATTTTTCCATTATGGTTGATAGTAGTTTTGAGGTTGATAAGAAGTCCCACTAGGATAGTATGGTTAGTTGTAGGATTGTCTATAGTTACCTTGTAAGAAAGGTAATTTCCTAGACATTTGCTTTTGTATGAACTTGGCATTCAATGCAAAAGCCCAATACTCATGTAGATGTAACATGACTAGGAAATAACCCTTTGGATGATCATATATGTAGATGTCACATCCATTATCTACTCTAGTGATTAAGTCTATAGCCTCTTTTTCTTTAGCCATTTTTCATATTTTCTAATAAGTGTTTGTAGCCATTTCTTGGTTCTTTTTCCTCTTTTTATTGTGGTAACTTGATTTGTTTTGCATTACTCTCTCCTCTATGATTTCTAGGCAAGTTGTAACTTTCTCATTTATCCATTGTGACACCTTATCTAGCTTTGCTTCAAGCTCATTGATAGACTTTTGTATTAGCAAGGTTTGTTGTGTAGTCACCTCATCAAGAGCTACCTCTTTTTCCTCATCATAGATATGGATACTTTTCTTTTGAAAAGTTGTCTCCTAGATATTTTCCTCTACATTCTCTCATTTACATAACTCTCCTTCTTCTTTTGCAACCTACTCAATTAGCCTTTGTATTTAATGGACTTTTAGTTCATATAACTGACCTTGGGCATAAATCCCAAAGGTCTCCCGCATTTCATTATGAAGCCCATCTATGATATGGAAAAGTGGCTCTTTTTGAGAGAAATCATAGCTGGGGCATCTATGTACTACTGAATAGTATCTATCCAAGGCCACATCTAAGGGTTCATGATTTTCTGGCTTCCATCCTTGGATTTGTTTTCTTAGGTTGGGCACTCTTGCATAGGTTTGGTATTTTTCATTGAAAAGTTCCAGCATTGTGGACCACTTGTAAATGGAACTTGGTTCCAATGATCTACACCAACTTTTAGCTTCATCTATTAGTATCCTAGGAAAGAGCTTAAGCTTTTGCCAATTATTTTTGATATTTTGCAAGGCACAAGCATCATGGAAGGCTTGTAAGTGATGTTGTGAATTAGAATTATAGCCTTCCCTAAATTTAGGAATGTTGTTTATGTCAAGTCATTTGATATAGTTGTGCATTTAATGCCTTTGGGAGTATTTGAACTACCTCCCTAATTTGTGTTAGATCACTAGTAGCCAACAATGATTCTTTTATACCAAACACATCATGGTAATAATCTATATTTCCATTCATTTAATTATGATGATCTTGTCTATGCTCATTTCAATGTCTTTTTTTTTCCCTTGGGTTCAATTTCTATCTTTATCATGAACCCATAGTGAAGCTCTATCTCTATACTTATGTTCATCTTCATTAAAACTAAATGTTGGAGAGGAAGAGGAAGATGAGGAACTAGGAGAATCACCATGGATCCTATAGTTCTCCCTATGGTCTCTTGATTTATCTTGTCTAGGTTTAAAGGAGGTCCTAGGCCTTGAGGGCCTTCTTATTCTAGGACTTTCTCCATCTCCTCTAGGAATTTTTTGCAATAGTTGAATGTAGTATTTGGGTGTAGTAAAGGTCTAAATGAGCATAGGGAATTCTTGCTTGAGGTCGTTCACTTCAATTTCCTTTAGTATAGATCCTATCATTTCTCCTATGAGTGCTTTCATCATGTGCTGCAATCTTGGTCCTATGTGAAAAAGACATGATTTTTCCTAATAATATGTGTGACTTAAAATATTAATATTTTCTAAGTGATAGAGCATTAATACTTTTACATCAATGAAGTATAATATAACTAATCTAGATAACTAGCACCATCCCATGGCAACTATGCCAATGATTTGCAGCAAGGTACCCCTACACTCAACCATACAAATCACTAAGGTGTTCATGCATGATCCGGTCAAATTATATGGGTGGGATTAGTTGTGGAATTTGGATTGTTATGCCTTGATTGCAATTCATTGTCTTCCTACTTGGACTCGTGCTAGCTTTGTCACATATGGTTTAGTGCAAAGTGAGGCATATGATAATTGATGTTATTTTGATCATATGCTACTCCTAATAATAATAAAGAAATCAATTATTTAACTAATTAACAATGGAAAGTAAATTCTAAACTAGCCTATGGGCAATGAGTGTCTATTTCCAACTTGTTGTACATGTCTTGAACCCATGTATCCACTATTGGGATTACCAAGGACTATGCTAGTGGGCAAACCAAGTAATAATGTTGTTGGGGTTATTAAGAAAATACATGTTTATGCTTGAAACTGGTCATGCTCATTTTACCAATTCATTAATATTCACGGAAATGTACATATTAAATAAGTACATAAAAAGTAAATTGCATGAAAAGTAAATATAATCTAAGTCAAAGTGTTATAATGAATAAGGATCAATCTTGATCTTATTGTTATTCATGGAATGTGTCCAAGTACATTGCCACTAAAATAAGACACTATACAACTAACTCAAATCTACACTTCATGCACTCACTGACTGTTCTTTAAGACTACAAAATAAAACTGCAAGAGTTTAANTGACTGTTCTTTAAGACTACAAAATAAAACTGCAAGAGTTTAACTACTTTATTGACTAAACTATGCCCAAACCATGCATCCAAGCACTATAATTATAAGCCAACACATATACCACGATATCTGATATTTGAAATCTCTTCTTGGGCCCCAATATTAGGTATTTGATATTAGGGATCCAATATTAGAGCTAGGAAAAATATAGTTCATCAACTATCAGTGAGTTCCTTTGGCAATGAGGATAACCAATACGTAGCCTTCCAAGATGCTTGGTTAAAGTATCCTTTCTTTGGTTCTTTGTTGAAAAAATTGTCATATCTTTGGATACTAAATAATTAAATAATTAAAATATATAGTTTCTTTGCATATTTTTATTTTATTTAGATTTCTAGAAAATTTGTGGCATTTCTAGATGTTGAAACATTTATGAATACTTTATTGGAAACCTTACCTAGCCCATATCTTGAGACTTTTGGCACAAAACCTTTATGCTTCATAAAGAGGAAAATATATTAACCTTTTGATGTGTATAATATCACAATATACCCCAAAAGGACCCATTTCATAAGCCTTCTAAGCAAAATTTGAGTTAGAAGTAAGAACAAGATAATGAATTAGAGAAAATTTCCCCTTTTTTAAATAAGAAAAGTCTTAATATGCCAAAAATTACATAAAAGATAAGAAACCAAGCTTAGCTCAAACCTCTCCCAAGAATCATATAGGGCACACNAACCTTAAAAAAAGCATCTTTAGCTTTGGCCCTAGTAAGATAGACATCTAGACATATACTGTTATTCATAGATGTCTCCACAAAAACATCTACCATAAGACATCTTCTCCAAGATGTCTACTCTAAGACCCCTACACTTAGGAGAGATGTCTCCTGTTTCCTGAAGATATCTTTCATGGATTTTAATGGACATCAAATTGAATGGTAAATTAGAGGAAAGATAAAAGGACATGCTAAGAAGCTATAAATAATATNAAGTGTAGGGGTCTTAGAGTAGACATCTTGGAGAAGATGTCTTATGGTAGATGTTTTTGTGGAGACATCTATGAATAACAGTATATGTCTAGATGTCTATCTTACTAGGGCCAAAGCTAAAGATGCTTTTTTTAAGGTTCGTAGCCTCCAAACACCTCCAAACAAGTTCCCATAGCCATCAGAATACCCTAAAGTCATCAAAATAGCCCCAAAACAATCACAAACATGGAAAAACACCTTGGAATCATCATCAAAAGATCACACAAGAAGACACAGACATATTTAAGATACATTAAGGATTACATAAGGGCTAGGTGATGTCCTCATCATATCTTCTAGCCTTAAAATGTCATGCTTAATGACCTTTCACAAGAAGGAAGGCACCATGACCCCGTGATTCAAGGCCATAACTCCTATCATAATAATCAAAACTCAATGCATCAAAAACATCATGAGAATGAGTATCAATTGATGTTTTGCACTTGAGCTTCCCTTGCTCATGGAGGCTTTCCCCCATGCCCCACCATGCTTTCTTCATTTAAGCATCTCCTTGAAATGCTTCCCTTGCATCATCATGATGACACAAACCTACACAAGAATGACATAAAAATATGGAAAAATAATTATTAACATTAATCGATGGAGTAGGCCTTCTTGCCCTATGCCCAAACACCAATGGAATTCTCCACTTACTACAAATTGGTCTTCCTTATTCTTCCAACATCTTCTTGCCAATACAAAAATCAGCCCAACACTTACACAAGTATCCAAATCCATCAAACAATAAACTACTACCATCAACACCCAAGATTAAATAGTAGCATAAAAAAAACTTTCTTTTCATTTATATGAGACTCCACATAATGAGTAATAGCATCCATATCAAATGCATTCTCTTCAACATCAAGGAAAATTTCATGATCAAAAATAGTATATACCCTCACAATCTCCTTACAAATAGGAAGCATCAATGAAGAATTCAAGTTACCAACCTCACTATCAACAATAGTGGACAAAAATCTAAACTTATGATTACCTTGCCTTACAGTCCAACTATTATTTTCTCCATAAAAGATAGCCTTATTATCATAATTCCATGATCAACCAAATATAATATTTGAACAATCAATAGGCAATACATCACAAAGGATTTAATCATGAAAATATCCAATGGAATAATCAATAAGGCATTTTTCCTTAACTTGGTTCTAATGATTCTTCGTTAACCAACACACTTTGTATGGATTCAGATGAGTAATTGTAAATAAATGTAATGATTTCATAACCTTAGAAGAAATCACATTTTGTTGTGCTTCACCATCAATGAGCATACTCAAGAAATGACCTTTAACATCACAACGATTTCCAAACAAACTCTTCCTCATAACATCTTCATTGGTACTAACATGTCAAACAAAAGTACAACCATTCAACTCACGTTGATCAACAATGTATAAGGGATCATGTTCACGTACCTTATTTGAAGATTCATGTTCATCCTCTTACATAGTTTGAATTTTTTCATCCTTAGAGGCATTCTTCTTTGGCTTTGTGCATTTCCATTATCTAGGACCTGATTCATTAGAATTATAACATATATCTTTAGCTCTTGAAGATCATTCTCTTCTTCTACCTCTCCTAGGAGAAGTAGACTCCCTTTCCTTCTTCTTTGGTTCATCTTCATCATCCTCCTTAGATATTTTGCTTGATTTGTGAGTTGTGTCTTTCTCATTTCCTGTCTTTTAATATCCTTCTTAAAGACAAACCTTGTGATTTTCCTTTCATCCTTGAGAGAAAGATCATAGGCTTCATAAAGAGTATCAAGCTCATAGAATGCTAATTCTTGTTGATATTGCATCCTTAATCCACTAATGAATTTAGAAGCTTGTTCATACTGAGTCCCATGAACATTCATCTTTTTCAAAGCTTTAGAGAATTCAACATAAAAATATTTTACCCCTTGATCTCCTTATCTAAGAACTTTTAGCTTCTTGATGGCTTCATGATGGAAGGATGTACTTTTTCTTTAGGATGAACTTAGTGAGTTTCCAACTCTCAAGAGGCTTTTCATGTTTTTCAAAGTATTTGAAACATTCATTGTGCCACCATTTGTCTGCTAATCCTTCAAGCTCACTCTCAAAAACATGAATCATTGGCTCACTAGGAAGTTGCTTAATAAGAAAATACTTATTCACAACTCTAAGCCAGGAAAGAAATAAATATGTACCTTCAACACCTTTAAAGATGGGGATATCCACATGAGGAACTCTTAAAGCACTTCTTAAGATCTTTACAAACCTTTCATCATGATTTTCCTCATTATTTTGAAGAAAAAAAAACCTTTGCTCGTACCTTTGAGTTTTAAATTCTTCTCTCCTTGGAGTCCTTTGATCATTTATTCCTCTTGATCTTTGTATAGATGCAAAAGGATTTTCTTCTTCCATCTTCTCTTCACTTCTTCTTGAAGCTTCTTCAAAATATTGATGTTTCTTGGCATCACCTTGGGAAGGACTTCTTACATTTCAGCAAAAAAAGATTTAAAGAAGTCTTTGAGCTCTTTAAGGTCTTGTCCAAGCTCTTGATTAGTGTTCTTCTTAGGCGCCATACTTTTCATAAAGAAGATTCAAGAAAAGTTTACCAATATTAGGTTCTCCAAACCCTAAGTGGCTGTAAATCTTCAAAATTTCATCAAAAATTGATGAAGATCATCAACCTATGTGTGGATTCCCCTAAACCAAATGCTTTGATACAAATTTAATGTGGAGACTACCTCAATAGACCCCAAAAAGATCCATTCCACAAGCCTTCTAAGAAAAATTCAACTTAGAAGTAAGAACAAGATAATGAACTGGAGAAAATTCCCCTCTTTTTTATAATAAAACTCTCAATATGAAGAGAATTACATAAAAGATAATGAGCCAAGCTCAACTCAAACCTCTCCAAAGGATTTTAGAGGCCATGCATGTCCCCTCTCAATCTTCAATTTCTCACAATGGAGCCAAAGCTCAACACAAGATACTTATAAGAGATTCTATTAACCTCTCTTAAGTGCTCTCCCTTGCCTCACACACACACACACACTCTTTCTCATGCCAAAACTTAAGCCTTGGACTCTTATTTATAGCTTCTTGGTGTGAGCTTTCATCTTCCATTAATTTACCATTCAATTTGATGTCTGTTAAAATCCATGGAATACATCTTCAAGAAATAGGAGATGTCTCTCCCGAGTGTAGGGGTCTCAGAGTAGACATCTTGGAGGAGACATCTTGCAATAGACTTCTTGGTGGAGACATGTATGAAATAACAGTAGATGTCTAATATGCGGTATAAATGTCTATCCTACAAGGGTCAAAGTTAGAGATGCTTGTTTTGAGGCTTGGAACCTTTGGACACCTCCAAAAAAGTCCCCATAGCCACTCGAACATCCTAAATTCATAAAAATAGTATCAAAATACTCCCAAACATGACAAAACACCTTGGAATCATCATCAAAGATCACACAAAAACACACACACAAAACAAGACACATAGGTAACCAAGATACATTAAGGGTTACACAAGGGCTAGTTGATGTCCTCATTACCTTTCTTACTTGAGGGGTTCTAACATCTCATACATTTCAATGTGTAGTGCCAATAGTAGCCATGGAAACACCAAAAGAGGAACATGATAGAAAGGTGGACCAATCATGTATAAGATGGACCCTCTACACCTAAAAAGTAATTTCTATATATTTTGTATTTTTGTAAAATGAAAACCTTGTACACTTTTTGGATACTTGAGTCATGTACCTATTTTCATGAATAAATAATCAAGTATGTTATTTAAGAAATTTTCATCTATGCCATTTGAACTATGAAGTTTCAAGAATCATTTTTCATTTCAGCATGCACAATATGTTTGGGAAACTATAATATTAATACTATATATTAATATTTTATTTAATTTTTATTTTAATTTTATTATTTAATTTGGTAAAAATTTAACTTGAATATCTTTATTTTTAGATGTTAGATTGAAGCAAAACATGTGTTGTTGGGATTGTTATTTTGTCTACTATTTAATGATGTAATTAGTGAAATTTTTTGACATCTACATTTTTGTAGCTATGTAAATATCTAATTTTGTCTATTTAAATTTTATTTAATTATATATGTCAGTATTATAAAATTTTGCTATGCTATATTAGTTTACTATATTTATGATTTTAATTAATAATTTTTATTTATTTTCCACTTTCTTTTGAGTTAGTAAAGCAATGTTAAATTGAGATCCTTAGGGTTTCATAGCACTTTTATTAGTTATTTATAAGATGTTATAGATAATTAATAGGGGTGTTACATTGTTGATATTAGAGTATGGATTTTTCCTTTGGTTATCATAGCATGGAATTCTTTTAGACATTGTTTGATTTCTTTGATATTTTCTAAATCTTCTTTAGTATAAAATGTAGAAGACAAGATCAATTACTGTATTCCACCAAAAATTGTCAAAATTCTGAGGTACCGTAAAATCAAGTGTTCAAGTAATTGTTGATCTCCCTTCAAAATAAAAATCAAAAAAATTATAATAAGTGATCTAAAAATATAGAAAACTAAAAAAAATATGAGAAATAAGTTTCTCAAATTTTCAATGAGGAAAATTCTTAAAGAAGATGAGAGTGCCACAACCTAGAAGTCTGAATAAAATTAATTATTTAATTTATTGTGCACAATTTAATTTTTACTACTTTCAAATGTGTTTCAATAGATTAGCTAATTGTTATTACTATTAATATTGTTGTTGTTGTTGTTGTTAGCTTTCTACATAAGTAAATGTAATTTGCTTGCTAGGGTATTTTGTTAAAGTTTTGTATCCTTTACTTTACTACTATTAGAGCTTGGTCATAGATCTTTTGAATATTTTATGATTAAATGTTAAAGTCCAATTATCCCATGAAGTTTTTCTTTCTATTAGTTATGATGCCTTTACAAGTATTTAGCTCTCCATATTTTATTCTTTATGCACATTAAGTTATGTATATGCAATCTTTAGTATGCACATTCAGTTATGCACATTTAATTATGTGTCTTTTTATTTTATTATGCACATGTGATTATATAATACTTTATTCATGGAGAAACTATGAACCCTCACCCTACCAAAATCATATCTCTTGTTACCTTTTTGTCATTAAGCTAGGATTTAGAGTTTATTCTAAATTTTAATTAAATATTGCTTAAAATGGTTTTGAGGAAGTACCTTAGGATGATGTCCTACCTAGATTTTGACCTTATTAATGTATCTAAAATGTTCAAAAATGTAGGTTTTGATCCTTGATTTACAAGAATTAGAGTTACATTTCTCAAGATATTATACTTTCTAGTTTATTAAAATACCTATAAAGGTTTTAGCATTTGAACTAGGTGAGCATGATAAGTAATGCCTAGATAATATTTCAATAGACAATTTGGTAAAGCATTTGATAAGGTTCCAACAGGTTTAAATAGAATTTGATTTGGAGTCCTGATGTATGTGTTATTAGAGCTAGAACAATGAGGGTATTATTGGAGAGATATTATGGGAAAATAACTTGGAAAAAATAATATTTGTGAAAAACTTTAAAATAAAAATTAAATAAAATTAAAAAAATTAAAAATTTACACTATGTTCATGTGAATAGCATAAATTTTAAACATAGTGTATATATTATATGCTTAACATATAATATATATTATATGTTATATATAACATATGAAATTTATTTTTTCTCTTCCACCTCACACATTTCTATTTTTAAAACAAAAATCTTTTCTCACATCATTTCTTTATTTGAAACTTGATTTTTGTTCAATTTCTTCCTTTTTAAGCCTGTTTCTTTCATTTTTCAACATGTATCAAGCCAAGGTATCAAACTACATGTGATTCTTCTTCCTATAGATAAATTATGCCCTTTAGTATGACTTGTTTGGATTGTAAAGGGGTTTCTATTGCTATAGTTCAAAGTAGCATAAAAGGATAATTTTGGGTATCTTGATAGGAAAGAAGGATTATTTTATTTTCATTTTTACATAGTTGTCCTATTGTATTGTTGATCTTGTAAGAAAGATTATTTTATTTGGATTTTATTGAGATTTCTAGAAAATTTGTGACATTTCTAGATCTTGAAACATTTTTGAATATTTTATTAGAAATCTTACTTAGTCCATATCCCAAGACTTTTGTTCTAGAACCTTTATGCTCTATTAAGAGGGAAATATAATCACCTTTCTTATTAAGGGGTTTTAACTCCTACATTTTAATGCAAAGTACCCAAAGTAGTCATGGAAACGCTAGAAGAGGGACATGGGATGTAAGATGGACAAACCTTGTACAAGATGGACCCTCTACACTTAAAACATTATATATATATTATTTTTGTAAAATGGAAACCTTATACACTTTTTGAATACTTGAGTCATGTACTTATTTTTTTGAATAAATAATCAAGTATGCTACATATGAAATTACTATCTATGCCATTTGGACTATGAAATTGTAAGGATTAACTTTTCATTTTAGCACATGCTATATGTTCAAGAAAATTTTATATTACATACTATATATTAATATTTTATTTGATTATTATCTTAATTTTATTATTTAATTTGATAGACTTTAAACTTCAATATCTTTATTTCTAGATGTCTAATTGAAGTGAAACAAGTGTTGTTGGGATGGTTATTTTGTGTACTATTTAATGATGTAATTAGTGAAATTTTTCAACATCTATATTCTTATGGTTGTGTAAATATCTATTTTTATCTATTTAAATTTTATTTAATTATATATGTGAGTATGATAAAATATTGTTGTGCTATATTACTCTACTATATTTATGCTTGTAATTAATAATTTTAATTCATTTTTCTACTTTCTTTTGAATTATTAAAGCAGTGGTACATATAGATCCTTGGGATATTTTGTAGCACTTCTATTAGTTATTTATAGGATTGTATAGATAATTGATAGGGGTGTTACACATTCTCACTAGTTTTATTTTTGAGCAAATATGTTCTCAGCATTAACTAAAATAAAGCCAAAGAAAATAAGAGCTTTGCTTTAAAAAAAATTAAAAAAATTTAAGCTTTACTTTTAGTAAGTTTAGCAAATATTGCAAGTAAAAGAAAATACTTGATGTTTCATCGATTCCAATGTTGAGCGTTCAAGGAGTAGAGGCCAGCACGGAGGTTCAAGGAGCGATGGCCAAACCGGCGAACGTGGCAAATGTGATGCACAATGTAACCCAGCTGACAGCGTCAGATGAGAGGCAGGGGGCCAGAGACTTCAGCGAGTACTCCAAAGAGGGATAGTACTATGGATTAAAGTTAGATGCTTGGCCGTGGGCACATTGGAAAGATTGGAGCGCAGCTTGATAAGCAAATTTGTGTCAGAAGGGGCGTGGCCATGCATGGATCTGATTCGACATTGGACCCGGGCTATTTGGGGGTTGGACACGGTGACGATCAAATGCCTGGTGGATGACCGCCTCCTATTTTGTTTTGCCTCGTTGAAGGAATGGGAGCACGTACTGGTGGATGGACCTTGGTTTTATGGGGAGCGACGATTGGTTCTGGTGCCCTAGTGCCTAGGGGCACACCGAGATAAGACACTGTTTGAACGGACACTGATATGGGTGAGGCTACACGACCTTCCCCTAGAATACTGGTGAACAAGGTTCCTACAATCGCTCGCATAGTTGTTCGGCGAGTTTATCAAGTTCGACCAATTCACCATGACAATGGATCATCTGGGATTTGTGTTTTGCGTGTGGTGGCCCCTTCAATCTATGGATCACATCGAGGAGTTGGTCCTGGACACTAACCTAGGTGAGGAGAGGGTCCGAGTC
Source organism: Gnetum montanum (assembly GCA_015680685.1). Classification (NCBI taxonomy): domain Eukaryota; kingdom Viridiplantae; phylum Streptophyta; class Gnetopsida; order Gnetales; family Gnetaceae; genus Gnetum; species Gnetum montanum. The sequence continues at coordinate 118,977 of MNCI01022786.1, read as the reverse complement.
CAATTTGAAAACCTACCAGCGGAGGCCCAACTCTTGAAGATGGACACCCGAATGAGGGGCGACCTAGCCCCTCAAGGCTGTAACACCCCAGCAATGGAGGATGATTGGTATCTCATCAGGAAAAAAGGTCGAGTGGCCAACCAAAAATCATAAGCGCCCAATGGTGGGACAAGGCGAGATGGGGAGGATCCTCTACATCGGGAGAGACCCCCGCCTACTGGTGGGGCTTAGGGTAAGGGCAAGGCAAACGGTCAGCCACTTCATGATCCCAGAGAGTCGCAGGAAGGATCAAATGAGAACACGCAAGGGGAAGCACTATTGGGGGACGACCAAGAAGACACGCCAAGTAAGATGAGTAAGGCCTACTACAATGCACTGACGGGGGTAGGTGCTCTGGCCCCCATGGGTGCCCAGAAGGAGAGCACCTAGATAAGGACTGGTACCATGCATGGCCATTATGGTTTGTCTCGCACCCCCACTTCGGGGGGCAAGGGTTCTTCCCAGGGGGGGCTATCTCCACCACTGGTAACCAATTAGATTAATACTAGCCGGGGTTCAGCACAGCCCAAAACCCCATCTAGGGGGTAGGGGATACTGTGCGAAAAGGGGATGGCAGTATCCCAACCAGTACCCAAGGTTGAACAGTCGAACAAAAACACCACCCGGCACAAGGCCACGCAACTATTCATCGATTTGGTTATGCAACCGACACTCTAGGAGGTTTACAACCAACACGTGTCAATGTTCCCATGAAGGTACTCTCATGGAATTTCAAGGGCCAAGGTACCCCATATAAATGGCATACCTTGAAATGTATGGTGCGTGAAGAGGTGTGCAATATTGTGTGTCTACAAGAGACGAAACTTCAGCAGACTGAAGCTCAAGTTTTACAGTGGCCAGGATGGAATAGTCACCTGGTGCCCAGCCAGGGATGCACAGAAGGCCTCACGATCCTCACCAAGGTGTACTTCTATGTGCGGGACACATATGATTGGTGCATCACGGTGCACCTACTAGGGCTAGACGTCTAGGTCACCAATGTCTATGGTGCCCAGGGGTGGAAGGATTGCCTCCAGGAGCTATCCCGGGTTGCGGGCCTCGTCCCCTACAATGCGTACTAGCTGCTAATCAGAGACTTCAACCAAAGGCTCTACAGTTGGGAGAAGACTAGGGACAGTATGGTGGAGCCCCCAGTGGCATCAGAATGTCTCACGCTGCTACAACGCACTAGCCTCACTGACATGGAGATCACTGGGTGCAAGTACACCTGGAGCAATTGCAGGTAGGGCGCTACACATGTGCAATCCCAGATTGACTGGGTGTGGGTTAGTAAGACACTTTTGGCCGACTGGGAAATCCACACATCTGGAGGCACTTGGATGGCCTCGGATCACCAACCCATCCTGTGCTAGCTGGAGAAGGATGGCCCCGCACCCATTCTGGTTCAAGTGCACCTAGCTACGCAAGCTGTGGCTGGGCAAGCTTGTGCATTCCATTTGGCAAGGGTACATGACCTCGATAGAACCACGTGATTTCCTTAAAATGGGTTAAAGGCCCTCAAATGCCAAATTAAAAACCTCGGTATTGCAGAAAAATACAGTTTCAAAGGCTATCGAGTCTAGATTCAAGCCAAACTACAGGAAATTCATATGCAAAAAGAACAAGGGCCTGATCGCACACACAAGGAACTTGCCCTCCTAGCTGAGTTGCAACTCCTGCAATGCAAAGAGGAAGAGTATTGGCACCAACGGGCCCATGTGTAGTGGCTGCAGGTCGAGGACCAGCACACGAAATTCTTTTTCGCTGCAGCAAAGGCACATCGTGGAACATGCCAATAAATGATGCATGGCCTCACACATAGAGAATAGCCACACCCCCATTCTGGGGTGAACAGACTACTGCAATACTGGAAACAAGTCTAAAAATGGCACCCCACGGACCCCATCTCCATGCCGATGCAGAAAGTCCTAAACCCAGAAGACAACCTAAGGCTCCTGCAACCTTTCTCACGACAAGAGCTCCAAACTGCACTGCATGACATGCTGGCAGATAAGGCCCTGGGGCCAAAAAGGTGCCCCATCGAATTCTTTTGTGATTTCAAGGATGTGCTAGGGGCAAACCTGCTAGACACTTTTAATTACATGCTGACATGGTGACAAGTACACAAAGAAATCAATTGCTCCCGCGTGGTCCTGCTGCCTAAGACAGAGAATCCCACACCCCTTGGGCATTTCCAGCCCATTGGAGTCTACAACTCACTCCTAAGACTATTTTCACACATGATGGTTGCCAGGCTACGACCCCTCATGTTGTGACTCATGGGGAAAAATCAGGCTACATTTATAAAAGGACATCATCTCCAAGACCAGGTCCTGCTCCTACAGGAAATTCAGCACTCCCTTTGAGTTGCTAAATTACTAGGACTCTGTATCAATTTAGACATTACAAAGGCTTACAATTCCATGAGCTGGGCTACCCTGATGACGGTGCTGCAAGCAAAAGGCTTTGATAAATCATTCTTGGAGCTATGCTTGTAGATTCAACAGGGTGGACGGTACTCTCTGGATATAGATGGACATCTCTAGGGCTTCCATGGGATCAGCTGTGGGCTCCAACAGGGTGACCCTCTCTCACCGCTCCTGTTCCTGATGGTGATGGACCTCCTACAAACCTACTGTGCCGAAGAAGGGGTCCAGGGGCTGAACATGCATGGCATCCCATGTTTAATCGCCCATTACACAGGTGACACGATGATCTTTACCAGGGCCACCATGCCACAGGCCAGGGCGTTAATGAGGGCATTGAATAGACTGCAGCGCGAAGTGGGACTGGCACCCAACCTAGGGAAATCCATGTTATACTTCACACACCCCCATCCATCAATGCGCAGCAAGGTCATTCAGATCCTGGGGGATTCTACCTATGGATGTAGAAGACAAGTACCTGGGCATCCCCATCCACAACTAGCAGAGATAGCAAACCTGGTAGGCCCTCATTATGAAAATCCAAAAACACATGACACACTAGACGAATTGCTTCCTATCCCAAAAAGGGAAAATCATGTTGGTGTCTATGGTGTTGGGGGCCATGGCAAGTTCACTGCCTCGATGGCCACCCCGCCCTCCGAAATCACCAAGAAAATCGATACAATTCTCTGAGACTTCATGTGGTCAGGAGGCAAGGGAGGAAAAAAGATGCACCTCATGGCATTGGACAAGACTGCACATCCTTGTGTTGCGGGGGGCGGGGTGGGCATACTACCTTTCACAGTTGAAGCAACCTTGGGAAGGCAAAGGCTTTTACATAAGCTCTTTGCGATGCTTGATGACCCCTCCTTGTGGGCACAAATCCTACGGCAGAAATATTGTCCCTGGGCGTCTACCAACTCCAATTCTCAATTGTGGTGACAGCTATGTGCGCACATTAGGTTGTTGAACCATGAGAATGAGGTCACTCTTCACCCCCGGTAGCTCCTTCAACAACAATTCACGATCGATCCACGGTGGATGCGACTGTGGAAGGGCATATTGCCAGAGAAAATCAAAATGTTCAGGTGGCTGATTCTTCACCATGCTTTCCCCGTTTAGGCACTCCTATGGACATGTGGCCTACCAATCAGTAACAATTTCCCACTATGCAATCAACACACGGAAATGCTACAGCACTTAATGCATGAGTGCCACATGGCCATGCAATTCAAGCGAATGGTTGGCCTTCCTTTGCTCGAGTTCTCTAGTAATTCGTCGATGCTAGCGACGCTATGGATCCTATGGCGGGCTAGGAACAATCACATCTTTAAAGGGGTGACCCTTCCTCCTATGGTCATGCTGACTGGCAGGTTCCGTAAACTCTGGTAAGAAATTACCACAGTAATGGATTCGCATGCTCACCTTGAGCCACTTGTTACTGCCCTCCAAAATCGGTCGGATCTTTGGCACTGGGTCTCACGCATGAGGTGGACACACATTCTACCACGAATCATGGCTGATCTAGAGATGGACACCCAATCCTTCTACACAAATTGGGGCAGTGAGGTTACTGTGTTATGGGGGCACCAAATTTTGATCACAATCGACATGGTGGTAGCCGTGATCAGGGAATCCATCAGTGGCATCCATATCCCCCAGTTGTGGGTTCACACGTGGCAGCTGTAGACTTCTTCCAAGGCCCCATCCCCAAGACAGCTAGTAGGCATATCAGGGGGACAGCCCTCTCACCTAACTAGTGGGCTACGGTGGAGTTGGTGGAGCGATGTTTCATATAGTCAAGCTCACACCACAAACTAAACGAGGTGCACTTTAGGTTCCTCCAGTGCATGCGTGCTAAGACTCCCATCAACCTCCCACTATTCCTCTAGGAGTCTCTATGGTGGCGACGTCCGAGCAGACACCTGAGGGTGATACATGTCATGTGGCTAGCCGGGACCCTTGTCCTGCCGCTGCAACCAACGTCCAGTCTAGAGTTGAGGCAGCAACACAAGAGGAAGAGGTGTGTGTATGGTGCGGAGGATACTGCAGCTAGAAATAGGGCCATGATTAACCCCCCTAACACTCACTGCGAGCGGGACAAGCTGAGATAGATTCTGGAGGGTGAGGCACCGGTGACAAAAGATTCTACCACTGGCAACATTAGGGGGCAATGCCCCACCAGCTCGCCACCCCCTACACAGTCGCCAATCCAAACGCTGCTTTGGATTGAAGGTGTCATCAAGGACCATATGACGAGCATCGCCCAAATAATTGAGGAAAATAGATGCAGCCTAGCGGCCGGCCCAGGACAACCAGGTCTAAGACCGCAAATAGTCAAAGAGAACCAACATTCATGTCACAATTCCCCCAAAAGTTAGTCGGGGGGGGGGGGGGGGGGGGGGGGGAGTGGGAGGCTGCAGAGGGATGCCTAGTTCGGGTATTTGCACTGGTTAATAATCAGGGGCAGGAACGGTCGATTGTCGGCGAGGATGCCCGTGGTGGGGGAGGCCCGTGGGGGTGTCTAGGTTAGTGTTCTTAGTCAGTGTGGGGCCAGCTAACCTGGCCTGCACTATACAGGTGTATAGCCTTTTTTTTGGAACACAAATTCACTCTATTTTTTCCAAAAAAAAAACTTTAGCAAATATTACATAAAACAACTACTGAATGTAATATGAAATCTTCTACCCATAAAAATTACCATTAAAATAAATAAAACATTGTCAAAGTCTAGAATCCATGATTACCTTAAACCTTAGCAGATGCTCCAAGTAGAATTGGCTTTGACACATACATTATAAGTCTACAATGATGATTACTACGTGCCAGCCTTGTTGGTGCTTAGCTCACAATAGAATTTTGAAATGAAACATGGCTTTGTAACATGTTGTAATGAAAAAAGACATCTTCAATAACTCATATCTATGTGCCACTTCATAATAAATGACTCTAGGATCCTTGACATTGTATTCACCTCAACTAAACCACATTCAAGGAAATGGGGTCACTTTTCTAATGCATATCCATTGCTGGCTCATTGCAATTTGTGTGCCTCCCCTTCTAAAACTACTACTTGCACTTTTTTGGTTTTTTATTGCACTATTCTAGGAAATGTTTGAAGTTTTGAAAACATTTAAAAAATGCATTCAAATTCCAGCAATAACCATGGGAGAAATTTTCTTACCAAACAGGACATTAATGCATCCTTTTAGAACTTAGCAAATTAACAACCTGACACACATGACACCTATGTGTCTAGTTTTCTAGTTTTCAATGATGCCATACCATGTTAATAAAACTAACTTTTGAGGATCAATAAAATTTCCTTTGTCAATTTAAATTTTTTTCAATAATAGAATTGCAAATCTCATGTACAATTTTGTAGAGAGATAATCAAATTCAAAAGAAACTAAGTGATTTAGAAGATACTAGTTATGCTCAAATATTTTTATCACAAATGTCAACATTCATGCAAGTAGAGCATTAAATAGTTTGTGCATAAGATATATTTTATATAATCATATATCCTTTTTCTTCTATCAACAACAATTTTAGATTTTTATATGTAACAAATAGTTTAGATCTCATCCATAGCAGATGCTTAGAATAAATAGCAAAGTGAAAAAAGAATGGTATCCTTCACCATTATGCAAAGAGAAGAGAGGCCACATCATCTTGATTAGATTTATGAAAAAAAAAATTAAACTAGAGCTTAAAAAATCCTTAATTTCAATTCTTCCATATTTTGCTATGACTTGAAAAAAATATAACCATGTTAGTTTTAATCATGGAATCTAATATGGAATGAAACGCATTAGAATCATAAGCAAAATGTGCCTATAGCAAATTTTCACTTATTTTATGCAATCTGAATTTGTATATTTTATTTTTGAAATCTTCATCATGTTTTTTATCTCAAGAGAGATTTTCAAATAGGCATTAAGATTTTTTATATGCCCTTAAGGTATTTTTTAAGGTATCCATGGATTTGTGCAAAGATGCTAAAGAAAATCACATTAAGATAAAGGTTGAAGAAGGTGAGTTCACTTGCTATTCTTTTTTTAATAGCTTGATATCATCTCTATGTTACCTCTCATTTTCTATGGCACATACAAATGAAGGTTTTATTTTTTCTTCTTAAATCTATTATGGGTAATTTCTTATTTTAAATTTTGATCTCTTCCAAACTACTATTATGGTAGTTAAAATTTATCAAGGCTAATGTTCTAAAGGCGCATGTACAAAAGAAATTTCTTGAGATTCTAAAATGACTATCTTGTTTCTAGTTCTATGAGATTGGAATATTTTGCATGCTTCATTTAATTTATAGTGCCACCATAATTCTAGCTAGAAGCATTACATCATGGACATTACATCTATAGAGTAGAAATTATGTAATTGTGAGTAGGAAAAAAGAGATTAATTTGCATTAAGCTAGAATTGCACTTACATTGTTAAAATACAAAACATGGTAGAAAACTCTTTAGGAGTTACTTGCAGTTATTTGGTATATTATGCTATATTTTTATATGATTTTCATTTTTCAACAACATTTGCTCACACTTTTCTTTCTTTTGTTTAGACACAAAAATAGATAACGTTTTTACTTATGAAAGTTAGATTTCAAATTACTTTAGAATTTTCTTGGTATCTTAGACAATAGTATTTATTAAAAAAATTTATACCATCATCAATCATTTCAGGTTAATTTTTTTAAACATGTAACAGAAACATATTTTGCAATATTTTCTAAATCTTTTGTTAACTAATAAATTCATATTTTAATTTGTAACTAAGACCTTATCATATATATATATTCTACCTATTTTGGAGTTCATGAGTTTAGTTGATAATAGTTGACACAAAATTTGTTGTGCCACTGAGCAATTTTGTTTTACTTTGAAGATTTAGTTGTTTGAAGTTTGAAAAACTTCTTTTAAATTTATTTCTATTAGTAGAATAACTACAACATGAGAATTGAGAACTTAGGAGGGGAGGTTGAATAAGTTTCCCAATAAAAATTGATCAGCTATAAAAACCAAACCCAAATTTTATGTGGTTTCCCAACTTGGGTAGTCCACACTTAGAGAGTAGATTCCTTGCACACCATCAAACTTTGTTGCTTCCAAAATGTTGTTTAGAGGACACCAAAACCTTTACAAGGTTTCAGCTCTACTAAGAAGAGTTCCATAACTATGAAAAATCTCAACCTTGTAAGGTCCCAACAAGCTCAAGAGTGGTTTAAAGATCCCAAAATGTATACAAAATAGAGCTCCTCTCTAGAGTGTTTTGACACTACAAAACAACTTAATCTTGCAAGATCTTGACAAGCTTTAAAAGGATGCCTTCTCACAAGAATCACAACCCTTAGTGTAGCAAGAAAAAGAATCACAAGGAGAAAGTGTAACTCATGAGAATATATCAAGAAAATAGAAAAAGTAATAAGAAAGTGAAAAATTCAAAAAGAACCTATGTGTCTTGATGGACACCACCATGACTAGGATTGGAATTGGTTAAGTAGAAAATTGAACAAGTAGAGGACATTTGAATAGACTTGGCAAAATACTTAGTGAAGTTGGAATATTAATGGTAATGTTAGAGCTATTGGATGTTTACTAGGATAAGCTTATGTGGGCTAGATGGATGGTGAATATGCATGACACCAGATGGGTAAGTCTCCTAAATGATATATGGCCCCTCCCAAAGTGTTTGAAATTTAGCCTTTTGCTGAACATGATTCATATTATAATAGAGGATCTTATTTGCTGGCTATGCAAACACTTTTCTTATTTGTGCATCATGCTAATTCTTGGTGTAATTCTTGTGGAGCTCATTACTCATAAGTGCTACTAGCCTATTCCTTCTAACATATTAATATTCATTAGGCACACTCTCTAGGTTGAGCTCAAGTTTAGGTCAAGCTGGTTTGCAATGGCTAGAGTTTGAAGTTCTACCTAGATTGGTAGCATGGTTAATTTCCTGTAAACTAGATCATAAGGTGAATAACCAATGGGTAGTTTCCACATCATTCTATAAGCACATAGAGCATCATTTAGTTTGGTGTTCCAATCCTTTCTAAATCTACTAACCTTCCAAATTAATATTCTAGTAACTTCATAATTAGTAACTTCTACTTGATCATTGGCTTAGGGATGGTATGGTGTGGTCAACTTATGGTTTACCCTAAGCTGTTGCATGAGCTATTTAAAAGTAGCATTGGTTAAATGAGTTTCATTATCTGAAATAAGCATTCTTGGTACTCAAAATTAATTCACCACATCTTGTTGAAAGAACTTGGCAACTATGTTGGAGAATGTTACTACCTTTGCCCACTTGATTTAATAATCCACAGTTACTATTATGTATTCTTTCCCATTTATGGAAATTTAATATGAAGACTTATCTTCTAGCTCATGGTGATGATGTCTCAAAGAAAGTTAATAGGGGAACTAATAATTCTATACCTAATGCTCATACTATGATTGCTTTGGTCTTCAACTTGGACAAAGCTATTTGTATGATGATTATGCACCTTCAATCAGCTAAATAAATGTCAAAGCATCTTTAAGCAATTTATGAAGGAGATAACAACGTGAAAAAGTCCAATTTGCTAAAGTTAAAAGCATGTTTTAATGCTTTAAAGACGGAAAAAATAAGAATATTAGTATTTTCTTTAGCTAGGTAGATGAAGTTATGAGCGAGATGATAATTCTTCATGAAGAATAGTCTAATGACATTATCTGCCAAAAAATGTTATCTATTTTTTCCAATAGATTTGAGGTAAATGTTTCTTCATAGAAGTGGCAAAAAATCTTTCCCAATGAGCACTGTTGGGCTTTACAATATTCTTTTAGCCTTTAAAATTTGGAAAGGTGGAGTGAACTTTACAAGCAACAAGGAGCAAATCACCTTCAAAGTTGAAGCAAGAAAGAATAAAGACAAGAGAGAACCATCCATCTTAGAATCTAATTCTATTAAGGAAATTGTTAATCTTGCCAGAAATCTTAGGAGGCTAAAAAGAATGAAGGCTAGTAAAAAATTAACAAAATCATTTTCTTGTTATTATTGTGGTGAAGGAGGTCATATGGTTATTGACTGTCCAAAGAAAAAGAAAGAAGAAGAATATTAGAAAATTTAGATGACCAATTTTAAGCCAAAGAGTACTCAATATAGGTTTGAAAACTTAAAAGCTAAATTAGCTTAAATATAATGTCAACTAGAACATATAGAAAATAAACTAAGAATTAAGAATGTTGAAGAAAATTTTTTTGCTCATTTTGCTCATACTGATATTATAATAGATGAGTCTAATATTGTTACACAAGATTTATTTTCATTTCTAACCATGATTAATGGTTATGATTTAGATGATTATTTTCAAAAAATTTTATATACTAATACTAATGAACAAGAAACTCCTCGCACATCTAAAACTATAGATTCTATTTTAGATGAAAATGGAATAAACTCATCAAACATAGCTAAAATTGAATATGAAGAAGTTGATGTCATTGAAATAGAAGGGAAAATGGATTAATTAGAGATGGTTGTTAAGGTAAATTAAAAGTTGAATAAATTTTTAAAAGAGAAGGATAAAGAAATTAAAAGTTACAAGACAAAACTTGAATCAGTTGAATAAGAAAATTTGAAGCTAAAAGAGAAAGAGCTACTACTAAATAAAGGCATGAAAGGTAAGACTACTCAAGCCATATTAGATTTTTTTAAAAGGATTACTCATAGCTTGAAATAGCTCAAGGATATCATTAACAATGGATGACCAAGTGATGACAAGAGGGGTCTTCGTTATGTGTTTGATCCCTGGAGAAAGCTACCTTTAACAAAAATAAGGATGCACAAGATGAATGTTTAAACATAGTGATAAGATGCCAACTTATACATAGGTAAGGAAATTCTTTCCACATCAAGAATTCAAATCATTAGGTATGGTCCAAAACTAGCAACCAATTTCTTCCATGGATATTATTTGAAGTATGGAATTTTAGATCATAAAGTAATAAAATGTAGAACAAATGATGTTTCTTGTTATGAATGTATACATCATTTCCATGCTACTAAGATCTTTCCAAGAAACATTAAAATAGGGCAACAAGTTTGAAAATTAATCAACATGAGAGCTTTTCTTACATAATTAGCCTTAAAGGGCTCTTGCAGCCTGGAGATATGATTTCTTAATAGTGGTTATTCTCAACATATGATTGGTGATCAATTAAAATTTATAACACTTAAATCCTTCAATGAAGGAAAGGTAAGCTTCAGTGACAATGGTAAAGCCATGGTAAGAGGTATAGGTTTAGTTAAAATTCATAATGATTTTTTTCAAGTTCATAATGTTTATTTTGTTGATGTTTTGCATTATAATTTGCTAAGCTTAGGAAGGCTTTCAATAACATTTTTTTTATGAATGAAAAATGTCAATTAGAAAACAAAGAAAATAATTTTAAAGCTTACATTACACGAGCTAGAAATAAATTGTATTTTGTAAATAATCAGACGTAATGTCTAACTCTTATTTTTGAGATAAGTATTAGTAGGTTATGGCATTAGAGACTAGGAAATTTAAGCTCAAGAAACATCCAAGCTCTCATCAAGGCTCAAAGCATAAGAGGCATTCCTCAAGTAAGTTAGATAGAAGAGATATGTTCTACATGCCAACACAATAAGCAAAATAGAGCTACTTTTAAATCTATAAATTATCGCTCTAATAATAAGCTTGAATTAATATATATGAATGTCTGCAAACCTTTTGACATAGTTGTCTTTGACAAAAACAAATATTTTTTTCTTATCGTGGATTATTATATTAGAATGTCATGGCTAACACACATTGAGAAAAAAATTGAAGTGTTCAAACTTTTCAACACATTTAAATGTATGGTTGAAACTAAAATGAGACTTAAAATCAAAGCTATTAGGACTGACAATGGAGGTGAGTTCATCTCAAATGAATTTAACTAGTATTGAAGAGGTTCATATCAAGAGGTAGTTCTCATCAGCCAAAACACCATTTGTAGAAAAAAAATAAAAATATAGTTGAAATGATTTGATCAATGATGAATTTGAAGAATGTGCCAAAGTATCTATAGAATAAGGTAGCCAGAACATCAGTGTATATCATCAATCGATGTTTGGTAAGAGCTCATAATGGTAAAACATTTTATCAAATGTGATATGATGAAATGGCTAATGTTCAATATTTCAAAATTTTTGGGAGTAAGTGTTATATTAAGAATTAGGATGACATTAATAGGCTTGATAGCTATTGTTAGGATGGTTTTTTTGTTGGATATTTTAGTCATTCAAAAGCTTGTCATTATTTAAATTTGAAAACATTAAAAATTGTTAAAACACCTCATGTTAAGATTAATAAATTATTTAAAAAGACTAATATTGTGGCTGAGAAATGTATGAATGTAGATGAAGAAGAGAATGATGATGGTATTTTGACATTAGAAGAAGTAGATGAGATTGAAAAAGAGTAGCAAACCTTAGCTAATGAGGAAGAAATAGAGTAAGAGACTATACCTAATGATGGCCCAAGGAGAATGCAAAGGTTCAGATCCATAGTAGATATCCTCAGCTCATCTCTTAGGTAAAGGACAAGGAGGAACATGACTAAAACAATGGATGATGGCTTATTATTATCTTGTCTTGTTCTTTCCATTCCTCTAATTGTTAGGGGAGCTCTTGCTCATGAGGATTGGAAGAGTGCCAAGGATAAAGAGATGGAGTAGATTGTTAAGAACAATACTTGGGAGCTAGTGCCATATCCAAAAGGAGCTGACATCATTAGAATCAAGTGGGTTTTTGCAAATAAATTGAATGAGCATGTCTAAATAACTCAAAATAAGGGAAGAATAGTAGTAAAGGCTTTTCTTAAGTTAAGGAACTTGATTGTCAAGATACATTTTCTTCAGTTATAAGACTGGAATTAATTAGAATGCTTTTAGATTTTGTAGCTTATCAAAGATTTAAGCTCTACCAAATGGATGTAAAATCACTATTTTTGAATGAAGAAATAAGAGAGATAATATATATTGAATAGCCAGAGGGATATATTGATGTTGAGAAACCAAATCATGTATATCAATTGCACATGATCTTATATAGTTTAAAACAAGCCCCTATAATGTGGTATGCTAAGTCTGATTCATATGTAGCTGAAAAATGGCTATTTTAAAGCTCCTCTAGATAGTACTCTTTATATTAAAAAGGATAATATAGGATGTTAAGTTGCTCAAATTTATGTTGATGACATAATGTCTGTATGTACAAGCTCAAGATTGAGCAAGGAATTTATTAAAACCATGAAAACTAACTTTGAGATGTCTATGCTAGAAGAGCTATCTCATTTTCTTGGCCTACATATTCAACAATGTAGGGATGGGACTTTTATTTCTTAAATAAAGTATGTTTAATAGATGCTCAAGCATTTTGGCATGATAGAAGCTCAAACTTGTGTTAATCTTCTCAGCATGGGTGTACATCTCTACAAAGATGAAGATAAGAAGAATGTTGATGCTTCACTATATAGATTCATTATGGAAAGCTTGCAGTGTGCAATAGCCAGCAAGCTTGATATAGCTTTTGTAGTGGATCTTATTTCTAGATATCAATCAAAGCCAAAAGAATCACACTTGCTTGCAACCAAAAGAATTTTACATCATTTTAAAGGCACAACTAGTCATGGGTTATGATTCCCATGCAATAGAGATTTTGAATTACAAGCATTTATAATGAATATTGAATTGGAAATGAAGATTATTTAAATCCACTAGTGGAAACTATCATTTTCTTGGTGATATGTTAGTATCATGCCTAAGTAAGAAGTAGAACTCTATTACGTTATCATCGGAAAAATTTGAATATGTTATAGCCTCACATTACTACACACAAACTCTTTAGATGAGGGAAGTATTAAAACTTTTCAATATAGAACTTTTTGATCTAGCAATTATTTATTGTGATAATAATGCAAGTATTTCTATTTCTCAAAATCTAGATTTTCATGGCAAAACTAAACATATTGAGATTAAATATCATTTTCTTCATAACCAAGTAGAACTACAAATAATAAAATTATCATATATGTCATCCAAAAATTGAGAGCACATGTTTTTCCAAAGGGTTTGAATAAAGAGAGATTTCTTTACTTAAGAACATTATTGAGTGTGCCGATTTTACCAAAATAGGCTTAAATATCTTCTTTTCTATGCTATTTGTTTAGGAATTTTATATGAGATATCCAATTATATTGTAGGGGAAGTATGTTCTTTTAAAGCTCGTATGTCTATCTTTATGCTTTCTTGTTGCTTATAGCTATATCTTTTGTGTATATTTAGAGCTTGATTTACTTAATGTAAGGGGAGCTATCTTTCATCTTTTTTGATTAAAAAAAGGGAGTATATGCTATTGTTTTATGATGGTTTTATCGAAAACTTTTTTATGTGTTAGAAAAACGGTTCATCTAAAGTGTTTTATTCTCTACATTTTTTATGCTTGTAACATTTTTTAACTATTTTTGTGTTATTCTCATCTATTTCTATTTATATGAGTTGTAGTGTACTCATTGCATGACTAAGGTATGGGTGTGGTCATGATGATGATCTCTCTTTGTTGTTATGATCTGGATTTTTCTATTCTTATGTTATACTATAAGCCTTTAGTAAACTAACTTTTTACCAGGCATGACTATCTATCTACCTCCTTGCTTGTTTAAGATGTTTTGACTAAAGACTTAATTTTTAAAGTATATTATGAGCTTGTCATCTCTTGTTACGCATTGTGTTATTTTCCCTTATTTCCCTTTTTATAATTGCTATTAGTTTTTTTGTTACTTGAATTGTGTTGATCTGTGCGATGATTTTTAACATGAAGCTACTTGGATATTTTTTTCTTTTCCCTGGCCATTTTTATTTACTTGACTCTATATGCCTCTTCTTTATTCTCTTTCATTTTAATTTACATTATGAATTCACTCAATCTCAAAAAGAAACAGATTACTGGATGTTTTAAGATTAATTATAGGTTTGGTTGTGTAGGTTAAGTGTTGTTTTGCCAAAGTTCAATTGTAGTTTAGTTTTAATGCCCATGTCATTACACTTTCAATAAAATGTTGAGTCCATTTTCAAGGTTGTTTCTACTCTAGCATGCATTATCTACTAATGCTTTTTATGAGTTAGTTAATGCATGAAGGTGGCAACTATATCCAATAATACATTTTTATGAGTTAGTTAATGCATCAAGATTGTCTCCATATTGCGTAACACATTTTTTATGCATTGTCATTGGGTCTCTTGTGGTAACCGATTCCGTGGCCTATAAATTCATTCTTAATGGAAGATCAATGGCACCACGAATCATAGCAGAATTGCAGTTTTGGTCTCTTTTACAGATGCTTAGAGCTTGTATACACCATCATTGTAGAGCACCTATGTGAAAGAAGAATCTGAATGCCAAGTTTAATTAGATGTATCAATGGCTAGAGGTCAGTTCCATTTGCTTCGACATTATGCATTTTCTGTTATTTATGCATGTGAATTTCTTGTGCCATTTTCTTCTACATTGTGCATTCCTGGTTATCCATGCATGTCAATTTCTTGTGCCATTTGCTTCTGCATTGTACATTTCCAATTATCTATGCATGTAAATTTCTTGTGCAATCCCCAAATTTTGTCTTACATCTACTTGATGAAGGATGTTATTACCATGTTCTTCTTGAAGCATTATTTTCATTTTCAATGTGAAACTTAGTTTCCATTTTCACTGCATAACATACTTTGTAAGTTTCACACACATTCGACACTAATACCATTTTCAATGAGTAACATCTTCTTTTTGGTAAGTCATTTCCACTAGAACATCATTTCCATATTTAATGCACAATGTCATTTTCACTTTTCTACTTTTCACATTTCTACTTTTAATGTGAAACGTTGTTTCACTTTTAACCTGCAATGTATTTTCCATATTTCCAAGTCTTCAAAACATCTTTTCAATGTTTCTATGGTTGACATCCAACATTATTTCTATGTTTTCACATTTAACGTGCAAGATCGTTTTCACGTGCAACCTAGTTTCTATATTTTCATACAAACATATTTTCCTCGTTTTACTTCCACATGTACAATATGGTTTCCACTCTTAACATGCAATGTTGTTTCTAGATGTGCAAAGTTGTTTCCACTTGTAAGTGGCTTTAGCTTTTAACTTTTAACATGGCATGGTTTGTCATAAGAAGGCAAAGAAAAATCAGCATGGTCTATGGTTCAAGAAAAATAACAGGTGCGCTGAATAAAATAGAATGATAGATTTCCTCTACCAAGCTTTCAATACTTACCAGTAACAAATTTTCAGTCTTCTCCAACATTCCTCAAATGAATTGTCAATGGCTACATCTTCCTTCCTCTAATGTGTCTGTAACGGCTTTAAAAATTTTGCTACAAATTGTAGTTTGAATGTTCAGCTCATTGTTCTCATTTTTCCCTTTTATGTGCATGAATTGGAATTTCTTCCTATGTTCTCTTCATTTTCTTTCTTTAAAACTCTACAATTATTGAGCTTTGGTGTTTAGAAAAGGAGAAGTATTTATCTCTCTCTATGCTGAGAAAGTGATATACCAAACTGTTTCTCATTGTGTTGTGAAATTGCCGTAAGCCATAGTGCTCAGTGTGGATTGTAAGAGAAGCTCCCGAATGTAGGCCGGATAATGTAACAGGTAAAGCACTTTAAAAAGCTTAAGGCCTGATTCACCCCCTCCCTTTGAGTGCCTTCTACCTAGTTGTAGAAACAGAAAAATTTTAAACTCCATAGATTTAAGGAATCCTTGCATCCTCACTTTCCAATAGGTAAAGTCAAATCTCTCAAATGTGGATGGCTTTCTATAAGATGTCCCCTCTATTGTTCACTCTTGAAGTTGATGAAGAAGAAGAGTACAAGGATCTAATACCATTTATGGATTGTTGAACTTAGAAAGGGGGATGAATAAGATCCCCAAATTAAAATTTATTTAGATAAAGCGCACACACTAAATTTAACATGGTTCCCAAACTTGGATAGTCCACACTTAGAGGGTAGTTCACAAGCACACCTTTAGACTTTGTTACTCTAAAATGTGATTTGAAGGATACCACACCTTGCACAAGCTCTAAGCTACACTCTAGAGAGATTCAATGCTATGAATCCACTCAATTCTGCAAGGTCACAAGAAGCTTAGAATGTGGTTTCCAAAATTCCACAACCTTTACAATCTTGAGCTTTACTCATGAGTGTTGTGATGCTACACCAACACTCTATCCCTTCTTATAGTCACTATGTTTCCAAATTCATCTTGGAACTCATGCAATAGCTAGTTCATGGTCATGGAAGATTTCTTCTTCATGGCTAAGATGTCTTTCTACATCTAGCCTCTATTCTAGGAAGATGTTTTTATTTGGTGAAAGACATCTTTCCATAACTAGCCTTCATTCTAGGAAGATGTCTTTCTCTAGTGAAAGACATCTATTGTTTTGTAGAGACATCTTCACCTGTGCTACCTTCAATTCTTCCAAGACATCTACTATTTCTTGGAGATGTCTTTCTTTTCTTCCTTTGCATTTTTATTTCTTCATTCCTTATCCACAATCTTGAACTAACGCATGCTTCTAAGATGTGAACATTGGTTATAAGTTGTTTGATCTTTGTTCACATTCTTTGAATTCTTGCATGTTCACTTGAGACCCTATGGATAACCTTTTCCTTTGAGCTTACCAATTCATTCCTGTTATCTCATCTTGGTTTCCCATGTACTTTGTCCTACAAACACAATAATCACACAACCATACAAAATGCTTCTACTCCATTTTCCTTAATGTTTTGACATATTAAAAGATTAATAGGAATAGTCACTCTCCCTCTCATCTCTAAACTCCTCATCCCTTCAACTTGTATAGTTTCCCTGTCATTGGCAAAAGTAAAAATGAGAGCAAACATCCCCTCTATTTATAGGATGGAAAAGATCCTAAGGATTGGGTAAAGACTTGTGCACAAAAGTTTACATAATAAGGAAAGAGTAGATAATTCATTCCTTAAAAATTCTTTTTTTACTCATGGAATCATTGCTACTTGACTTGGACAAGTAAGCTCTCATGAGAGAGTGGACTTGTGAGAGTGTCAACATGGCCCTTATTAAATGAGTCACTTGTCCCTTTTTCAGTCATTAATATGAACTTAAGAATTTTCATATAAGTAAAATAATGTCATGATAAGCATGTCATAGAGCATATACAACCATTATACATTGAATACATTGACTTTTCTAATGGCCCTACATTTTTGTATTTTTTAGTCATTTTTTAATTTATAAGCTATGAGGGTTTCTAATTTATTTTGTTCTTTTAACTATTTTCCACATTTCAACTCCACCAATGCTAGTCCCAAGATTGGTTATAAAAGGAGGGTTAACATTAAGTTGATAGCTGATTGTAAAATATTTCCAAATCTCATGGATGAGTTCCTTTTTAGATTTTGTAGATGCTAGGGAATTTTCCAAATGCAATGCATTGTAGAAGCTAGTTACTAATGAAAAAGAACTCATGTACTTGACCGCATTTTGTTGGGACAAGGCTAGGATGATAATGATATAGTTTCCACATTTCCTATAATATATCTAGAAAAAATCATTGATACTAAACTTTTTATCTATCCAACATTTTACACATATTGAGCTGGTCATAACAAAAACAAATATGTCATAACTATTATGCTAGAAATTAATAGAGGAAAATATCATCCCACTAGATACTTTTTAAATGTTTAACATAAAAAGATCAAAATCCAAGACTCAAATTAAAAAGCTAATTGTAGATCTATACTCTAGGTATAAAGTTGAGTTAGTCCACCAAATTTGAGTGTGATCCAACAAATTTGAGTGTGATCCAACAACTTTGAATTTTGACATATTTTATTAATTAAATATTCAATAATTTTAGAATTCTAAGTAAACATTAGAATAAACCATGGGTCCACATCACATTAATTTCCTATTATTATTCTAAAATAATGATAAAATTTTTAATGTTTATTTATTACTAATATATATATATATATATAACTTAAAATAATAAAAAATAGGCAAAAATTAGAAATAAATAGTAATCTTGCTTATGTCAACCAAACAAAAGTCTTCATATTACTAAGAAGCATTAAGCACATATACAATTATATATAAGCTTTAAAACAAATTAAAGTCTAAATATTTAAAAGAGTACAAAGTTCACATGTACAAATGTGGGGCACTACATTATTTGGTTAGGAAGTAGTAAGAATAGAACATTGTAACATGAATATTGATTTTAATTAACTAGAAAACAATGAGAAGTAAACCTAGGCTAGCCTAGTGATGATAAGAATCCATTTGTAATCTTCTATTCATGTCTTAGGCTCATACAATTGTTATTAGGATTATCAAGTAAACCATTACTAGACAAACAAAATGATATTACTACTAGGTTAGCAAACAACCATACGTAATGCTTGACATTAGTCATACTTATTCCACCAAATAGTAACATACATTAGAAATGTAACAATTGAAATGTAAACTATAGATGGAAAATAAGTCTATGTTATGTGAAATGTTGCAATGATCATAAATAATCTTGATCTTTATTACCATCCATGAAGCATGTTCAGGTATACTTCACTTGAATAAAGATGTTATACAACTATTTAAAGATCATAAACTAACTATGACTTCATGAAGTAAAACTGCAAGAGCTTGGGTAAGAATAGACAAAAATTTATTATAAACATGGTAGGTAATCTATATTTATAGGTGTTTATTATAATTGTGACATCATTTTTATGATATAGTATCTCAACCTATGATATTTCAAATGTATTATAGTAGATGCGATATAGCAATCAAATAACATAATTTTCATCAATCTTAATATAAGAGGTATACTAACCCTAAGCTTTTTGACAAAGGATATATCAAGATTCCTCATACCTTCACAATTCATCAAAAATTCATCCTCAAGTTATGCAAAATGGGCAAACTTCAATTTCAAAAATTACAAGGTGACTAGAACCAAATTGACCAACATCATAAAACTTAACTACGATATTACAAAATTTATTTGAGTAGGCATATTATAAAAAATTACAAAACTTAAGTGCCACATTACAAAATTTATTCAAATAGATGTATTACAAAAACAACAAAAATAACCTTCTTGTGTTAGATTCTAGGGAATTTCGAAGTTGTATGACTTGGTTATGCATGTTGGCTAGATGGATTTTCTCCCTTTGTTGTTGGAAGATCTTTCTCTGTCAAATGGAAAATTTTTCTTCAATTGGTAGAATGAATACACCAATTTTTGTGGGGTCAATATTGACCTCATAGAAGAACCCCTAGTGAGAGTCTTCGATATGCTAGCCTCTAGGGAGGTTCAACTACCAATGATCAAAGGCTTGTAGGATGTAGAAGCCTTCTTCACTGGGCTGGTACCACAAACTAAAAGTGGGAAAATGCCTAAATTGGCACTACCTACAATATGGTATCATGTAGTGGAATTGATCAAATGTTTCTTCATTTAGACTGGGAATGTGTGGAAACTATAAGAGTCTCACTTTACACTCCTTAAATACCTATGCATGGGGTAGAGGATGAACATGCCTTGATGGTTTCTTGCATCTTTGTGGCATCAACTACTGAGGCAATACTTAGGTCTAATTCTTGCCCTGTGGAGGGTAGCTAGACTAGTGCCTATGATATGAATTGTTGCTCTAACATGAAACTCAGTCTATAGTAGACATAAATAGATGGAGGTGGCTACAAGTGTTGCACTACCTCAAGGTGGCATTGGGAGAAACCCAACATCTTGATGCAAAGATGGAGGAAACCATGCTAGAGGAGAGTTGATGTTTCCTATAGGAGAGTATTGATGCAACCATGGACGAGGCCACTCTCCATGTGTGCAAAAAGGATTAATGGATCTAGGAGATGAAATGGACTACTTGGAAAGAAGCCTTTCAGCAGCAGCTAGAGAGACTGGAGCTTTAACACTAGGAAATGGTGTAGGTCCTTCAATGATAGACGGAGGTAGAGACCATAGTAGCTAGGGCCATGCTAGAAGATAAACTCCACAAAGAATTGAAAGAGGAAGTCAAGTAGGAGAAGCTCTAGTGACGAATGTTGGAGCACAAGGTAGAACTCCAAAGGAAAAATGAGCATAGGGAGGATGAAGTGCTACAAAAGTAACTTGAATGGGCACATGAATAAAATACAATCATCTAACTCTAGGAGGGAAAATGTTCCTATGTTAAGATGCATATCAATCACAAATCATCTTGGTAGGAACTTCTTCGATACGTTAGGCTCGTGTCCATGAAGCTCCATCTCTGCAAAAAAGGCAATGCAGCCAATAGGGCATGTAAGGTTGAGCCCTTGAATATTTTCCAGCAAATGTCCATCTTCCTTGCTATTGAGGAACACCATGCATTACTCAATACCCTCCACACATAGTATCGACCTAACTATAACTGCATGCATTTGCCGAGGCATCTCTAAGGAGCAGGTGCCCTAGTTGGTTGTTTTGTTATGGTTTGTATTTTTTCTGATGGTTTGGCTAGCCCTACTAGGATGAGCATTATTTTTTAATGTCTCAGTTCATATTTGGTGCTTGTATCATAGGATCCTGCACAAGATGTTGTTGGAACTATTTGTGCCTAGCTGGGTGAGTGGATACATGTTTTGAGGGTTGGCAAACACCCCAATTTTGCTAGGTAGTAGACTTGGGGATTTCTCTCTTCTAGATTTTCTATGCTTATACATATTTCATAGTAAGCTTAATATACTCTTGAAATTTTCTCAAAAAATAACAAAAAATTGTAAAAGTATTAAAAAATTTGTCAATGTTGAGTCTTCATGTTGTTTGTAGCAATGTCACTTCTTCCAACCTTGGTTGTTTGGTTGGCACTTCCCCTTTCATGCAAAACATCTGCTACTTACTAATGATTATTTTCTCATCTTGGTCTCTTCTCCCTTCCTTACAAAATATTTTTAAATTCTAGGAAATCATTTAGGCATCATTTACAATTACCAAAGGATCATCATTAGTTTTGAAAATTTTTTCCTTAGTGTTTAAACCCATTTTGAATCCTTGATTAGCATTAAATTCAAAAAATTTGGCATTTAAGTTCAAGATCAATATGATTACAAAATAACATTCCTAATGTTATAAGGCAAATAAATTCATGAAATTCTAGGTTAATTCAATTATTCTTGCTATTAGTTACCTCACTATTCAAAAATGAGGTTTGAGAAAAAAAATTTAATTTCAAAAAATCATGTCATAAGCCACCATGAAAAATTAGTGAAACTTCAAGAGCTCACATGTTTTTGAACAAGTGAAATGATAATTTTGGTTCAAAAAATATTGTAAATGCACTAGGATATTGAAAATCATATGACCTAAATAATTTAGGTACCAAAATGACTAAGAAATAGGAAATTTGAAGAAAATTTCAATATAAAATCATCAAAAATTAATCAACATTAATGAGATGTAGTCCCAATATCATGCTTGAATTTGAAAAAGCTTCCTGTAATGTTCTTAAAGATACCAATTTAGTTTTGAGCCATGATTAGTAGAAGTTATGCAAGTGGGTCCTCCCCGAACTTAGCTCGTACCCATAATGCCCCTGTAAAACCACTTCTATAGATGTCCATGGGCACCTAAAAAGATAAATGTGTATCATCAATTCATTTCATAAAACACACAGCTACCTTGATAGTAATCCTATACTATTCTATACAAATCCATAACATTCATACTTGCACCATGCCAATGAGTTTGAATGGAATAAGTAGGAATCGGAGAAGTGGGGCATGAGGTACCTTACCATGGTTGTAATGGATCATTTTTATTAGATATGGTTAAAATGATGAATGTACCTAGTAGTTAGAATTCCATACCAATTCTAATACTCTTCTAATGACATCACATTATACCATCCAAATCCTACAACATGAGACCAACTAGCCACCATGTCAAAACAACATCACTCAACAAAGAAAAATTTCAAAATCATCATTAAGATCATGTAGAATGATTAATTAATCATTATTATTTTTATTATGGATCATGGCCTTTGATTGGAACACCTTCAGGTATGGATCATGTCTTTCTAGTCTCATAACCAATGCTAATCTCATCAATGGTAGACCTTCAAGCATTGGCTACATGTCTTTATAGTCATATGATGAAACTAGTTCAAAAGACCATGAGATTCTTAAAAATATTTTAGCTTCAAGCATAGTTAACATTTCTTTCTAATGGTACTCTAAGAATGAGTTTCTATTAACTAATTAATTAATTATTATTTTGTTACCTTGATAGAGGACTACCTCTAGGCATGTGTAGCATGTCTTTCTAGTATAATAATAACATAACTTTATTTTCATTCATTATTTGCCAAAGACAAGAAAACATGAGTAGTAATGTAGCAACATGAGCCCAACCAAACATAAGATGAAAGTCTAAAGAATCAACAAATTTCCTTGATGTCACACCCTTATTTAACCTGTGTAGTCTTCCTTCTTCCATGAAGGTGTAGTGGTCATGGGTTAGCATTAGGTTTTAATATAATAAGAATCATAATGTTTCTAAAGTAATAACCCCTTATTAATGGGAATGAAGGGATGAAAGTTTTGTTTTCACTATTATGTACAATCATCATTTTACACTTTGATATCATATGAAAAAATTTCAACCCATGATGTTGATTCATGCATCATGACTAGCAATATTATTAACAAAAACATAGAAATTATCACGAAGAATAAAGTAAATAATTCAAAAATATATAAAATTATTAAAATAATAAAAGAATACCAAAGAATGGAAAACATATTACAAATTGGAAAGATATCAAATAAATGAAAAAATGACAAAAATTTGAATGAGTGATAAAAAAATGTAAATGAAAAAGTTGTTATTTCTGGTTCATGACATGGATTGGTTAGTTGGGCCAGTTTCTTGTGTTGGAAAGTATTAATGGGAGGGTGATCTTTGCTCCTGTGTCAATTTTGGAAGGGTGGATATTGGGTTTTCTTCCTCTGTTTTGCTAAGTAGAGGGGACTCCCCCCCAAGTTTTTCTTTTGGTATGTTTTGCAATGCGAGGGGAGGGGGGAATCCCCTTAATTTTGTACATATTTTATTTAACCTTTAATATAATTTTGCTTGACTATTTCTCAAAAAAAGATTAAGTGTAGTTACAAATTTCTAATTCAAGTTAGGACACCTTCCTCATGACTAAACTCATTGAAAAGTGTTTGGAAAATGGACCATAAATTCCTAGGGTTATGTACTATTGGTTTCCTATTTATCATCTTTAGTGATTTATGTTTTCATTTATTATTCTATTTGATGTTAATGATAATTATTTTTTGATCATTAGAAGACATATATCTTATTGGATTGGGAGATATTTCTACTTTAAAGGATCCAAATATGCTTTTCTTTTTCCTTTCACTTTTAGTTTCTATGTCTCCTTATTCATTATTTAGTTTTGGTGCATGGTCAAGGCATAGGGTATCCTTTTGTAAGTTCTCTATTTTGTTCATTTTCCTAGAATAGGAATTGATCTAGACATTCTTTCTTTCTTACTTTCACTTTTAGTTTCGAGGTCTCCTTGTTCATTATTTTGTTTTGGTGTATGGTCGAGGCATAGGATATCCTTTTGTAAGTTCTCTAGTTGCTTCATTTTTCTAAAATAGGAATTGATATGTGGTTTTAGTGATTTCATGTGTGTTTTAGATAGTTTAGAACTTCTTAGCCATTGGGTGTATTTCTACTAGTAGTTATTACATATACATTTTTTTGCTCTTACACAAACACTTATTTTTCAAATTTATTATGGGATCATGTTAACATTTTGAACTTTCAGCTCAAAATTGTATAATTCATTATTGTAAGTAATTCATGGAATTTTCTATCTCTATATGGCTCCATTTTCATCCTCATTTAAAATTCCTAAGGATCTATGATTCCAAGCTTGGCATAATTGCTGCTAAACCGTGCTCTTCTCATGATAAGAGGAAAGTCTCCCTTATCATTTTTCACATTGATCATGAGGAAATGTTTTGGATAAGACCATCCATTAATAGTGGCCACCACATTATCTAAATTTTCTCAAACAAAGAAAGTGGTCACCACATTGTCTACATGTTCCAAAGCAATGGTGACTGATTAATCTACAATCTCCAGTCTAATGTAGCATTTTTTCAATCATGGTAGTTTTTATGCTTTTTACATGTCTTGTGATAAGAGATTGACTTTTGAACCTAAATCTAGAAGCACTTTGCATAGAGTATTCCCTACTATTTATAGGTAGATTAAAGAACTTTTAGGATTTTTTCTCTTCATTGGAAGAATACCTGCTTTGATCTAGTGAGTTACTATTAATGTAAGCATAATAGTTGTCATGTTTCAATTCTATTTTTTAGGCTACATAAACTCCTTGAAAGCACTTAGAGTTATGGGCTAGAGTCTCAGTCAAAGTTTCTCTTGTTATTCTTGCCAACGCTTCCTGGGTTTATCCTAGATAAAGGTCATTTTCTTGATTTAGGTTGATAGTTTCTAATAATGTGTTCCATTTTTGTGTTTACAACGATAGTTGCATTTTTTTGTTGATATTGTGTTAGCAATTCCCCTTACATTGATGGTGGTAGAACTGGAGGAATTGGATTAGGAGGTTGCTAATGATGTAGCATTATTGGGTGAGACATGTAGGATGGTGATTTTGCATGTGGAGTTATGGGTTGGTGATATTCAACAAGATAGTAGTGATAAAAATGAGGGGTAAAAGTATTCTCATGAGAAATAGGCTGTTAGAGGTAGTAGTTATAAGGATTTAGTTGTTTATAGGGATACTACTATATCAAAGGTGGCATTTCCCATATTGTGATTTTTTCTATTATTGGTTATATTGTTCCTAAGGTTAAGGATGAGCCCCATTGGGATATTATAGTTGTTATCCATAGGATCATCTATAGTTACCTTGCAAGTAAGGTATCTTCATAGACATTTTCTTTTTAATAAACTTTGGACTTAATGCATATGCCCCTAATTCCTATAAGTGAGCCAGTATAGGAAAACATCCTTTGGGATGTTTGTATTAGCATAGTCACATCCATCTTCTTCTTCTTAACTAGAATCAACAACCTCTTCTACAACAACTTTTCCCTTATACTTGAATATGTCACATCATGTTTCCTTCTTTTTCTTTTTATTCTTTTCTTTGGTTAGGGCCTCCTTTGTATTCTTTTTTACTATATTAAGTGTTGTTAAAAAACTTCTCATTTATAAAATGCCACATATTTCTGACCTTTGTTGTAATGTCAAATATGGCTTTCTAGATTGGCAAGGTGTTTCTTTAAATCATTGCTTCCATGGAGTCCTCTTCTTGTGTCACAAAGCCAAGCATCTATTTTGTAAAGAAATGAATCCTTGTTACACTAATTTGAAAGTTCTATCTTTCTTAGTTCTTCTTCCTTAGACACTTGGTCAATTAACATTTGTATATGATGGACTTGCATTTTGAATAACCTCCCCTAGGTATACATCTTCGGAGTCTCTCTTGTTTTATTTTTTCATCCATCAAATATCTACCTAAGTTGTTCCTACTAGGAAAAAACATATCCAAGACATCTATGCAAGAGTGAATAATATCTTTTCATAGCTACATCAAGGGACACATGACTCCCTTATTTTCATCCCTAGATTTGTTTTCTCAAATTTGAAACAAAGTCTGGTATTTTTTGTTGAAAATTTTTGACATTGTGCTCCATCAATAGATAGAGTTAGAGTCTAAAGATCAATGCCAACTTTATGCTTCTTTAATCAATGTTTCTGGAAATAACTTAAGTTTCTACCAGTTATTCTTAATATTCTTGAGTACATGAGCATTGTGAAAGGCCTGTAGATGATGGTGCTTGTCAACATTGTAACCATTCTTAAACTTTGAAATGTTTTCAAGTCAAGTTGCTTAATGTGATTGTCCATTTGATGTCTTATTGAAATTAGGCATCCCCTTGGATATTTATCATGCTTTTTTTTGGTGGTAGGGATTTATCATGATCCTTGGATTCATAAAAGTATCTTTTAAGGTGACGATNGGCTCTCTCTCTCTCTCTCTCTCTCTCTCTCTCTCTCTCTCTTCTCTCTCTCTCTCCCCTCTCTTTTAAGGTGACATGCTATTTTAATCCCTTCATGGAGTTTTATCTCCATGTTTTTCTTTGTCTTTGTTAAAATCTGCCAATGAGTATGATGAACAAGATAGATGGCTTGGAAAGCAATGTTAACATTCTCTTCTTTTATGGTCCCTTGGTTCTACCTTTCTGGATCTATTGGAGGTACTAAGCATTTAGTATCTCCTTACTCTAGGATCTATCTCATCCCTTCAAGAAATTTCTACTGAGGTTGAATGAAATCTCTATTTCATAGGATCTTTAATGTATAAGACAATCAATGAAGAATTAGATTAACAATGATGAGAATTTTCAAATTGATATTTCACATTTCCCTTTTCTAATGTAATATTACCTAGGACACATGTTTATCCTTCTCTTGTTCATACTTAGCTTCCACAATGGTGTCTCTTCTAGCTTGAGCTTCAATTAGTTAATAAGATTTAGTCATGTCCATTGTGATTTGCTAGCCTTCATGTGCATGACCAAAACTAGATCTTATTAGAGCAACTTGAAGCATAGATGGGATTGATTGGTTTGATGGCAATGCAATGTTATCCTATAGATCTCTCTATCAAAATCTTTCATTTGATGAAAAATGAAGATGAATTCTAGATAATATGAACCAATATGAACATAATAAATCCTTTTCTGCATTTCCTCATTCCAATTCACTTCAGTATAGATCTTTCCATTACTCATTAATATCATTCGCAAAGTGGAGAATTCACTTTGTGTATCGAAGCCATGTTTAATCAATTAAGACTTAAGCGTGTGTTTGAGATTATTTTATCTTTTGGAAGGTAGATCATGAAATGCTAATACAATGGACTTGTATAGTATTAACTAACTAGAATATTAACAGTATCCTCGGTAATCACGCTAATGATGAATAGTTATGATTCCCAACACTTAACAATATAAGTCATACAAGCATACACACATGACCAGATTTTAATCCATGGATGGAATAGTAAGAACTTTAAATAGTTAGTATGAGGCTCAATAATCGTTATCTTCTTATTGGAGATAGTGCTAATCAAAGTGTATGGTTTAACTTACAGTATGGTATAAAATGTTATCATCTTGTTTAGCTCTAAAGTGGTAAGAATAGAATATTGTAAGATCAATATTGATTTTAATTAACTAGAAAATAATAAAAAAAGGTAAAAATAGTCTAGCCTATTGGCAATAAGCATCTATTACTAACCTTCTATTAATTTCCTAGGCTCATGTAGATGTTACTAGGATTACCAAGTAAGTCGTTATTGGGAAAATCAAATGATATTACTACTAGGTTACAAAATAATTGTACTTCATGAATGAGATTCATCATAGTTATTTTGGTATATAATAACATACCTTGAAAATGTAACTGATAATTGAAATGTAAAGTCCATATGAAAAATCTATCTATGCTATGGAAGATACCACAATGATCATAAATAGTCTCAATATTTATTACTATCAATGAAGCATGTCCAGGTATACATTACTCATGCAAGGATGTCATATAACTACTTAAGATCATACTATGGATGCTTACACACTATGACTTCACAAAATAAAATTGCAAGTGTCTAAGTAAAAAACCTACAAGACACTAGGTAAGAATGAACTAAAAGTTGTTATAAACATGGTAGGTGAATTATATTTATAGGCATTTATTATAATTGCAACATTTTAGTTACATTATAATATCTCAATCTATAATATTGCAAATGCATTATGGAAAATGTGATATTGTACATGTGATATAGTAGCCAACTAACACAATTTTCATTAATCATGAGGTATACTAGCATTAAGCTTTTTGACATAGGACATATGATGCTTCATCAATGGTGACTAGTAGTTAAACACTCTTGAGTATCAACCTCAAGTTTAATTGTAAGTAACGAAGGCCAATGAGAATGGGCAAGATATTGGAGCCCTAGGCAATAGAATGTTTAGAGAGAATAGCTAATGTAGAAAACCAACTTGCATTTAGTTCAAATGGTTATAATGTAGTTTCCTTCAAAAATAGTGGATTCCTTGGTTGACATAAGTGTCAACCATAGTTTTATATCATCAAAGATTACTTTTACCCTCAATTTGTGACTATATCTAATCTCAACATCTTGTAAGTTGACCAAGTTTTGTTCAATCATATGTACAAGGATGATGATGGGAGTAAAGGTGAAGGTGGATCAATGGAAAGGAAAGTTGGATTTTTTAATCTTGGACATTAACTCTTTCCAAGTTATCCTTGGATAAGAGTTTTTAAAAAAGACAAAGATGTTGGTTGCTCCCTACCTTAATTTTCTTTACATCTCACATCAAAATTCATCCTATGTAGTGAATATATTTGCACTAGGAGCAACTATCATGCTTCATGATGTTCAAATTATGTTGCCAATGGTGATGAATAGGATTTCTAGAGATCCAAACTAACAAATTTATCAGTATTTTTTAAGAGAGGTGTAGGTAGATGGTTAAGTTAGGTGGTTGTGCATATTGAAGATGTGCTTGGAAGGCATAAGGATCTAATGTTGATGGAGTTGTAATAAAATTGTTAGAAAGACAAGTGGTGGACCACAAGATTGAGTTGCTACTAGAAACTACCCCTCCCAAGTAACATCCTTCCAGATTGACTACCCCTAGGTTGAAGGAGTTGAAGAAGCAATTAAAAAGTTTGGTGAAAAAACATTATTTGAGATCCTTAAAATATCCATATGGAGCCCTGGTATTATTCTCAAAAAATAGGATGATAGTCTAAGGCTATGTTATGATTACAAGTTATTAAATAAGTTTTTCATCTATAATACATATTTGGTAACTTTGGTGCTAGACCTATTCGATCAGCTTGGAAAAGCATGAGTTTTCTCTCAACTCAACCTTTTGTAAGGTTATTATCAAATGCACATTTTAGCATATTGTGAAGAAAAAATAAATTGTATCACTCCATATGGCTTCTATGACTAGAGTATGATGCCTTTTGGGTTGTGAAATGCTTCTAACACCTTTTCACACTCATGAATGTGGTGTTTCACTAGCACCTTAACAAATTTGTGGTGGTATACGTTGATAACATCATTGTGTATTCTCACTCTATGGAAGACTACCTTCTATTGATCTATCCCATGTTTTGGTGGCTTAAAAATAGACATTGAAGAGGTGTGCTTGGCTGCGCTTGTGTTTCAAGCATCAACCAAGTTGATAAGCATGAAAACAAAGTGAATGTCAAGAAAGAATAAATTAAGGATTCCAAGATTTGAGGAGATAAGGATCAATCAAGTTAATTTCAACATTCCCCCAACCCCAAATATAGCCTAGACATCTAGGCTTTAAGGTAAACATCCACATTGAAAACATGCAGAATTCAAACCTCAACTTGCATCCAACCCTAACATCTCATGCCTTGGCCCAAATGTCCAAAATTTTGTACATCCCAAGACTAAGGATGAACTTCCTAGTGCTAGTGTGAATGTCACATCAAAATTGCTTTAAATATGAGGGTGGCCATCCTAGACCTTCAAAGATGTCCCATCTATTTATCAACCTTTGCAATGTGGATGTTGAATCCTCGAATGGGATGTCCTTGATAGCCATTGCAAAAAATAAAAAGGTTCTCTCTAGTCATTTTCGAAACTCTAGTTCTTCGTGAGAATCTTTGTTGGACATGACAGCTATTAAAGATCATTCCATGACCTTCAACAAATTAAGCAATCAAAGCTAATTATTAATATAATTTCATTGCATTGGGCATCTTAACTAGGCATCAAGCAAGGGTTTGGATTGGCTAAGATCTTGCAAGGGTTAAAAGATTTTTTGGAAGCTACACTACCATTTGAACATCATTGTATGACACTTTTAATTATTTTTGATTCATCAATAAGTGCATGTTATTCAAATCCATAGTCTTATCATTGTTGTATCATGTGTATTTGGATTTGGATCTAGAGCTTGCTATTTCATTCATTCTATAACCCTTGTGAGAGCATAACTTATGCAAATGTAATTTGTTGAATCAATCTCAACACACAACACTTTTAAATCCTTGAAAGTTCTACAAAATATAGATTCTCACTACATTGCAATCCTAAGGGATTCAAGTACTTTTCTTTTTGCTTCTACCCTAAGAGGTATGTGAATGTGTCCTAAGGAAGTATCACAATTTTTTCTTAACCTTGCAATGTCCTTGGAAGTCCTGCAAAATACTAAAATTGATCATCCTATAGGAAGTCTGTAGCATTTGAGGATCTACCATAGTGGTTGTCTCAACCACAACTTTAATTCAAGTGGAATTTAAGGTGATGAGCTTTACCACATACACATCAGTAACTTCATTCCTTTTATGTTTATTTCCAACATTTTTATTTAAACAATTTGGTTTTATTATAATCCAATCATCCAGTTCCTCCCCTTCTATGTTAACCATATTAGAGCTTGGTTTCTCTATCTTTCTTGGATTTGACTACTCTAAAAAATGTAAGGGCATTAGGGAATGTTACATGCACAACCACCACTTTTCAATGATATTGACTATGTCTTATGGAAGGGTTGACTATAAACGTACTTAGAATCACTTGAGTTTGATATGTGGTAGAGTGTTGTGGATGGATACATGACACCAGTGAAAGAACACTCCAAATAGAATGAATATTTCATGATTTATTCAAAAGCCAAACATGACATAGCATCTACATTAATGCAAGAAGAATATAACCAAGTCAACCATTGAAAGATAGCCAAGGATGTGTAGAATGCCTTGGAGATAACATATGAAGAAACTAAGGTGGTAAGGAAATTAAAAATTCTCCTCTAGGTAAATCAATTTGATAAATTTAAAATGTGAAAGGATGAAATAATTCATCAATACTTCAACTAGGTATGTGATATTATTAGTTCCATTTAAAGGCTAGGTCAAGACCTTCTCGACAGTAAAGTTTTCTATAAGATTATTAGAACTTTCAATCTTGAATACAAAATGAAAATTACAACCATGGAAGAGTTAAAGGATTTTGACACTTTAACATTTAAGAGACATCAAAGTGCTCTTACTATGTATGAGATGACATTAGTTGAAGAATGATATTACTTGAGGAATGATCTCATTGCTCTCTCCTAAAATTGAGCAACAATAGAGAAGCTTAAAAAGTCTCAAGGTCAAACCTCATTGTATAGTGGCAACAATGATCCAGATGATCCAAAGCTTATACTACACACCAAATAAGTTAATAAGATGATTGTAAACCAACTCAAAGAGAAAAAATAAAAGACAAGAAATAAAAAATCAAGAGGCAAGCCCTCAAATAAGATATCAATGCCCACTTTCTTTATTGATATTAAGAATATTATTTGTGGGTATGTAATGGATGAGGACATTTTTCCTCAAAATTTATAAAAGCCAAAAGAATGCATGATGAAGTGAAAATATAGGAGAAAGAACAATTCCTCATTATCAAATGGGATGAAGAATAAGATGCTTTTGAAATAGAAGTGGAGAAAAATGATAGCTCTATCTCCCATATTACATGCATGGCCATAGCATCTGCACCTCAAGAAGATGATGGGAAGTCAAGTGACAAAGAAGCAATTAGCACCATCAAAGAAAGGTATGATTATCTTAAGTAAAATTTTTGTAAAATTACAATAGCCTTTCTTAAAGTACAAGAGAAAATTTCACCAATGTGATTTAGAGTATGAACAATACAAAAACTCATGTCTAACACTAACCAGTAAAGCCATAGTCCTTAAGGTCGCGATTGAAAAGTTAACAACTTTGAATGCGTCTCTAAAGATGCAAGACCACAAGGAAGAAGAGCTAACAAGATCACTACCTCACTCATAAGGAAAAACATGCTACTTGGGAAAGAAGTTGAGAAGCTACACAAAAAGGTTGATCTAGAAAAGAAATTTATTGGAAAGTTTACCCTTGGGAAGGCATCACTTGATCAAACACTTCAACAAGGAGAAAGCCCTAATAATAAAAGTGAACTTGGATAGAAATCCACCAAGATACTCTAATAGATCCACAAGTGAGTAAAATGATATTCATAGAACCAAGTATATTTATTCCTTTCCACAAAGAATTGTAGGTTCAAAGGTTTTTTTCCATTATAAATAGGTTAGACATATTAGAGAATATTCCTCATTTACAAATCCTACATTTCAAGATGCATGGAGAGACAAGGTAATAATGATTTATAGGGACAAAGAACAAGGAAATGGAAACTCAAGGAAGGAACAAAATGTAGAATCCAAGGAATTACAAGAACCAATGCACTAAGAAGTTAAGAGGTTAAAAGAGGACCTAATGGAAAGGCAAGGATAAACAATGACAACTCACCATATATCACTTCTTCATAAGGTTAAAGTTGGAGGCATACCCATTTAGATAAGTCAAAGTAAATTTATTTTTAGAGTATGGTATTTTTGTTTTATTTCTTGCTTTATTTTTATTTTCATTACATTCACCTTCTTTCCTAACCTTTGCCAAAACATTTGTGACATGTTTGTCCCCACACATGTCCTAGAAGATAACTTTAAGTTTAGGTGGAATGCCCATCATACATATGAGATGTTTACTCTATTCTCAGGTCCCCTTAGGCTAAATGTCCAAATCAAAAGTGTGACATCCTAGCTAAGACCTTGGTACATCCACTACAACAATGGGACATCCTAGCTGTGGCAAAGGGAAAATAAAAAATGCTCCATCAACCTCAAAGCATGGCATTATAAGGTCTTGGATGTTCTTATTTCCTCATTTCCATTCAACCAATATGTCGATGTAGAAAGAGGAGACTATGAGAAATGAGAAGAAGTGAAGTATAAGTAGCATGACAAGGATAGGTAGTGAATAATAGGTATGAATCCTTCTTGCATGTTTATTATTATTGAAATGATTTTAGATGTCAAACAACAATCGACATATTAGATTGAATTATACTTTGATCCATTTAGGCTTTCATTCATTTTGAGTCTTTGTAAACAAACATTCCTTGAAAAGGTGTGTTGTAGTTTTAATCTTCTTGTAGCAAAGGATACATCAAGAGGTCATGGAAAAGTCCCATTTCTAGAGTTTTTCTTGAGTAACTACAACATGATGAGCTAACAGCTAAGAAAAAAACCTTATCTTTGGTCAAAAATGCAACATCCAAATAAGATCCCATCCCATTACTTTGGAAAATGATTTCCTATAAAGATATAAGATCCATTGGCTATGATTTGTTGAAGCAAAATGCAAGTTGTTTTCATGAGCTAAATTATGGGGATATGTCTTTTAAGGATGTTAAAAATTTTGGTGAATTGGCCATGTCTATTATCATCATGAAAGATTAATGGAATTCTCCACTACCCCCTACTGAACCAATCCTTTGCATGTGTCCTTAGATCTTGGCCCAATAGGGTAACCACTTTAGAAAAAAGTTTGCTACTCATTTTATTATGAGCTTGTCCGATTGAGAGGCCTTCCACTAAAATATCTGCTTTCCTAAATTCCCAACACCCAAGTGAGTTAAGGAAGGTCCATCATCTCCTAATGGTTTTCCATATCTTCATAACTCTAGCCAAGCAAGTCCACAGATTAGGATAGCACATTTGAAGACAATTGACTCAAGGCTTAGTTGCCTAGGCCCAAACCTCCCAAGTAAGCTTAATAGCCAAAATGTAAGCTTGCCTCTTAAAATCAAAAAGCCCGCAACAACTTACATGAACTAGGATAGCCACATTATCCCAAGCAATCAAATGAAATTGATGACTCTCCTTTCCAACAAACCAAAGAAAATTCTTCATAATCTAATTAACTTGAGATACAAATTGGCTTGGGGGATTAAAAATTAGTACACTCTAAATAGGAATTCTTGAGAGGAAAAATTTAGCCAGAGTTAGTTTACCTGAAAAAGACCAAAACATACCTCTCCATGAGACTAACTTCTTTTACTTCTTTTGCAACACTTCCTCCCAACTATTAGCTAATTTTTGTCCATAGAACAAAGATTTCCCTAGATAAGTAGTAGGAAGTGAGCCAATAATACACCCCAAAAATATGATTAATATGCTCAAACCTTTTTTTAGGCACTCCACATGGAAAAGCTCTATCTTTTTCTAAATTATTTCAAGTTCTATTGACTGACAAAATCCATCTAATGACTACATCATCTTTCTAGCCTTAGGAATAGATTCTAGAAAAATAATCATTATGTAATCTACATATTGAAAAGTACAAAGGTTCTAGGAAAATAAGGACATGACATTTTACTTTTTGATCCATATGTAGATGTTATCAGCAAAAATAACAAAAATATATGATGATCAAGGATCACCTTGCCTAAGGCTCTAGCCTAGGGAAAATTGCTAAGATATTTGTACATTTAGAAAAACTTGAAATCTAATTGTAGAGGGCATGAACCTAATCATCTCACAAAACCCCCTACAAAATAAAAGCTCCTTGAGAGTAAAAAGTAAGACATCCTACTCCACCTTATCATATTCTTTAGATAAATCAAGTTTAAGGAAGAAAATCTCTTGTTTCTAGGTGTAAGCCCAATGCAAAGTCTCATTTGTCATAATGACACTATCAATAATTTTCCTCCAAGGATGAATCCTGATTAATCTACCTCTATGCTATTGGGTAGCAAGGGCTTTAGGCAATTCATCCAAAGCTTGGAAAACAATTTATAAAAAGTGTTGGAAAGACTAATAGGCCTACAATTCCTCAAGGATTACACCTCCTCCTCCTTCAATATTAAGAAAACAAAGGTATTATTCCAAGTTCTAGGAAAACTACCATACTTGAATCCTGCTCAAAAAAGACCCTCAAAATCCCCTTCCAATGACATCCCAATAGGCTTTGATGCATTTAAAATTATAGCTATCCAACCTAGATGTCCTATGATTTGGTACCTTAGCCACTCTGAACAGATCTTCTCTCTAGAGAGTCTTCCATACAAGAACTCTTTATTAATAGGGAAAATCAAGTAGGGGATCATACCTAATGAATCATCATCAATGGACTACATCAAAGAGCATGTGTTGATGCATTCCCATCAATGCATCCCTGTTGACACATGTTTTGATGTGTTGATGCATATGCATCAACATGGCATCTGAGTCTACCTCTACAAATACATCCACCAACTGCATTTATGGAATTTTTGAGTCAATAGAGTAGCTAGGTTTTGTAGTTTATTTCCATAACAATTAGAATATTTTCTAAGTGTCCGTAGTAGAAGTGAAGAAGTGTATGAATTTTTTTCTGACCAATAATGTACCTAGACACTTCGGTGTGATGACAATAAAGATAAAATTCTTGAAATATCTTGTAGCATTTGAAAATATATTAATGTTTACTTTAATGCACTTTAAATTCATGTATGTATTTAATATTTACATTTTCATGCATGTTAATCAATTGGCAAAATGAGCATGACTACTTTTGAGCATAAACATGTTTNATCAATTGGCAAAATGAGCATGACTACTTTTGAGCATAAACATGTTATTGCTTGGTAATCTCAATAGCATTATTACTTGGTTCACCCAATAGCACAATGCTTAGTAATCCCAATAGTGGATATGTGAGTTCATGACATGTATGACAAGTTTAGAATGGACGTTCATCACACTTAAGCTAGTTTAGGATTTATATTCTTGTTGTTAATTACATTGAATAATTAATTTCTCTATTGCCATTAAGATTAGCTTAAGGTCACAACAACATCAACAATCATATGCCTCATTGTTGACAAAATCATATGTGACAAACCTACCACTAGTCCAAGTAGGAAGATAGTGTCCTACAATTAATTCTTAACACTCTAGATGCCAAAATAATTCCATCCAAGGAATTTGACTGAATTGCATGTGAATGTTTATAATTCATATGGTTAACCATAGGAGGTACTCTACAACTCATCATTAATACCTTAAGGCTGTTCACTTCAATTCTCTTTAATATATATCCTATCATTACTTCTA
Organism: Gnetum montanum; assembly: GCA_015680685.1. Lineage (NCBI taxonomy): Eukaryota > Viridiplantae > Streptophyta > Gnetopsida > Gnetales > Gnetaceae > Gnetum > Gnetum montanum. The sequence goes on along the minus strand of MNCI01022786.1, from coordinate 82,299 downwards.
CAAGTCTTTTCATCATGTGATGCATTCTTGGTCCTATATGAAGAAGGCATGTTTTTTTCTATAATGTGTGTGACTTAAAATATTAATATTTTCTAAAAGATAAATCATTAATACCTTTATAGTGATCACGTATAATATAATTGATCTAGATAACTTGAACCATCCTCAGCAATGGCACCAATGATAAGCAGCAAAGTATCACCTACGTCCAACCATACAAATGACAAGTGTTCACATGCAATTCAGTGAAATTCCATCAATGGAACTAATTTGGCATCTAGATTGTTAAGTGTTAATCATAGGACATTATCTTCTCACTTGAACTAATGGTGGCTTTGTTACATATGATTTAGTCCAAAGTGAAGCATATGATTGTTGATGTTGTTGCAACCTTAAGCTAATCTTAACAACAATAGAGAAATTAATTATTCAATCTAATTAACAACAAGAATATAAATCCAAACCTAGTCTAAGGATGATGTATCTATTCCTAGCTTTTCATACACATCTTGAACTCACGTATCCACTATAAGATTACCAAGCATTATGCTACTAGGTGAACCAAGCAATAATGCTACTAGGATTACTAAGTGAAAATGTCTTTACACTCAAAACTAATTGTGCTCATTCCATTGATTTATTAGCATGTATACAAATGTAAATATTAACTACATACATGAATCTAAAGAGCATTAAAGTAAGCATTAAACTCTTTTCAAATGCAACAAGGTATTTCAAGAAGTTCATCTTTATTTCCATCACACTAAAGTATCTATTGATGTTAGTGCTTCAATAGGGATCTGTACACTTCTTGACTCCTACTACAAGCATTTAGAAAATATTCTAACTATTATGAAAATAAAATAAAAGAACCTAACTACTATATTGACTTAATGATGTCATAAATGTGATCAGTGTGTGCATTTATATAGATAGACTCAAATGCCACATCGATGCATCAAAGCATGCATCGACAAGGATGAATCAACACATGCTTGTTGATGCAACCCATTGATGACAATTCATCATAACCTCCATGACTAATTGAAAATCCATCCTCGAGTGAACAAAAGTAGAAGCAAGCTTCTTACAAAATTTTGAAAGGTATGGATCATCAACTAACTAACTAACTAACTCAAAAACTGATGCTAAGTGCCCCAATGTATAAAAATGAATATTCATGAAAACAAAATTGAACACCTATATAAGAACTGACAAGTGAAACTCCTATTATGGATAAATCCAAGAGGAAGACCAAATGATTCTAGGATATGAAGGCTCCTAATGTGTTGAAGGACCTTCCCCTACCTCTAGTGCATGTGGTGGTTGAGGATGTTCCACTACAACAACTACTTTTGGTGAAATATGAAATGCATCTATCAATGCTTTCATCTTCTCCTACCTAGTCTAGGGATCACACATAATCCACACAACATCATTGATGTGAGCTAGTATGGGAACATCCCACAAATAGGACATGGCTAGGAACATCTTCTTAATGTTAATGAACTAGGTAATGAATTATTTACATTTGATGTCAAATGATCTAATATAATTTTGCAAATAATTCATCCTCTTGGCTAGGTTCTCAGTCATTGATTGCTAATTATAAGGCTCTAAGAACTTCAACCTTGGCATTAGCTATTTCTATATTTTGCTTCAAGTCCTTGTGGTGCTTGAACTCTACCTCATACAAGAGGTAAGAGGTGGTCAGTTGCTTTCCTACTTCTAACCTTAGACTTCTTGCAGTCAACATCACCAAGTTTGCATACCAAAGGTTGGCTAACTCCATATATTCTATCACCTCTTTGAGCTACAACTCCTTTAGGTAGATTTCAGCTTTGTTGTATGCATTGAGTATATCAATGATGGGCTACCACACATCATCTCCTTATTGGAGTTGCTAGAGGGCTTTGTTCATCTTCACCTTGGCTAGTTAGATTTCTTTCTCATTAACTTCCTTTAGAAGTCCAACCTTGTCCTTACAGTGATTCTTAAAATGTTTTATCTTTAGGACCTCATTCTTGAAAGATGCTATCTCAATGGCCAATTTCTGACAAAGCACATGGACTTCCTCCATCAAGAGATTTTAGTTTTCAATAGCTAACCTCCTTAAATTCATATTTACCTTTGTAATTTTCTCTAACTGTTATCACAAAAATTTCATCATTTATTCTTTTGTTACCTTGACATTTCATAGGAAATTATTATCTTGGGTTAGAATTAGATTCTCCTTGCGGACCTATAAAAAGTCCTTTTCAATGTTGTAGATCATGGCCTCTACTAAGGATTCATCAAAGACTATCATCTCCTTTACATTCTCAGCCTCTTGAAGTCTATGTTAAAGTTGTAAGAAGGATTCATCTTTTATTCTTGCTTGGCTAATAATGGTGTGATCAACTAGTCAGGCTCTCAATACTACAACCTTAATAATCAATCATTGATTTTTAGATGTAGCTACCTTGAGTTGGGCATTGACAATGATGAGCTTACTCCTAGCTTCCAATATCATCAACTAGATGGCAATGATGTTATCCAAAAGATCAAAGATCTCTAGAAGTGGTTTCCCAATTCCTACTAGTCAATCCAACACCTCCTTGTGTTGGGCTATGCTAAACCTTCCATTGGCTACTCTTGCAGATGTCTACACATGCCTGAGTGTAGCAATATCAAGCACAATGATTGTAGGAGTGTTCAATGCTTCTTCCACATGATTAGCTATCACCTCCATCACTACCTTCTACCCTTAGTGCTGCATCACCAATATAGTTTTTCCCTAACACTCCTCCAGATACATTGAGAAAGTGGCAATGTTCCCAAAAATCTCTAGGAATTATTGTTATCCTAGCAGGCACATTGTTTCTTTCTAGGTACTAGGATTTGATCTTATGGGCACTTGCATACTTGAGGAAGCAAACAACAATGCAATCTCCTCCAACCAGCTTACTATTTTAGTTACCTTATTCAAATGGCTCATAGCTTGGTAATAGATTGATGGGTCACCATCACTTGGTCCTACTTGCTACTACTATAGGAGTTGCTCATGGAGCTTGTGCATGTACTCAATCGAAGCATGAGCCTCTAGCATTATTCTCTAAGTGGCTAGTGATGGTGGTGGCTACTTCTCTTCTTGTAGCTTGGTGGATGACTTATCCTTCATCATATCCTACCAAGATATAGTAGGAACATGATGAAGTGTGTCATTGGTGTAGTGGGCTATGCCTCCCCTTTTGTACAATTTTCTGATAAGACCAAAAAATGGAAGCATCTTCCTCCCATGCTCATTCTCTTTAAATCTCTTCTTGATCCCTAAAATTATGAGCTATGTAAGGTTGATGGGGAATTTATCACTCAGAGTGACATATGCACAAGTAGACAAGGTAGTGATTTTTCTTAGCCTTCCTGTTGGATTAAGGTGATAGGCTACAATTATGAAATCGACATTCTCTACCTTAGTGAGTGCATTATACTCCTTAGATTCCACTCCATAGAACCACTGGAACCATTCTTTCTTCACTTTTTGGTCCACCTACATTGATATTTCCACCAAGGCTAATGTAGTATCTAGTAATCCAAGGGCCTTTGTAATGGCTTCCATAGAGTAGGATACATTGATGTCCTCTATTTTCACTATAGGATCTACCTACCTATTTCTCTAGAAAAGGTACATTTATCCCATGTACCACTCCCCACTAGAAGTAAGGATAGGCCACATGGGAGAGGTCTAAAGTTATGTTCTAGTGCCAAGTCCAAGAAAGAGCCAAATTTTTATTCTTAAAGAACTACACCTTAGATGTCCTTGAAATGAATATTCTTTAGGAAGGCTTTAGTCAAAGTTACTTCTAGGTTTGTTCTAGGCCCAAGAAACTCATCTCAATGTGATTGCTCAATCTTAGCTATGGGAATCTTTCTGAAAAACTCCACCTTAGGATCCTCTCGAAGAGATCTTGTTGCATGTGTTTCTACTACTTCCTCTTGAGGCTATTGCTACTACTATTTCCTTCCTCCTCTAGTTTTCTTATCCATCAATTGGGATGGTCCTCCTTCCTATGGTCATTTATCTCATGGTCTAGGTGCCATCTTCAATCACAACATTACCAAAGAATATCATTTTATGTGTAACTTAACACTTAGATACCTTATCTCTTTTGATCAATTACACTTTGGATAAGTTGTGATTATGGTGGATTCATTGATTTAATATTATTTTATTATTATTTTATTTTGATAGCTACCAAAGTTCATTGGTAAGGTTTAACTTACATGAATTAGTGATTTTCAATATTATTTTATTAGTTAAACCTTGTGTGAGTTAGAAAAATTTCAAAAAAAAATTCTATCAAAAACCTATGATTTATGGCTAGAGAATTGAAGAAAAGAGTGAATCGGATAAGTGGTTCAAACATTATGGACATAGGAAGGCTCTAGGCTTTGAAAATGGTAAAAATTTCCTTGGCATTGAATGGAAAATGTGAAAAAATGGCTAAGTCCTTGTTTCTATAGCATTTTTTCCTGCATCAACACATCCTCATTGATGTAGCCATATAATAAAATTTTTCCACATAAAAAACTAGAAAAAATAAGGGGTTTTATCAAGAAATTGGAGTCCAAAGGAAGCCAAAAAAATTCTAAAGCAAGATGAAATGCTTAAAGAGGGCTAGAATATGCACAAAAAATGAGATTTAACTTAGAGATTATTGGTTAAGGAGTGCAAAAATAGATGCAATTGATGTGGAATTTCTATGGTTTAAAAGAAAAATGGCTAAGGGATAAGGAGTGTAATCATCCCAACCAAGGAGCATGCAAGTGGGTCCTCACCATAGTAGGTTCATGCCCTTAATGCCCTCAAGTTGAGTTTGCGGGCCCCTAGGATGATTAATGGTTGTGGATCATTAAAGACCAAATGACCAAAGAAGTCATCAAATAATTTCAACCATTTACCAATGAACCCATTAAAACAATCATGAAAGGAGGTAGTGAGATGATTAATCGAAAGAAGTGATGGATGAAAGGAAGTATGGAATGGAGTTCCCCATGATGGTCACATAAATTCCCTTCTGAAAGATGTGATTAATTATGACCTAAGAACTTTCTTGCTTAGTCCACATTAAGATCATCCTCTTCCAGTAACTTTGCATTGACACTTTAGGTCATTCCACCCTTCAAGAAACAAGAACATCCCACAAACCACTCACCATTCCTAAAGAAGAATATAAAATTAGAAAGTTAAGAAGGCCTTAGTTAGAGGGGTGTCTTCAGATATGGGTAACATGTCTTTCTAGCCTTATAACTAGTGCTTATAGCCATTTATTGTATCTAAGTGGTGTGCTTTGAATTCCCATCATATTTTTATTTTCATTTTTCTTGAATGGAAACCACACCATGTATAGACATTACTTCCTATTATTGGTCTATGATGGATTACTAAGAAATCCATGGAAATATTCATGTAACCTAAATGGTAGGTAGGCAGAAAAGTGATAAATCCCTTCGAAGTTATACCCTTGTCAATCCACTTAATTTGTCCAAGGTTCAAAAAGTACAAAGGTCACTAGTTCATTATAAGTTATTAATAGGAAACCTCATATTTCCAAAATGATGAAGCCCCATAGAGTTAAGTGCAGTGATGGAGGACATGGACTCATTGCCTGTTAACATGAAAATAATCAATGTTTCATTAGTAAACATTAACATTCTAAAATGAAATCCAACCATTTTCAATCAAGTAATCAATAAACTTTAAACCACCATTAATAGTAGTTGGAGCTTGGCACAAGGTCTTGAATGCAAACAATAAAAATAAAAAATAAAAAAAAAGGTAAGAAAAACTCAAATAAATTAAAATATATAAAAAACTGTAAAATATCCAATAAAATGGAAAACATACTAAAGATGGTGTAAAACAAAAAAAGTGAAAATGCACTTATTAGTTCTTGATTTAGGATGGAACATTTTCCCCACGACTAAGCTTATAGGAAAAACAAGAGCTAATAAGAAAATTGGATGTTTCCATGCATTTTTTTGAACGGTTTTTCATTCTCATTTTCAAGCCATAGGGTATCTTTTTATTTATTGACTCCTATGTGGACTTGGTTTTGCACATACACTTGTTCCTTATGTTTGTTGTGGGTTGGTATAGGAATTGTATTAATATTTTGAACTTTCGGCCCACAACTACATCCTTTATTATTATTAGTGATGCATGAAGTTTCCTGTCTCTCCACAATGATAGGCTCATCTTTTATTTCTTGTGATGGAGTAATGATAGTTATTGGCTTTTGCGTATGATTAGGAGACATTATTTTTGTAAGGAAGGATGTTGCACCAGATAAACCTTGCATTGGTTTTGATTAGCTAGTAGGTCTACAAGTTTTATTTGCTTATGTGGAAACTATACTAAAGAGAGAACATTTTTGTGATTTTTGCTAAGATCTGCCAACATTATCATTTGTTTGCATGTTTGTGACATAGTGGAATTCTTCTATTAAGGTTGTGGTGCCAATCCTTCTTATGTTGTTAGCAGTGACATATGTTGGGTATGAAAATATTGAGGATGTGACAAAGGATAAGAGGTACTAGATGGCAATCCCATAAGAGATGTTTCGAGTTGATGATATTTGGGAGAGTGTTAGTAGTCATTTGAGGTAGAGGAAGTAGAACTATTTAGAGAAATAGGTTTTTGAACATAGTATCCATATGGGTCTAATTGGTAATAAGGGTATTGCTGGTTTGTTGATGGCCTCCCCCATGAATGTGAGTTTTGCCATTATGGTTAATAGTAGTTTTGAGGCTAATAAGTCCCACTAGGATAGTATGGTTAGTTGTAGGGTTGTCTATAATTACCTTTTGAGAAAGGTAATTTTTTCAGCATTTTCTTTTGTACAAACTTGGAATTCAAAACAAAATCCCCATACTCTTATAGATGCAACATAATTAGGCAATAGCCCTTTGAATGGTCATATTAGCAAATGTCACATCCATCATCCTCTTCTATGGTTGAGTCTATAACCTCTTCTACTATAGCTATTTTCAATTTTTTCCAATACATATTCCTACCTATTTATTTTGTCATTTTCCTCTTCTTGTTTTGGTCACTTAATCCTTTTTGCATTACCCTCTTGATGGGACGTCGTGATATCGCATCCCCTACGATATCGCGTACATGATATCGCATCTTCCCCTGCGATATCGCATACGTGATATTGCAGTGCACCATCAAATCTATAAATAAGAGAAGGCTTTCCATTGTTTATCAATCTAGATCTGGACCTTAGTGAAACTCTAGCAATTTTTCCTCTCGAGAGATAGAATAATTTCCATGTGCCTGTAGTAGGAGCTCCAAAGCGAATGGATCTTTATTTGAGCAAATATTGTACCTAAGCACAAGTTTGTGTACAGAAATAAAGAAAAATTTTTGGATAAACCTTGCAGTGCATAGACTAAGCTAAATAGGAATTTACTTATTATTATTTATTGTTCATCATTTAATTCTTTATTAGTTAATTAAATCTCTCCCAACCCTTCTCCCATAGTTAAGTGCATTTAGTACGACCACTTCAAGCATGTGCGTTATGCTTGGTAATCCCAGTAATGAATAGTGTTTGGTAATCAAGGTTGCATTGGTTCACGGTGTGAATGGTAAGTGGGAACAGATGCTAATGCTAGGTTAATTAAGGCTTAGTTAGTTAGTTAATTAGTCTCTTCACTCTTTACCTCATTAGCATAGGAGATAAAACATAAAAGACATAAAAATCACATACCTCAGACTTACTTAACCATACAACCATGACCAATACAAGTAAGTTTGGGAAGATAACAAACCATTAACCTTAAGTATTCCATGAGGCATGTAGGCACTTAGTCTGCGGAGTTCGATTGGATCACGCGTGTAACGCTTATATTCGTATGGTTGAGTGTAGGGGGTACCTCGCCACTCATCACCTCTCCTCTACGGTTTTCAGGTATGTTGTAACATTGTCATTTATTAATTCCCACATCTTATTTATCCTTGCATCAAGTTCAGTGATAAAATTTTATATTAGCAAGGTTTGTTGTGAACTCAGCTCATCAAGAGCTACCTCTTTTTTCTCATCATAGATATGGATCCCCTTCTTGTGAAGAGTTGGCTCCTAGTTATATTCCTCTACATTCTCATGTTTAGATAGCTCTCCTTTTTCTTTGATATTCATTGCAGCACTTAGATTAGTTTAATCTTTCTTATTTGCACTTTATTTTTAATGCACTTTACATTTATGGTTTTAATTAGTTATTATATTTAATCATAAATACATAAGTACAATCACTTCAATCATAACATATTGCACCTGATATTCTAGTAGTGGATATTTGGTACACCCAATAATGTCCACTTGATAATGTAGTAGTGTTGATATGAGTTTGGGATCTGTATGATAAGTGGAAACAAGTACTTATGTTAAGATAGTTTGTCACTAGATTAACTAAGTAGTTAAATAGCTAATTATTCAATCTTCAATTACTCACCTAGCCCTTAAGGTAATAAATATATATATATATACTTATAAAAATACACATCATGTATCTTAACTCACATTTAACCATACGAATTGATAGCACAAGTGTGAGTTAGGAAGACAATGATCATGTGACCCTTTTCTTCATAGTGTAAGACTATAGAAAAACTTAGGAACTAAGTCCATGGAATTCAACTAGACTGCTAGTGCATGCTTGTAATTTATATGGTTGGACATAGGGAATACAAGCTACTCATCACTGGCGTTGTTGCCTGGGACTTATAGTTTGGCCAAGTGTTCTGATTAGGAGTAAACTATGAATTCAAATAAATACATTGCTAAAATATTAAGACATATTAATTATCTAGCATTAATATGGCTTCTTCTCATAGGGATGAATCGCCATGACATATAGGAGAATCCAATCAATAATAGGGGACATCAAAGAAGTTCAAAAAACTAAGGATTGTCTATTCTCATCCAAATTTTTATAATCTAGGTTTCACTTTCATCCTTCTTGAAGATGAACAAACACACTAGAGGGACATGGAAGACAACATTGTGTTGCCTCCTGATCAATCTATTCCTACCTTGTTGATGGCAAATCTCATCAAACTAGGCATCATCATATTTAATTTAGATTACAAATTCCAAGACTACACTAACAAGAACTATCAACTCACTGATGCTTAGCAAAAGAAAGATCAACACATGGAAGTGTGATATAAGGCCTCTAAAGCAAAGACAACCCTGAGACATTTATTCTTGTAATAGTACAAAGAGGGCAAGGATTTCTTTTTTGGCCAATCCTAATGCACAAATTCTCCTCCTTTATTCAATGAGGAGACCCTTAACCAAAGGTTACAATCAACCTTGTTACAATCAACCTTGGAGAACCTTGATGATAGGAAGATAGGGTCTCATGACCAAGGGGTATAAAAGGACAAAAATCCTAGCCATTCATCTAAGGGCAAGAATAATGATAAAGGGAAAGACAAAGATAAGTAAAAGGGCTAGGGTAGGGACCGAAGGAGGTAGGCTAGTAGACATCATTCTTCTAGTCCTCCTTCACTCTCATCATCCTTTTTATTATCATCAAATTTTAATTAAAGGAATAGGTGCAAGTCAAAAGGAGGAATAGTTGAGTTTGGAATGAAGATGAACCTAGATCCAACTATGATGATCAAGATTGGAGGCACAGTAAAACTTGTCATAAGCATCATGATCATGAAAGGGGTAACTACGATCGTTATAACTATGATGAGCCTCTACTGGCTACCAAAAACATGCTTAACATTTCAAGGGTAGTGATAATTTTGACAAGGCATTAGAAAGACAACATAATTAAAAGGTTAAATATGAACAATTTCCTCAAAATCATCCCTAAGCCTTTCATGATGCCTATGCCTTGCAAAATATAGAGAGTGAATGGTAGAAGCTCAAATTATTCCTAAAGACACTCACAAAGGGAGAAGAAAGTGGGTATGGATCCTTGGAACAAGAATCCAGTTGTTGATGGAGTACTATGTTGAAACTATTCAATGATAAGTACCAACCGTACTTTAGAGTATCTAACTTATGAAGGTAGATTCAAGGATTGAAACAAGGAAATCATGAATCCTTAGATGTGGCCATGGGTAGGTACTACTTCTTATTACATTGATGCTCAAGCCATGAATACTCCCAAAGGGAACAAATTTTCCATATTATAAATGGATTCCAAAATAGGATAAGGAACAACCTTGGGATCTATGCCCAAGGAAGACTTTTTGAAATGTAGGTGCATCAAATCCAAAGCCAGATTGAGCAAGTGGCCAAAGAAGAAGGAAATTTGAAAAAGACTGAAAGTGTAGAGGAGTGTAACAAGGATCCCTCCATTTGCCAAAGGAAGGTATGTTTCTATGACTCAGAGGAGGAGGCACCACTTGATGAAGTGGTACAAAAAATACCTTGCTGATGAAAAAAATATGTCATTGAGCTATTGGCTAAGGTGGATAAAATATGGGACTCCTTAGATGAGAAGTTCTAAATAGCTCTAAAAATGATAAAGGAAAGAACAAACCAAGGGTGTAGTGGTCAAGAAAGAAGGAAAAGGAAGGACACATAAAAATGTTATCATTAGAAAAAGGATAAAGCTACAATGGTCAAAGCAATTATAGATTTTGAAACAAAAAATGAAGGATGTGACATCTATTACTATGAACATCCCAAGGAATGTTTCCCTATTATGTCACATATGTATGAATCTAGGATGTATGCTTTAAATCTCAAATTAGCAAGATGACAAGCACCCAAGTGGTTGCCTTATCCATAAGAAAACTATAGACTGTAGTTCCATCAATCAATGTATTATCTAAGTGGAGCACCTCCTCAACCTTAGGAGTAGTACCAGTAGTAGCAACATCCATAGTTGTGGAAGATGCTACCACCATGATAGCAATATCCATATATGTAGCTAGACACTTATGGATACTACATCCAACAACTTGTATCCCATTGTGACTCATCTAGCCATGCTTCCTTCTCTTTCCAATACTATCCTCTAGAATATTATAGAGCACCTTCTCTAAGAAAGAAGTCTCCTTTTCCTTTCCATCCTCCATAACCCTCAATAGCCCCTACGTCATCTACAACCACACCCTTACCACCTACTCCACTTATGTAGGGGAAGATTTCATCACATTTACAATAGTGAAACACCATCAGGGTAGTGAATTTATAGCTAGATATTCAATTGAGTGGTTTTGAACAAAAACCTTATAAGAGACTATTCTTTAAAACAAATAGCTCCACAAAACGCTTACAGATACCCATGGCTATTAACACTACCTCATCTAGCTTTGAAAGTACCCTTGAACCACCTTTAAACTAAAAGGACATTGAACATCCATATTGTTATGTTGATCCACATGGTTACAAATTAGATAAAGATTGACCACATTTCCAAGATATGATCTGATCTTGAGAGTTCTCTTATTTATTTGCAAATTACAAGGAATGATTCATATAAGGCTCTATTGTACTTAGGTTTTGCAGTGAACCTTATCTCACAAGAAATGTATAAGACATGGAACCTACCCCCTCTCAAAAAGAGCAATATCAAACTTGAGGTAGTAGATTAGTCCATCACTATTTCTTTGGGGTTAGTAAAGGACATTATGATCATCTTCTATGGATGGTAATATCATATAGATTTCTTTATGATTCATGTGGAGAGTTGTAAAAGGGAATTCCCTATTATTATGGGAAGGGCATGATTGAGTACTATAGATACAAAAATTGGAATTCGAGACCTATCCTTGGAAATTTCCATGAAAATGAATTTGGCAAAATCAAGAAGAAGAGAGTTTTATGTATCACATAAAATTACACTAGGTGACATTGTATGTAATGAATATAAATGGTAAAGGATACATCAATCTAAGCATGCAATTATTTTGCTAAAACAATAGTTATTCAAAAGTTCCTATATGCAACAGCCACAAAACAAGAAGACAAATAGTGGCTGACAACAAATCATCAAGTTGAATACACCATATGCATGGAACTATTGAAAAGCCTCACAAGAATTCACATTAAGAACATGGATGAAATGGAGTAGCTCTGTAATCAACTCTCCCACACACAAAGTGAAATTAATTAAGGAGAGTTGAAAATCCTTGATCACTTTAAGTAGGAATCCCTTAAACTAAAATATTTTACTAACAACTTTAGAATAAGCTTTTTTCAACAATGGAAACTTAGTAATCATCAATGCCAACCTTGCTTTAGAACAAAAATAGAAACTTCTAAAGGTGATAAACAAATGGCCAATATTATTTTTTTGGTCATATCCTAAAATTATTGGGATAGATCCATGGAAATGCCAACACCACATCTATATAGACTCTTCCATCAAGCCAAAGAGGCAATCAAAGTGAAGTTTGAATTCAAAACTAAAGCAAGTTGTCAAAGAGAAAGTAGAATAACTTCTCAAGGTTCAGTTCATCTATCTAATTGAAAACAACATATGGGTTAGCCCACTCATGATTGTACCTAAGAAAGGAGGGAAGTGGAGAGTCTGTGATGAGCCATGAATCTATTAGGCCCTAATATCAGATACCGAATATTGAATTCTTGATATCGAAGCCAGGAAGCAGTGTCAGATATCTGATATTGTCTCCTCTATGATAGGCTATAAATATAACACTTTAGTGCACAGTTGGAACATGATATGGAGAATATAGTTTTAGTTCTCAATTGTTGATAGTCTTTCTTAGAGTCATGTTATTCCTAGTACATGCCCATAGTGTGATGTTTGTAATCATATAACACCATTGTTCAAGTGTGACATACTTGGATGCGTTACATGACTAGAAATAAAGATTGAGATTACTTCCATCATTGCCACATTCACTTATATTTATTATTACTTTAATTATTTATTTAATGATTTAAGTATTTACTATTTCCCTTAGTTAACATTTTCATTTATTACTATTTACTATTCCTATCATTAATTCAAAGGCATACACCTTACTTGGTAATCCAATAGTGTATTGTTTGGCACACCCAATGACATATGCTTGGCAATCCCAAAAGTAGTCTCACAAAGTCCAAGGAGTATATTAATGATTAAGAGTGGACACTCCTCACACATAGGCTAGTTTATACCTTATTTTCCATTTTTCATTAGCTTAGTTAATTTATCTCTTTATCATCATTAGGAGCAACATAGAAATAGACAACATCATATACCTCACTTTGGACTAAACCATGCATGACAAAGCTACCACTAGTACAATTGGGAAGACAATGAATTGTAATCAAAGCCTAACGATCTAGATGCCACAACTAGTTGCATCCATGGAATTTGACTAGATCATGTATGAACACTTGTGATTCATATGGTTGGACATAGAGGTACCTTTTCACTGATCATTGGTGCCATTGCTAGGGATGATGCTAGTTATCTAGATTAGTTATATTATACATAATCACTGTAAAGGTATTAATGATATATCTTTCATAAACTATTAGCTCATGCACACCATAAATAAATAATAATATCTCTCTCACACAAAAGTGGCAATGCACTATATAGAAAATGCATTCATTTGAGATATAACGAGATATACGATGAAGAAAATTAGAGTGACCAACCTTATGCAAGGGTTTTCTATAATCATGACCACCCTGATGACACTCAAAGACTAATTTCACCTAAGGCATACAATCCTAGAGATGGAGATATAAATCCTGAACTAGGGAAGGCCTTAAGGCCTAAGACCTCCTCAAAACCCAGAAACGATAAATAAAAGAACACTGAAGAACACCATAGTAGCCATGGCAAACCTTTCAATTCCTTGTCTTCCTCTTTTCCTTCAATTTCTAGCTCTGACAAAGATGAACGTAGGTATGGAGATAAAGCTCCACTAAATGGTCAGACTAAAAACCGAAATCAAACCCATATGAAAGATCAAAGACATCACCATGAACATAGATAGCATCATCATGATCAAACAAATAGATATAGAAATTTCCCTCACAACCTATTTGATGATGATGAACCCTTGTTGACCACTAAGAAAATAATGTAAATCATAGAGGCTATTAAGATATCTCATAGGCATCACAAAAAGAGTCACCTACCTAAGCTTAACATGAATAATATTTCTAAATTTGTAAGAGGTTACGATTTAGATCCACAACATCATTTACAAGCCTTCCACAATGTTGATGCTTTCTACAACATTGAAAGTGGGTGGCAGAAGCTTAAGCTCTTTCCTAGGATACTAATTGATAGAGTGGAATTGTGGTATCAATCTTTGAGACCAAATTCAATCTAGCAATGGTTCATAATGCTGGAAGTTTTCAATAAGAAATATCAAACCTATGCAAGGGTGTCTAATTTGAGGAGATAGATCCAAGAGTGGAAGTAAGAACAACATGAACCCTTGGACATTGCCTTAGATAGTGATGAGATGTGAGGTACCCCTACACCCAACCATACAAATCACAAAGCTTTCACATGTGACTTGGTCAAATTTCATGGACTTTATCGTTTCCAGTGCACTAGCCCTTTAGGAAGCAAATCTAGCCTTATGGTTAATCGTTGTTCTCCCAATTACACTTGTGATGCACATTGTATTTTATATTGTGAGTGCTCAAAATGTAGATAAAAAGGAGTTTAATTAACTAATATAAATGACTAATTAACTAATCATTTGACTAATCCTAACATAAGCATTTGTTCCCACTTTCCATACACATCCTGAACCCACGTCTCCACCACTAGGCAACCAAATGCTACACTACTGGTTGCACCAAGCAATAATGTTGCTAGGATTATGAAGTGAATACATGTTATGCTCAAAGTGGTCATACTTATGTATTTAATCTATCTAGCTTAATAATCTCATTAATCCAATTGCTGGAAAATATTTGCAAAATAATTAAGAATAATTAACAAATAATTGAAAACATTAAGTGCATAAATAAAAGAGCTAATCTATCCAAAGTGCTACAAGGTTTAATAGAAAGCTCATTTTTATTGTTGCACACATTGTCATACTCAAGTACAACAATGCTCAAATAAATATTTGTACACTTAATGACTCTTGTTGCAGGCACTCAGGGAAAAAATTCTAACTTTTGAATAGAAAAAGTACAAGAGCTTCACTATGATTGAAATCTAGACTCCCCATAAATGTGGTAGGTGGGTGCATATTTATAGGTGATGGACAGACACCACATTGATGAGGCATCATTGATGCAGGTCAAAATGCATCAACGAGGCCTCATCAATGTAGCCAACCAATGACGACTCATCATATAGATATTATGCCTTACTGAATAATTGCCTAGGCCATGGTTTCTCCAAGGAAAGGTAACTTTTCCACATCATAAATGGGCTTTGTAATGAAATAATGGAGACCCTTGGGATGTATGCCTCAGGGGCAATTATGCGAGTTCCAAGCCCATCAAATCAAAAAACTAATCAAGCATGTGGCAAAATAAGAAGGACAAATATGCAAATGGGAGAATGTTGAGAAAAATAACAAGGAGAAAACTCTACAAAAGAGAAACGTCCAAATCTATGGTAAGAAGAATAAAACCGCTCTCAATAAGGTGATTCTTGAACAAACCTTACTGACATAGAATTCTATTGATGAACTTGAAGCAAACTTTAATAGGATGTCCAAATGGATATATGAAAATGATACAACTCTCATTGATGTGGTTGAGGAGAGGATCATGTAAAATAAGCCAAGAAATCACAATCAATAAAACTAAGAAATAGGCAACAACACTCTTCAACAAACGAGAAAAGTGATTGATGGAAGTGAGGCTATAGACTCAACCGTAGACGAACATAATGGATGTGAAATATGCATATATGACCATCCATAGGGCCATTGCCTAGTTTTGTTACATTTACAAGAGTATTGGGCAAGTGCCTTAAATTTGAAATTTTTGCCCAAATACATGCCCAAGAGATTTCCTCTTCCACAAGGTAATTAGAGATAGTCCCACAACCAGTCATACCATCCTAGGGGGACTTATTACTAGCCTCGACATGGTTATCAATTACAGTGGTAGCAACCATAGTCATGGGGGAGGCCACTACCAAATCAATCCTATCCTTTCCATCTACCAAAACAGTATGGATATTATGCTCAACATCCCATTTCTTTGACTAGTTATGCATCCTCTACTTCAAATTGCCACTACCACTCTCCTAAGTACCATCAACCCATGACATCCCTTGAATGATCACCACCTTGCACCTCTTACCATTCATCCTACCCTTGATATCATCCTACTTCACTACATTACAAGCCATTGCCAATGGCACAAGAAGGTTCAACACCCCAATCTCAACAAACAAATGCCACTTGTGCTGTGACTGTGCATAAACACATTGACACCAGTGGGTCTCAACTGCAACATAGGAAATGTCCCTTCTGGAGGAAAGGTTAAAATCTAAAGTAAACCATGCATGGATTTACCACATCATCTAAACCAACGCAATGCCAATCTAGTGCATGACCTTCCTTTTCACAACCAACATCCTCTAATCATACACAAGGGCCACCATCCATCATTACTCTAATTCCAAACTCAAGTAATCAATCTCCAAGTGTGGGGAGACCAAACAATCCATGCATACCATATCATAATCAATGGTGCACTCATGGGCTAGACATCCATCATGATAACAAACCTCATATCTTGACCCACCATATATTTAACAATCAAGTGTGTGACCAAAGATTTTTCTTCCTAGCCACTACACCACCAACAAACACCCAATGGCTAAGGCATGAACAATTACCAATGTTTCATACATGCATGGATCCTATTTATCCACTTATTAATCCTTGTCGTGGCCAAATGTTTAGTCATGGGGGTTACCCCCCATTCTAATCTTCAAGATTCTTAAGTGTTTCTCATCTTTTTTTTTTTACAATTTATTGTCATTTTCTTATTTCTTGAAATGATTCTTCTTATTTCTTCCAATTTTTTCTATTTTTTTTTTCATTTTCCTTGTTGTGTAATCTCACTTGTGAATAAAATGATCATGTTTCCCATTGAGGTGAGGTTTTTTCTATGTTTTCAAGTCATAGGGGACTGATTATTTGGACATTGAGATCATGACATCCATCCACCCATTTCATTAATAAGAGGTTCTTGCTCTGGTCATCATGACATGTTTTTTTCATCATGAGACTAAAAATAACTTCATAATCATTCTTTCTAGGTAGAAGAGTGTAGAACCAAGGTGGAATGTGAATGGTGTGATGTCAAGGATATTTGTGGATTCTCTTTGGCCACTTCTATATGTTCTATCATGTTGCTGAAGTTGTAATCATATCCTTGTAGATCGAACAAACAATGGAAGTAAGAGTAGCATAACAAAACACCAAATAAACTTTTGTGGGTTCCACTAGAAATACATTTACCCCTGCCTAAAGGTTGGTGGCTTCTCAAAACTCCAAAAAAAATGTGTGCCATAATAAAGCTCCTTCCTTGGACAAAACACCAAGTGATGTTACTCCTCGCAACTATGATAGTCTTATGGTTTTCTGCCAATGTGATGACATAATGTGATGTCACTATAATGTGGTGTGGACTTGGTTCAAATCTTGGAAAGAAGAAATCATGATTCTTTAACCATTAATAACACATAAGGTTTCATTGTGCCCATGGTAAGACCTCATTTTCCAATTTCTACAATCCTTTCTATAGTCCATCTCCTCTCTTTGTTTGGGTGATCATAGCTTGTGGGTTTGTGTAATATAGAGTTATTATCTTAAATTGGTGGCTTTATCACATGTGTTTTTCTTCACAGGTATGCATTGCAATTGACCCCTTTAGTACCTATGGACATTTTTAGGTGTGGTTACACAAGGGCATCATAGGCTAGAGTTTGCTTTGGGGAGGATCCACTTGTGTATCTTTTGTGCCTTGTACTTGTTTGACATAACCACATCATTCTTCACCTTCCAAGTGCTCAATTTTTATATTTTGTCATTTCCTTTATCCTATAATTGATCTATTCCACAACATCAATTTAACATCCTTTTTCTTATTCCAAAGCTTTTCACATTGATGACTCCACCTTCTTACACTTCCAGTGCCTCAAACTACTTTTTCACTTACCTAGGACTATGAACCTAACCTCAAACCTTCCAACCAATTATAGAGCTTCAATTTCCATGCTCAGCTACCCCATTTGGTGCTTAATCATGGACCCTGATTTCCACTACCCAACATTAGGTTAGATGCGATGTCCAATGCTTGACATTGAAGCACTCAAACCTATATATATATATGACCCCCATGGTGCTCAAACATCATTTTCATCATTTGTTGCTAGGGGAAGTGTTCAAAATTTCTCTCATGACTCAGAGCTCTACACACCCACTTTTCACTTACAATATTTGGCTTTCTACTACTCTAATTTCTATGTCGTTTAAGCCTATCTTTACCTAGAGTGTTCAAGTTAGTTATGGAGGGGGAGGTGCTTGCATGGAAAACTTGTTCCAATTTCTGATAATTTTCTATTGCCTAGAAGGTATTATAGGGATAATAGTGTTATTAAATTTAGCCGTTATCATGAATAATTAATCATATTAATGCCAAAAACCTTAATTTTTCCACCTAAGGAACCACAACCATCATAACAACCACATATAAGAAAAAAAAAAGAGAAAAAATCAATGGTGTAAGGTCATACAAGGAGATAGACACTTTTTGGGAATTCTTCATGAAAATTTTTCTAACTCTACTATCATATGAACTAAGGTAACGAGTAAGGTATAAACTAATTAATGATAAAGAATATAACTTTAGTAACACTTGATCTTTTCTTGATTACAAATGGCCCCGAAGGAAGTGCACAAGAAGAACCTTCACAAAGAAAAGCTAAGCATCCACGAGGTGGCTAAGGCCAACAAGGTGAACATGTAGAACATTAGAAGAAAGAAGCCTAATTATTCAAAATTCATTAAGAGGCTTCTACTACTAGATAGTCTATCTAAGAAGACCCTATAGAGCCACCAAATCCCATGTAGGGACAACATCTCATGTTGTCCCCTGATTATCTTACAATCATTCAAGAAAAGTACATGTTGACCATAGTCATAGTGGAGATGAACTTTAGATCATTTATGGAATTTTCCCTAGAAGTAGTTCAAACGCAACTCTAGGCATCACCTTTTTGGATCATTCTTTCAAACAGTGATGAGTGGTACCTTGCTGAGACTTCTCAATTCTAGCACAGCAAAGATGAGGGCCCCACTATTAACATTTATGAAGTTAATGTCTCTTTCTCATTCAAGGCAATTGCAGCAGCTCTGAATTTTCCAAATGAAGGGGCTAAGGTAGCCCATCTATCCACCAAATCTAACCCCAATACTAGAAAATTGTGGTTGAAATGGACATATGGCAAAGAAGATAAAACATATAATGAACTAACTCTAGAAGAGAGGACATACTTCAAGATTGGTACATACCACCTATTTCTCACCAAAGGGCTCAACTAAATTTCAACATATTTGGCCAAGGGAAGTGCTATCTTAATGGGCAAATATGTAGTCAATCTTCCCCAATTCTACTTCACTAAAATTCAACTATGATTTGAAGAGAAAAAGGTAGGGAATCCAACACTCCCATTCCCTTGCCTAATGAGGAAACTATGCAAATATGCTAGAATCTTGGGATATATGAATGATATCCCTAGGAAGGCTCAAAATGCCTTCTTTTTCGAACTCCTCAAACCTGCAGCACTAAGAAAAGATCTTGGTGAAGAGCAAGAACCAGAGAAGGAAACAAAGCTAGAAGCAAAAGTATAACATGAGTCTAAACAACGCCTAGAAACACAAGCTCTACCATCACCACCGCAAGATTACAAACCTTCAATGAGCCATCTACAAAAAATTAATGAAGTTTTCAGTTGGGGAAGAAAAGATAAGTCCAATATCTTTAGAGTAATTAATGATTCCATACCCACTATTTTAACTGATCCAACAAGGGGGAAGATCTCATTGCAATTAGAAGGAGGATCCTAATGGTCTAGGAAAATCTCAAGGAATGCTACATCCTTCCAGGTGATGCTCAAAATTGAAGAACGTGCCACCATTATGGTAATGCAACATGAAGATGTAGCAGGTGTAGTAGAAGTGATCATGGATCATATTAAAGAATCATTCAATATGCATGTTGTATACCCAGTAGATCTTCTTGGGACCAAAGATGCAAAAATGCTAGATGGGACTTTGATAACTCCTACAGCACATGAGGATGTATTGGACTAACAGCTATAGATGGGGCAAGTGATTACTACTTTCTTTAACATCCCTAGTGATGTCACTGTAGCACAATCAAAGCTCATTTCCACTAAAGGAAAATTGGTCATGGCTGAAGTGAAGGTAGAACATGTAGAAGTAGAAGTGCAAAGATTACAACAAGAGTTGACTACCTTGAGAGCTGAATAATGGGACCCTACTTGATTTGTTGTGCCTAACTAGCTAGAACAATTCAGGATGAAGCTATTTTCCAAGCTAACTAAGGAGAACATAGTTGTAGAATAAGAAAAAGAGAAAGTGGTCTAGAATTCCTCTGCTACTGATGCATAGTCCTAGATGTACAAAAAGGCATTGATCATCGCACAAGAAGAAAACAAGTATCTTGCCACTAAGAATTCAAGTGACCATGGTCAAAAAGAAAAAGAATATTCTAGAGGAAAGTGTCCACTAGTTGAGAAAACAACTAGTGAGGGTTAACCAGGACATTAATAGATTGGCCAGAGAAAACAAAATCCTCTCAATGAAGGAGGTCCATGCTATTTTACAAAAATTAGCAATAGAAATTAGAGCATGGTAAAATAAGGCCAAGATGCATGAAAAGTTGACTGAACACTTCTGCAACCAAGTAGGCATGTATAAACAAATAAATAAAAAAGAGATCTAGATGGCTAAAGTCTACATTAGATCCTTGTCAACACAAAATCTAAAGTGGTAGCCAATTCTGGATAGCTATGCCTTAGTCCATCAAGCAGAAGTAAAGAATAAAGACTTGCAAATCAAAGATTTGAAAGAATACATGGCATTGGCTAACCTTAGATATACCAACCTTGCCATGTTAACAACAAGTCAACCTCAGAATGGGCTAGAGAAGTAGGTAGAAATCACCTATGCATTGTATGAAAAAGAGTTTGCAGATCATAAAGACACTTTGCAGAAGCTGCATGTGGAAAACTCAAAATTGGAGATGATCAAAGGTCACTACCATGGATAGAAGGATGTTTTCTCAAACCTAGCTTGGAGATTAATAGATTATCAAGAATTAAGAGAGAAAGCTAGGGCCTTTGAGGAAGAATGATAACAGTTTATGGCATGGTACATGAAGGCTAATCAAATGTTTCTGCAACTACCATGTCCTTGGGACATACTATCACCAACACACATCAGCTCAGTAGCCTAGATGGTACATGCCCCAAGGACAAAAGAATAAAAGTTGTAGGCATTGCTTGATCACTACAAATTTCACAAGCCTAGTGACAAAGGGAAGCATCCAATGGAGGAGCCACTACCTTTGAGCACTACATGAGTTTTCTAGTTTTTTTTTGTACTATTGTGTCCCATTTTTAGTACTATACCACTACAACATGTAAGAGTCAATTGTTTTGTTTGTTATTTAAGTTAGTCAATAATCCCATACCTTGCCAATATTTTATAAAGAACTTTTCCCTCATTTTTTTAACTCGAGGATGAGTTTTCATTTAATCGTAGGGGCATGATGAGTCATGAATCTATTAGGCCCTAATATTGGATACTTGATATTAGAGATCTAGTATTAGATACCCAATATTGAAGCTAGGAAGCAATGTTGGATATCTGATATCATCTCCTTTGTGCTAGCTTATAAATACAACACTTGGGTGCATCGTTGGGACATGATATAGAGAAGATAATTTTAGTTCTTAGTTTTTGATCATCTTTCTTGGAGTCCTATTATTTGAATGTGATGTTTGTTATCATACGACACCTTTGTTTGAATGTGACATACTTGGACACATTACATGACTGAAATAAAGATCAAGATTACTTATATCATTGCTGCATTCACTTATATTTATTATTGCTTTAATTATTTATTTAATGGCTTAATAATTTATCATTTTCCTTAGTTAACATTTCCATTTATTTCTATTTACTATTCTTGTCATTAAGCAAAATGCATGCACCTTAATCACAAGCATTTAAGTGTAGATACATGGAAATTCAACAGTGTATCATTTGGCACACACAATGACATATGCTTGGCAATCCCAAAAGTAGTCTCATGATGTCCAAGATGTATATGGATGATTAAGAGCAAACACTCATTGCACATAGGCTAGTTTAGACCTTACTTTCCATTGTTTATTAGCTTAGCTAGTTTATCTCTTTATTATATTAGGAGTAGCATAGAAATAGGCAACATCATATGCTTCACTTTGGACTAAACCATATGTGACAAAGCTACCACTAGTGCATGTGAGAAGATAGTGAATTGTGATCAAAGCCTAACAATATAGATGCCACAACTAGTCCCATCTACAAAATTCAAAAAATTGTGCATGAACACTTGTGATTCGTATGGTTAGACATAGGGGTACCTCGCCGCTCATCAATTTGCATAGATTTTTGGATGTTGAACATGACAACTTTCAAGGATAATTTTTTATTACAATTTTTTGACCAAGTGTTGAACACCATAGCATAATATTGTTATTATAACTTTCTAGATGGTTATAGTGGTTATAACCAAATTCAAATTACATTAGCGGACCAAGCAAAAACTACATTGACAAGTCATTGGGGAACGTTTTCATATAGAAAGATGCCCTTTGACCTATGTAATGCTCTTACTACCTTCCAATGTTTGGTTCTCAAGATCTTTCAATAATAAATTCATAATCAGATAGAAGTCTTCATGGATGACTTTTCTACCTATGATACCACATTTAAGAAAGCCTTAGATTATCTTAGGCAAGTGCTTCAATGATGCATGTAGACTAACTTGAAGCTCAATTAGTAGAAAAGCCATCTAATGATCTAAGAAGGCATAATTTTGGTGCATAGAATTTTAGAAAAAGGAATCAAGGTGAACCTAAAAAAAGTATAGGTCCTCTAAGGAATTACCAAGAAACTAGAAATGGTAAAAGATGTAAGGCTATTCCTTGGACATATTGATTATTACTGATGCTTCATCAAGAACTTCTCAATAATTGCGAAACCATTGGTCTAGCACATAAAAAAGGATGCACCATTCAACTAGACCAAGGAATGCAAGTTACCATTCTAGTAATTAAAATGGAAAGCTCATAAAGACTCCAATTCTACATTCTCCTAATTCATCCAAAATTATTCGCCTCACAATGAATGCATCCAATTATACTTTGGGAGTTGTGCTTACATAATTGGATGATCAAAAACATCCGTACTACATCTATTATGCAAGAAAAAGCATTGTGGAAGAATAGTTGAACTACACCACCATACAGAAGAAGCTAATGGTTGTGGTGTACACCTTAGAGAAATTTAGGCACTATGTGCTTGAATATCAAATGTTTGTGCACATGGATAATAGTGTCATCAGGTTCCTTATGAACACACCAACAGTAAGCCCTCATGTCATACAATGGCTAGTAATTCTACAGAAGTTCAAACTCACAATGATGAACCAAAAGGAAATTGAGAATGTGGTCACCGATCACTTATCTTAATTATGATGGGACCACAAAGAGAACAAGGGACCTTTATCCAATTAATTTTAAAATGAAATCCTCTTTGCAAAAGCTATTAAAGTGCAAAATCCTAAAGATCTTAATTAGTACAAAGAATTTCTCTCCTACCTACTTACTTAGGAGACATCTCATGAATGGGATAATAGTTTCTTCATCAAGCCAAGAATTACATGGAAATCAAGGATAATATTTACAAGGTTTACATGGATGGCTTAGTACAATTGTGTGTACCCAATGCTGATCAACTATGGATCCTCCAAGACAATCATGAGGAATTTTTTAAGGGCCATTATGTAGGATGAAGGACAATTGTAAAAAAACTCATGATAGGATACTACTAGCTAATAATCTTCAAGGATGCCCATCATTTCTCCCATTCATACAAGCACTACCAATGAGATGGAGGGATAACTATACAAATGGAAGGGCCATAATAGTGGGTCCAACTACTAGAGCCTTTCAATATTTGGAACATTGACTTCATGAACTCATGTCTAATGGAAGGACATATATCATTGTAGCTATTGACTACTATACCAAGTGGGCTAAAGCTATATCCATCACTAGTTATTCATCCTTCAATATAGCATGGTTTGTTCAAAAAAGTGTGATAAACAGGTTTGGCATGCCAAGGGTACTTATTTTTGACAATGAAAATCATTTAATAGTTACTACCTTTTAGAAACTAGTGCAATGTTTAGGGGTAAAACATAAATTAACAACTCCATATCACCCCCTAGACTAACAGTTAAGATGAACTCACTAATAGGGAAATAACCAGAATACTAACATGCATTTTTACTAAATATAGGAACTACTAAAGCACAAAACTCAACAATGCTCTATGAGCCTATTGATCCACCTAGAAACTTCTTATTGATTATTCTTCCTATGAGTTAGTGTACAGAAAATTACCAATCCTTCCAATCCAAGCATAGCTCCATACACTTTCAACATCTCGTTAACTTGACCTTACTTTAAGTTTAGCATAAAAGAAATGTTTGATGATAATTAATGTACTAGATGAAAACTAACAAATAGCCCTATTAATAAATGAGGTCTACAAGGCACATCTTAAACAATGCCATGACTCGCACATAAGGAACGCTAAATTTTAACCTAGAGATAAGGTTCTTTATTTGAATCCCATGCACGTACCACAATGAATGAAATTTCAAAAACTATGAAAAGCATATTACATCATTCCTACAACATTTTTTCAAGGCCATGACAATTTACGACCCTTCAAGCCTAGAGAAAACATTACTAGTCCACATCCAATAAATAAAACCCTTCCTAGAAACTCACGTAACCAATGACATGAATACCTTAGTGGATGGATAGACACGTTCTATTTTTTATATCTTCTCCTTTGAACATAGTTGTGGAGGACATGGTCACTCATATTAACATTGTATGTAGGCTATCCAATTTTTCAACCCTTTTCTACACTGGTTTTCATATGTGTTCCATTTTCTTGAATATTTTACTTATTTTATATATTTTAATTTATTTTTATTTTCTTATGTATGTTGTTTTGTTTTATCTTATTTATACCAAATATTGAGTTTTGTCGTGATTGTTGCTACTTCCTAAAGTTAATTAGTGCAATATTCAAGGTAGTGTTAAGATTGATTGTTAATTACTCATATATTATCTTGGGATTATATCCTCAATTAGTTAATCATTAATTTTCTGATGATAATAAGTAGTGAGTCCATGACATTCATCCATTCCACCCAACTCTATGAGGCTCTTCATCCTAGAAGCATGAGGTTCTTCCTCAAAATTTCAAAGTAATTAATGATATTGTTATTTAGTGAACTCAAAATACATCAAGTGGGAATGGACAAGGATGTGACGTCAAGGAAATTTATCATCTTTTGTTTCCAGCTTCTTTCTAATGTTTTATGACTTTCTCCATTGGTTTCTCATCATTCCTATTGTCAACTATAATAAAATCATGTATTTGCATGGTGTGGTTTCCATGAAAATTCAAAGCACCCTTTAGAAAAAATAATAGGATACAAGGACTAGTTATGGGTTTAGAAAGATAGGGTACCCATGCCTAAAGGTCCTTCCTATTTTTCTGCTTCTCTTTTCTTCATTTTTTGAAGTGGTGATTATCTTTTGGAGATTTTCATGAATTCTTGATGGTTGTAGGATCTAGATATGACAATGCAAAGTAACTAAACATGCATGGAATTAGTCCTAACTAAGGATGGGATGGTATTATATAATCTTACTCACATATTCCAAAAAGCACTTTGTGTGACCAGGATCATAATCTCTTACCACACCCTCTCTTTTACATCATTCTAACCTCATCATCATCAATCAATCACCTCATTGCCTCCTATCATTGTTAATTAATATGTTGGTTATGTAGGTAACATAATCCTTTGATGGTGTCTCATATGGATTTGAATTTTTAACTTGTAATGATCATTAATCATCCTTGGTGCCTATGGAGTCCTTGTGATAAGAGCATGCAAAGGAAACATTAGCATGAGCTTTCTTTGGAAAGGATCCACTTGCATGTCCTTTGGCCTCTTTAAATTAAAACTCCTATCCCTCGATTATTAGTGCATTCAATCTCATCCACTCACATTTTCAACATCCATTTTTGCATTATTTTGGCAACCTTAATTCGAAAAAATCTAATTCATTTACCTCTTCCAATGAATTTAATACACTCTTCCATGTTTTTTTCAACATTCTATGCTTTATAGGTTTCCATTGGGCTCTTTTTTTTATCACAATCTATTCCAAAATTCCTTGATTTTCTAATGTAAAAAATTAACTTGAATAGCTATGTCAACGTAGCAAGAATTGTTGATGCAACCCCATCGATGCATTCCCATAGCCATAGCATAAAAACTCTATAAATAGCCACAACACTTAGCTAATTTTCCATCATTTACTTCCAAACACCAAAGGAGTTTTTACATTTTTTAGAGCCCAAGAAACCTTCCAAGTGCCATAACTCTTATACCTCTCATCCATTTCATCTCATTCTTTGATTCTTTAGCTACCAAAGATAATGGTTTTTTTCAGAAAATTTTTTAGAATTTTTGTAACTCCTCATGGCTTACCCATTAAAATAATATTAAATTACTCATCCCAAGTGGATCAAAATTCATAAACAAACTCTGGTAGCCAATAATTAACATAATATCAGTTCCCAAGAATACAAATAAACCTAAAGTATAACTTGATCTAATAAGAAAGGTACTAAATAATCCAAGGGCCATAAAGTAAAAAAAAAAATGCTAATCCTAGGTTATGTTTATGATCACCAATGACATCAAATAGAGGACTACTGATGAGTGGTGAGGTACGCCTACACCCAACAATACGAATACGAGCGTTTCACGCACAATCCGGTCAAACTTCGCAGATGGGCTAGGTGTGGTATCTAGATAGTTACTCACTGATTGCAGTTCACTATCTTTCCACCTGGACTAGTATTTTCTTTGTCGCATATGGTTTAGTCCAGAGTGATGTGTATGATGTGTTCCTAAACTAATGCTACTTCTTGAGGCGATGGAAAATAATCTTAGCTAAGCTAGGAGGGAAAAGGGAGAGAGAGAGCTATACTAAGAGGAGATAGGGAGAGAGAATCTAAGCTAGCCTAAGTGCGATGAGCATCTATTCCTTAATCATTCATACATATCTTAGGCCTCGTGCACAACTACCACTAGGATTACCAAGCACATGGCCCAAGTACGCTACTGGGATACCAAGCAGTCACAGGTAGATGCTCATGATTAAGTCATACTCATTCCACATTTAATAACAATAACAATCAAGTAATTAAACTAAGTGAATGCTGTAATGATGAAGTAATCTTGATCTTTATTTTCAGTCATGTGCATGTCCAAGTACGTCACACTCGAATAAAGGATGTCATACAATTAAAATCATCACACTGCTAGCATGCACTAGGACAAAGGGTTGAGAGGAAAAGAATGACAAAAGACTCTACTCTAACACTAAACTAAATTCTAAAAGTTTTTTTCCCATGTGCCTACATGTGTATTTATAGGCCCACATAGGAACCACAATATCGTGTACCTGATATCGCTTGTGAGGTCGTGATATTGCATACCTGATAATTGGGGTCCAATATCGAGACCTATCAAACCTGGTATCTTGTACCAGATATCAAGGGTCCAATAACAAGAGTCTGATATCAGCACCTAGTTAACAAGGGTCTGATATCAAGTGTTTGATATCAGCACTTGACAAACCACGATTCATCATACCCCCATGATTGAATAACAACTCGTCCTTGAGTTAAACAAAATGAGAACAAGTCCAATTGATTACATAGTGGATAAGTATGGGATTATTGACTAACTAGAAATTATTCATGCCATAGTATGGGATTGAACAAAATAAAATTGGAACATAGACATAGAATTACAAAACTTTTTTGGAACTCATGTGGTTCCAGATGGCGGTGGTTCCTCCATGGGTGTTTTTCCTTTGTCTTGTGCACTAGGATTCTGAGATTGATACCATTGAAGAAGCACTTGAAGTTTCTCCTCTTCTATCTAAGGATTATGAGCTGTCTATGTTGATGTTCCAATGTTTAATAGAATCGTCACTTTCCATGGACATGAAAGCTACAAGAACACTTGATTGGTGCTGACATTCCATGCCACAAATAGTCGGTGTTCCTCTTCATAGGCTTGGGCCCTGACCTCTCCACCTTTTACTTGGCCAGATTGTGTAGTGATAGTGGTTCCCTAATGAATGTTGAATGATTATGCATCATGCCCTGCATGTTTTGCATGAGGTCCTTGGCCTCTGCCTCCCCCTATATGTTTAGTTGCACCTTGAGAAGGTCCTCCTTGTTGTCCTCTTTTAGGGCCCATCTATAATCACAAAAAGATCAATTATTAGTAAGTTTATTGAAAGAAGTTCAATTATTTCATACCTTACTCATTTCCTTTAATAAATGTTGAATTCATTACTTAGTGTGATTTTAGAGTTGGAAATTTTTCAAGGAAGTTGCCCTAAAAATTTAATGTCAGACCTGATTTGTTTAGGTGACACATAAAATGACATGGAATGGTTTTGAGGAATGTTTGATAAAATGATGATAAAGAAAAGAATAGATTTGGCAATGAAGTGCTTAGAGGGTATAAAATGATGTGGTGGTTTGTAACAAGTACAAATTATAAAAGTCATGCAAGTGGGTCCTCCCCAAAGTAGGTTCCAACCTATAATGCCCTTGTGTAACCACATCTAAAAATATTCGTAGGCACTAGAAGGGTTAAATGTAATCTATACCGATGTAACAAAACACACACATGTTAGATACCACCACGATGAGGTATGAATTCTATGCCACATAAGACACAAGTCAAAAATTCTTGAATAGCGAGATGGGACGAATCGTAGAAGGGATTGTAGAGATTAGGACATGAGGTAACTAACCCAGGGCACAATGAATCTTGAGTGTAGGGCCTGATTCTCCAAAATCCTAACCAAGTCCATCCTTCGATCAGTGACATCGCATTGGTTCATTCAATAATGGACAATCATAAGAGCATCATGACAGCAAGGCGTATGATCACTTAGCATTTTGTTTAAGAGAGAAGTGATTCGGAATTGCTTTGTGGCACTTTGAGCTTAATCTTTTCTTTTTCTTTTTGTGTGGCTGCTTTGACACACTCTTCTTGCTCTTTTTTTTTTTCATTTTTTTCCTTTTTTTTCTTTTTTTTTAAAAATGAATGCTTAAGCCAAAGAAGCCACCTACCTTTAAGCATGGGTGCATGTCTTTCCAGTGGGACCCCCTAGAATAGCATTGAGTTTTCTTGATTGAGTGCCTTTTGATTACTCTTACTCCCATTTTTCATTAGATCTACAAGGATCTTAGTACAACCAAGCTACATGTTAACTCCTACAGATGTCACCAAAGATAATGCACAAGTCCCTTTGATGTCACACCCTTGCCATTCCTACTTAGTCCATCATTTTTTGCTTTAGGCATGATGAGCACAAAATTACTTTTAAGTTTTAATGTTTTCAAGAATATCATCATACCCAGAGTAGAACCTCTTAATCATAGAATGGATGGGTGGATGTGATGGGCTCACTGTCCAAATAATTAGTCACCTGAGACTTGATAGCATAGAACAACACCTCAACCAACAAGTCACATGAGTGTTTTATTCATAGATGAGATTACCCATAAAAAGATAAAAAGATAAAACAATAAATAAAAAGATGAACCAACCAATAAAAATATAAAACAAAAAATTGAAAGATGAAAAACTAGAAAACAAAAAATTGTAAAATTAAAGAAAAGGAAAAAATTTATTAATTTTGCTATTGTTAGAATGGGGGATACCCCCTATAACTAATTAGTTGAGTATGACTAGAATTAATAAATGGAAGGTTGGGATCCTTTCATGTTGGAAATATTGGGGTTCAGTCATACTTACCCCATTGGGGTTCACACACTAAATTAGAGTTGACATAGTGAGGCAAGTTATAAGATGTGGTTAATTTATAAGGAGTTGACCCACTATGGTACTTGCGACTATAAGATGGTATGCAAGGATCGATATGTCTCCCTACATGGCTATATTCATTGGGCCATATGGTTGTTGGAGTATTGAGTGGTGGCCCTGATAAGGTAACATGAGGTGTTGGGTTCGAAGTGGAAGATGCACCACAATGTTGGACTTGTGCTGAGTTGGCGGATGCAGTTGTTTTTGAACTGTGGTATCCCTTTCTACAATCACATCTAAAGAAGGGATGCTTATGATGTTGTGGAGGATTCCCACTACTATTGATAGTAGAAGCACAAGTAACGTTTGTGGGTTGTGCTATGGTGCAAAACCTTCTAGAACACTTAGTGGCGATGTAGAAGGAGGTGAAGGATGAGAATGTTGAAATTGAGGAGAAGTATAAGGTACCCAAGGTGATGGTCCTATTGGTAAGGATACGGGTTGATAGTATTGAGGAGAATAGTAATAATATGGTGAGATAGAGGATGTTGACCCAGTTTGGGAAACAGGATGTTAAACTTGATAAGTATTTGGGTTCGAATGGTATGAAGGGTGTAACCAGTTTGGGGGTGGCCTCCACCACGATTGGGATTTCTACCACTATGATTGAACATAGTATTTCTGTATGAACTCTGGATGTAACATTCTTCTTCAATGCTCATGTAAATGTAATAGGATTGGGCATTGGCCCTTGGGGTGATCATACAGCCAAATGTTGCATTGATACGTATGATTGGCAGTTAAGTTCTTATTCTCTTCAACCCTTCTTTTCGATCATCTAAAGGTGATTTGTCCTATTTCTTGGGTTTTCATAACTCTATCTCTAATAATGTTGGCATATTCTCCACATTTTTTATGCATCCATTCCATCATCTTATTAATCTTTGCCTCAACTTCATCCAATGATTGTAGTATTGTCAAATATGGTTCCACCTCCTTGAGGTGAGTTGATTTCTCCTCTTCATGATCATGGGCCCTTGTTGATTTTTGGGCCTGTTGAGATTTTTCAGCATTCTCCCATTTAGCCATTTCTCCTTCTTCTTTTGCTACCATCTTGATAATCTCTTAAAATTGATGGGTTCATAGTTCATATAGTTGACCTCACGCATACATCCCTAGGGTTTCCCTTATTTCATTATGGAGCCCATCTATGATATGATACATTAGCCTTTCCTTAGAGAACCCATGGCTTGGGTAGTTGTTTAACAGTGCATAATATCTTTCTAAGGCCATGTCCAAGGGTTCATGTTGTGCTTTTTTCCACTCTTGGATTTGTTTCCTCAAGGTTGACAATCTTGCATAAGTTTGATATCTTTCATTGAAGAGCTCTGTCATTGTTGGCCAATGTCAGATTGATTTTGGTTTTAAGGACCTATACCATACTTTTGCATGGTCAAAAAGTGTCATAGGAAAGAGCTTAAGTTTCTTCCATCCATTATCAATGTTATTCCATACACAAGCATCAGGGAAGGTTTGTAAATGTTGTTGTAGGTCTAATTCATAGCCTCCTAAGAACTTGGAAAAGTTGTTTACATCAAGCCTGGGTAGATGGCTTTCCTTATGATGCCTGCAGGATATTCAAATAGCCTCTTGTATTTTTGTTAGGCTTGTAGTGGCCAATAGGGGTTCATTGTCACTAGGTATGTTATGCAGTCATGAGTTGGGAAGATGTTATCTTTGTTTATGTTCATAGGAAACTGCTACATCAGATTGGATAAGAAACTTCATCTTCATCATTCTATAATTCATTGGTTCTCCAATGAATTTCCTTACTAGTTGTTGTGTTGTTAGATTCTTGTGAGAAAGACATGGTTGTGAATTTGTGTGACTTGTTTGCAATTACTTCTTCCTAAAAGATGTATGGTTAATACTTTATTATAGCAATCTTCTATGATGTAACTAATCTAAATAACTAGCACTGTCCCTGGCAATGGTGCTAATGATGAGTGGCGAGGTACCCCTACACACAATGATACGAATATGTGTGTTTCATGCACAATTCGGTCAAACTCCATAGATGGGCTAGTTGTGGTATCTAGATAGCTACTCATTGATTGTAGTTCCCTATCTTCCCACCTGGACTAGTATTTGCTTTGTCACACATATGGTTTAGTCTAGAGTGAGGTGTATGATGTGTTCCTAAACTAATGCTACTCCTTCGCGAAGCTAGGAGGGAAAAGGGAGAGAGAAAGCTATACTACGAGGAGATAGGGAGAGAGAATCTAAGCTAGCCTAAGTGTGATGAGCATCCATTCCTTAATCATCCATACACATCTTAGGCCTCATGCACAACAATAACTGGCATTACCAAGCACATGGCCTAAGTACACTATTGGGATACCAAGCAGTCACACGTAGATGCTTGTGATTAAGTCGTACTCATTTCACATTTAATAATAATAAAAATTAAGTAATCAAACTAAGTGAATGTTGTAATGATGAAGTAATCTTTATCTTTATTTCCAATCATGTGTGTGTCCAAGTATGTCACACCCAAATAAAGGATGTCGTACAATTACAATCATCACATTGCGGGCATGCACTGGGAGAAAGGGTTAAGAGGAAAAGAATGACAAAAAGACTCTACTCTAACACTAAATTGACTTCTAAAAATTTCTCTTTCCATGTGCCTACATGTGTATTTATAGGCCCACACAAGAACCATGATATTGTGTACCCAATATCACTTGTGAAGTCTCAATATCGCATACTCGATAATGGGGGTCCAATATTGAGACCTATCAAACCTGGTATCTTGTACCTGATATTAGGGGTCCGATAACAGGGGTTCAATAATAGGGATCTGATAATAGGGGTCCGATATTAGCACCTAGTTAATAAGGGTCTGATATCAGCACTTGATAAACCATGATTCATCAACTACAACCAGGAGGACCTTCCCAACCTAGGGCTAAGCAACCATAAGGAGGAAGGGACCAACAACAAAAACAACAATAGTTCCAAGAGTAAGTAGTTGAAGTAAGACATGCAACAGGACCTCTTCAAGAGGAGCCCAAGGTGGAATCTATCCAACAAATTCCTACCATAGAGACTAACCAGTCCAGGTAGGATGAAGCTTCTAGGCCAAGGTCTAACCTTGGATTCACCCTTATAGAGGCCTTCCTAGAGAAAATCTAAGCCAAGAAGGTTCAAAATTCTATTCTCCAAGAATTAAAATTTGGACCCTTCTTGGAGTTGGCATTGGAAGACAATTACACCTAATTACAAGGGTTTTCCATGTGGCCCATTCTCTCCACCAATGGAGAATGGTACCTAGGGGAGACGTATCTCTTCTAGAATAACCAACACGAAGATACATCTATAAAGATCAAAGATATTATAGTCTTCTACTTACTTGAGGCCATTCCAAAGGTTCTTGGTTTACTTAATACTAGGGAAAAGTTGGTAGAGATTTTGATACAAGTATATTGCAAAGTCAAAAACAAATGGATCCAATGTTGCTATGGGGTGGACCATAAGGAGTACAGTGCACTCACCAAGGTGAAGCGAGCATACCTCAAAATTGTGGCCTATCACTTAAATTCAAAAATGAGGCCAAGTAAGGTAATTGTCTTCTTAGCCCATGCATGCTTCACTTTAAGTGGAAAATTCTCTATTAAACTTCCCCAACTAATCTATCTTAAGATAGAGAATAATTTCAAGAAGAATGAGAAAGGAAGAAAGATGCTCCCCTTTCCATCCCTAATCAGAAAACTATGTAATAGGAAAGGCATAGTATGCTATGCCAATGGCATAGTTCATCATGCTTCTACCACATTATGGTAGAAGATGATGAAGGATAAGGTAGTAGCCATGCTGCAAGAAGAGGAGAGGCCACCACTTCCATCACTTAAAACATTAGAGACCACACCAAAAGTTCTTGCAATTGTAGAAAGACTCTAGAAACTCCATGAGTAGTAACAAGGCTCAATAGGTGGTGGGGAACCATTGGTTTATCATCCAGTCCTAAGCCATCTTAATGAGGTCATAAGGACCATTAGTTCGTTGGACCAAGAAATGACCCCGCTATTCTTAACACAAAGAGACTAAATGCTTGCAAGGATAAATCTAAGCACTTGAGAAGTTACAATGTCCATCCATAGATAAACATTCCTTGAGATTTTAGAAAATGTTGCAAATTTCTCAATTCTATTGGAGGAAAGCAAGGGAGCAATTGTTCTAGTGATGCAGCACTGAGGATAGGAGATAGTGGCAGAGGTGGTGGCCAATAGGATAGCTAAAGCCTTTAATGCTCCTAAAATAGCTATGCCAAACATTGCTACAATGATGGATATCCAAACATTTGTAGGAGTAAGGATTGGTTGGGTAAGCAGTCCCCAACAAGAAGAAGTGTTGGAATGATTGGTGGGATTTGGGCAACTACTTTCAAAGATATTTGATCTTCTAGATGAAATTACTATAATATACTCACAATTGTTGGAGAAGAAGGATAAACTTCATATCACCAACACTCAACTAAAGATAGCCATTACTAAGAATCAATAGTTGGTTGCTAAGGTTATGGAGGTGTAAGCCTATCTCTTCAATCCTACTATTCTCAGCCTAGAACTCATAAGGGATGAAGCCTTTTAATAGCTTTAACATAGATTACAAAAAGCTAAGAATGCAAAGGAGATAATAGTATTTAATGCAACCTTGTCAAAGGTCATAACTTTTAACACCAACAAGAACCTATCATAAGTCCACAAGAAAAACTTAGTCTTAACCAAAGACAATCATTACCTATGGAATGTTAAGCAATAGAAGGATCAAATTGTTGAATTCATTCACCAATAATAGGAGTAGCTAGCCAAGGTTAATCTTGATTTAAGAAGGTTGGTAGCAGAGAATAGAAAATCTCTTAATGGATGAAATTTTCATGCTTCATCAAAAATAGCCATTGAGATAGCCACTTAGAAAAATGAGTTTCAAAAATTCAAATAAGTAAAGAATCATTATAGGAACTAGGTTGGACTCCTCAAGAAGGTTAATGAGAAGGAGATCGAATTAGCAAAGAAAAAGATGAATGAGGTTGTTTAGCAACTCCAACAAAGAGGAAACATATGGCATCTCATATTTGATGGAATAAACACATACAATAAGGTAGAAATCTACCTAAAGGAGTTACAAATTGAAAAGATAACATAATAAATGAAACTTTTCAATCTCCACTATGCAAACCTAGCTATGCTAACAGTAAGAAGGCCAAGAATAGAATTGGAGAAATAAGTGATCATTTATTACCTCTTATATGAGGTAGAATTCAAGAATCATAAGGAGACTAAGAAATAGTTGGAGATAGCCAATGTCGAGCTAGAAGTTCTTAAGAGTAGATTAACTAATCAATGATTTTTTGCTAAGAGCCTAGCTAGAAGAGTAAATAATTGCTATGAACTATAGAACCTAATAAAGATGTTTGACATTAAAAATAAACAATTTTCAACATGGTTTATCAACATGATGAAATTATT
This sequence comes from Gnetum montanum, assembly GCA_015680685.1. Classification (NCBI taxonomy): domain Eukaryota; kingdom Viridiplantae; phylum Streptophyta; class Gnetopsida; order Gnetales; family Gnetaceae; genus Gnetum; species Gnetum montanum. Next base: position 46,532 of record MNCI01022786.1, on the reverse strand, counting down.
TCCTTTGATGTCGTGCTTGTGGGAGATCCCTGTACCAATCCACATTGGTAAGGTTGTGTGAACTACCTATGACCCATGTGGCAAACAGGAGAAAATGAAACCATTAGTGGATGCTTTCAAACTTTCACTGAAAGCAATAGTAGCAATAGGTCAACCTTAGTCACCTCCATCGCAACTAGCACAACAATTGGGCAAAGGATCTTCAATGCAATAGGAGCCTCCACCTCTAGGCACTATTTGAGAATTCACTTTACCTTCAGCAACTCAAAAATACTTGCTAAAATTTTTATAAAGTGTTTAATTTTGTTGTAATGGACATTAACTTTTTGAAAATTCTATACAATCTTGCACTCAAAGTAGTAGAGTGAGTTATTTTGTTTGTCTATTTATTGGATAGTTGATAAATTTCATACTTTCTCAAATTTTGTAAAAAGCTCAATTCTACTTTGGTTCACTCAACGATGAGGTTTTAGTCAGTCATGGGGGTATGATGAGTCATAATAAGGCAGGTTGCATCGATGTACATGCATTGATATAGCCCCATTGACATATACCTATTGAAACATGGTTACATGCATCAACACTGATTGATGAGTGGCGAGATACCCCTACACTCAACCATACAAATATGAGCATTCTCACTCGCAATCCGGTTGAACTCCGCAGACAAACTAGTTGTGGCACCTAGACAGTTAGCCTTAGGTCGCAGTTCGTTGTCTTCCCATGTGGACTAGCATTATATTTTTCACATATGGTTTAGTCCAAAGTGAGGTGTATGATGTGTTCTAATCTAATGCTACTCCTAAAGGCAGTGGAAAGTAATAATAACTAAGCTAAGCTAGGAGGGAAAGGGTAAGAGAATCTAATCTAGCCTAAGTGCAATGAGCAACTGATTCCTTGATTAACCGTACACATCTTGGACTTCGTGCATGACTACCACTAGGATTACCAAGCACAAATCCTAGGTACGCCACTGGGATACCAAGTAGTCACACTTAAATGCTCGTAATCAAGTCGTACTCATTCCATGTCACTAGGAGATAAGGGTGAGAGATAAAGCAATAAATAACAATTAAATAAAAAAATAAATAACAAAGTGAATGCTGCAATGATGAAGTAATCTCGATCTTTATTTCCAGTCATGTGCACATCCAAGTACATCACACTCAAATAAAGAATTTCGTACAATCACATTTACCACATTGTGGGTAGACACGGAAAAATAATCTAACTTTGGAGGGATCAAACTGTAGAGTTTCACTACAATCTAAAACTAGGATCATAAACAAGGGAGAGCTATGTCTTATTTATAGACATTGCAACCCATGTGATATCGTGTCCCATCATATCCCCATGACTAAATAAAAACTCGTCCTCAAGTTACAGTGATTACACAGTGGATAGGTATGGGATTATTAAATGGGAAAAACAATTGAAATGATGCCACAATGTGGGAAGACACAACATAGAAAAATATGCTACAACTATAAAAATGTGGAACTCATATAGTTCCTAGTGGCGGTGGCTCCTCCATAGGTGTCTTTCCCTTTTCTTGCGCTCCAAGTCTTAGAATTTGATGGCCTGGATTTTCTCCTCTTGTAACACCTTGAGTGCCTTGGCATGCATGTAAGTTTGTGCTTATGCCATAGAGGCATCCCAGTCAACCCTCTCTTTTTCTTTCACCACCCTTTTATTCTCTGTCAATAGTTTTTTAAGTTGCTCAGTTCTAAAAGTGTCTAGCTGGTTCTAAGCAACCTTTGGCCCTGTATTTAGAGGGTTTAGTACTTCCAAAATGGCTTGAATAGAGAAATCAATAGTCACACCATAAATGTTAACCATGGTGCCTCCTTCTTTATTATGCCAAAATTGGTACGTTTCCCCTAAGTACCAAGCACCACTTTCAGAGGGGGTATCTCCTGCTTCTACCTGCCCGGACCATACAGTAGGAGGATCTTCTTGATGAACGTTGAATGATTGTTCCTCCTATTCTACATGTTGTGTGGTAGAATCATGTCTTCCACCTCTCTGAGATCATTCAATCGCACCTTGAGCAGGACCTTCTTGTTGTCCGCGTTTCGGGACCATCTACAATCACATGGGACCAATCGTTAATAAGGTTGTTACCAAAGTTAGGTTATACCTTACTACTTGGAAGAACATGTTCCCAAAAGATTATAATGTTGAGTCCTCTTTACTTAGGTGGTTTCCAAATTTAATTTTTTGGTATATCTAAGGGGATGAAATTATTTTTGACACATTTTATTCTTAATTTTAGAACTAATTACCCTTAAAGAGGTCCTTCAGGTGATGATGAATTTCAAAAAATTTATGCATTATTCGGCGTGTGCCCCTCCCCCATGACTAAGCTGAAAACTCCAAGTTTAAGTAGGTTCAAACGGAATGAAAATTAGAGTACCAATGAGCAAGCTATGGATATGAAAGCAAGGGATGTGCAATTGCAAGTCATAGAGAGGAATTTTGAAAAAATTCCCCTACATGAGTAGTTGCAAATGATGTTGATTAGCACAAGGGGGTTACGTATATATATTTTTGTCAAAGTTAGGGTACTTCGAGAATGTACTGAATTTTTAATATTTCTTTGAAATTAAACAATGTAAACTAAGGACATTTGGATGATTGTTAAAGGGTTGCAGGGTAATTCAACTAGTTCTAAAGGCACGAAAATTATGATGGTGTGGAATTTAGCAATAAGGACCTCGAATGATAGAGAAAAAGGCTATGTGATGATTCATAGGAACATTGAATCAGAGAGATAGTAATAAGGGAAAGAATATCTTCAATAATACATTAAGGATAATAAATGGTGTGTGTGAGCTAGAAAATCAGTGAAGATTACAAAAAATTACACAAGTGGGTCCTCCCCAAAGTAGGTTCCAACCTATAATGCCCTTGTGTAACCACACTTAAAGTGTCCATGGGCACTAGAAGGGTTAAATGTAATCCGCACTAACTCCACAAAACACACACATGTAAATATCACCGGAATGAGATGAAAATTCTATGCTACATGGGACACAACCTACAATTACACGAACAATGAGATGAGATGAATTGTAGAAAGGGATCGGAGAGATTGGAAAATGAGGTAACTAACCTAGGGCACAATGAATCTTGCGTGTAAAGAATGATTAATATGTCATTAACCCATTGTTCCAAGATCAGGGCCAAGTCCATTTCTCAAATCAGTGACATCGCATTGTTTCATCCCATGATGAACAACTATGAGAGTACCATAACAACAAGGCATACGATCACTTGGAATTTTATGCAAGGGAGAAGTGATTTTTGTTTTATGGCACTTTGCTTTTATTTTTCTGTTTCTCCTTTATCTTTCTGATTGCTGAATCCGGAGAAGCCGCCAACCTTCAAGCATGGGTGCATGTCTTTCCAGTGGGATCCCCTAGAACAGCGTTTGATTTTTGAGTGCCCTTTTTATTACTCTTACTCCCATTTTCATTAGATCTACAAGGATCTTAGTACAACCGCATTGCATGATAACTCCCACAATTGACACCAAAGAGAATCCGCAAGTCCCCTTGAGGTCACACCCTAATCATTCCCTCTTGGTCCATCCTTCTTCATTCTAGGTACAATGAACACAAAATTAATTTTAAGTTTTAAGATGTTCAAGAATACCACTGTACCCTTTGAACAGAACCTCTTATTTATAGAGTGGATGAGTGGGTGTAATGGGCTCACTGTTCCAAATAATCGATCACTCATGACTTAATAACATAGAACACACCTCAACCAATGATCCACATGAGTATTTTATTCGTAGATGAGATTACTTAAAAAAAATGTAAAAAGACAAAAACACAAAAACACAAAAAGATAAAAAGATAAAAAGATAAAACAAAAAGTTGAAAAATGAAAAACTAGAAAAAAAATTGGAAAATTAAAGAAAATGAAAAAATATTTATTAATCCTGCTTGTTATTTAGAATGGGGGATATCCCCCATAACTAAATGGTTGAGCATGGCAAGGATTAATAAATGGATGATGAGGATCCTTGCATATTGGAAATATTGGAACTGGTCCACACTTACCGCATTGGGGTTCACACACTTGATTATAATAAGCATAGTGGGGCACTTTATACGATGTAGTTCCCAAATAACGAGTTGACCCACTATGATGTTTGTGACTATTAGATGGTATGCAAGGATTACAATGATGCCTCCCATGGTTGTGTTCATTGGGCTGTATGGTTGTTGGAGTGTGATTTGGTGGCCCTGATGAAGTTACATGAGACTTTGAGTTCGAAGGTAAGGATGCACCATAGTGTGGAACTTGTGCTGGGTTGGAAGATGTAGTGGCCTCGAAATTGTGTTGTCCCTTGTTACGATCATGTTTAAAGAAAGGACGCTTCTAATGTTGAGGAGGCTTTTCACTGCTATTAGTAGCAGTAGCACAAGTATTGTTCATGGGTTGTTGTGGTGGTACCGGCACCTTAGGAATAGTTGGTGGCACTATCGAAGGAGGGAAAGGATGAGAATGTTGAAAGTTAGGAGGAATATAAGGTGTACAAGGTGGTGGCTGTGTTTGAGGCATGGGTTGATAGTATTTTGGAGAATGGTATTGTGATGAGATAGAGTATGGTGGCCCGAATGGAGAAATAGGATGTTGAACATGACAAGCATTTGGATTCGGAAAATATGAAGGGTGCCTCTAGTCCAAGGGTGGATTCCCCCATGACTAGGATTGTTGCCACTATGATCGAACATAGTATCTCTATACGAACTCTGGATGTAGTGTGCTTTCCCAATGCTCATATAAATGTGACAAGATTGGTCATTGACCCTTGGGGTGATCGTACAAGCATATGTTACATTCATATGTATGATTGGCAGTTAAGCTCTTATTTTCTTTATTCTTTCTTTTCGAATGTCTAATGTTTCATCCTACTTCTTGGCTTGTCAAAACTCTATCTCCAATGTTTTTGATGTATTCTCCACACCTTTGATTCATCCATTCCAACATCTTATTGATCTTTGCCTCGACTTCTTCTAATGTTTGTTGTATTGGCAAAGATGATGTTTCCACCTTGAGATTAGTTGATTTCTCCTTTTTATGATCATGGACCTTTGTTAAATTAATATTTTGGTCCCGTTGATGCTTTTCAACATTCTCCCATCGAGCTAATTCTCCTTCTTCTTTTGCTACCTACTTCATAAGCTCCTAGACTTGGTGGGTTCTAGTTTGTCTAATTGACCTTGGGCGTAGATTCCTAGGGTCTCTCTTGTTTCATTACATAGCCCATCAATGATATGGTACATTAGCTTTTCCTTGGAAAACCCATGGCCTGGAAAGTTGTTTAATAGTGCATAATATCTTTCTAAGGCCATGTCCAAAGTTCATGTTGTGCTTGTTTCCATCCTTGGATTTGTTTCCTCAAGGCCAATACTCTTGCGTAGGTTTGATATTTTTTGTTAAAAACTTCTACCATTGTTGACCAACATCGTATTGAATTTGGTTTTAATGATCTATACCATACTTTTGCTTGGTCAACGAGTGTCATGGGAAAGAGCTTAATTTTTTTCCACCCGTTATCAATGTTGTTCCACATACAGGCATCGCAGAGGGCTTGTAAATGTTGATGCAGATCTAAGTCATAGCCTCCTAAAAATTTGGGAAAGTTGTTTAAATCAAGCCTGGGTAGATGGCTCTCTTTACGATGCCTGCATAAGATTTGAACAGCCTCTTGTATTTGCGATAAGTTTGTAGTGGCCAGTGGGGGTTCATCGTCATCAAGTAAGTTATGCTTTCATTTGTTGGGATGACGTTGTTTTCATTCATGTTCATAAGAAACTCCCACTTTGGGTTGTGTACTCCAATCATCATCATTATATAGTTCGTTGGTTCTCCAATGAAATTCCTCACTAAGTGTGGCGTTATTATCATTTTATAGGAGAGGCATTTTTTTATGTGAATTTATGTAACTTTTTATAATTACTTATTTTTAAGAGATATATCATTAAGTCCTTTTACAGTGACCTTGTATGATATAACTAATCTATATAACTAGCACCATCCCTGGCAACGGCACCTATGATGAGTGGCGAGATACCCCTACACTCAACCATACAAATATGAGCGTTCTCACACGCGATCTGGTTGAACTCCACAGAAGGACTAGTTGTGGCACCTAGACAGTTAGCCTTAGGTCGCAGTTCGCTATCTTCCCACCTGGACTAGTATTATATTTGTCATGTATGGTTTAGTCTAGAGTGAGGTGTATAATGTGTTCTAATCTAATGCTACTCCTGAAGGCAATGGAAAGTAATATTAACTAAGCTAAGCTAGGAGGGAAAGGGTAAGAGAATCTAATCTAGCCTAGGTGCGATGAGAAACCAATTCCTTGATCAACTGTACACATCTTGGACTTTGTGCATGACTACCACTAGGATTACCAAGCGCAGATCCTAGGTACGCCACTGGGATACCAAGTAGTCACACTTAAATGCTCGTAATCAAGTCATACTCATTCCGCGTCACTAGGAGATAAGGGTGAGAGAGAAAGCAGTAAATAAAAATTAAATAAACAAATAAATAATAAAGTGAATGCTACAATGATGAAGTAATCTCAATCTTTATTGCCAGTCATGTGCGCGTCCAAGTACGTCACACTCGAATAAAGAATACCATACAATCACATTTACCACACTGTGGGCAGACATGGAAACATAATCTAACTCTGGAGGGATCAAACTGTAGAGTTTCACTACCATCTAAAACTAGGATCATAAACAAAGGAGAGTTGCATCTTATTTATAGACATTGCAGTGGACTGCGATATCGCGTATGCGATATCGCATCCCATCACGGATGTAGGTAAAGCCCATATAAATGTGATCACCACTTGCATTTATGGCATCTTCAGTTGGTAGCAAAGTAAAGCTCTTGCAGTTTAGTTTTCCCAGACTTAGAATATTTTCCTTATAAGTGCTCATAGTATGAATTAAAGAGATTGTACAATGCTTTATTCAAATGTCATGTACCTAAACGCATTAGCGTGAACTACAATAAAGCCAAGATTTCTAATATTCATTGTAGCACTTAGATTTGTTTAATCTTTTCTATTTGTACTTTATTTTTAATGCACTTTACAATTATGGTTTTAATTAGTTAATATACTTAATCATAAATACATAAGTACGAGCACTTCAAACATAACATATTGCACTTAGTATTCTAGTAGTAGATATGTGGTATGCCTAGTAATGTCCACTTGATAACCTGGTAGTGTTGATAAGAGTTCAGAATGTGTACGGAAAGTGGGAATGACTACTTATGTTAGGATAGTTAGTCACTAAATTAGTTAAGTAGTCAAATAGTTAATTATTCAATCTTCATTTACTCACCTAGCCCTTATGATAAAAAAACATATAAAAACACTTATACACATAATGTGCCTCAACTCACATTTAACCATAAAAACTAATAGCACAAGTGTGAGTTAGGTAGACAATGCTCTTATGAGTGTTTACTTTACAATTTAAGACTATAGGAAAACTTAGGAACTAAGTCCACAAAATTGAGTGGATCAATAGTACGTGCTTGTGATTCATATGGTTAGACGTAGGGGATATACCTTGCTCATCATGGAGCATATTCATTACATAGGCAGATCCTATTTTTCAAACTATACTCTCAAATTAAAAATTACAATATATATTACATGGAAATTGTATATATAAATTTACATCATACTCATAACCTATATTTAAATTTTCATTCCATAATACAACTAAGTTACAAAGAATAAGAAGAAGATTATGAGATACATATATTTCTTGTTATTACATAATATAATCTTGACACCTCAAGTAACAAAATAGAAGATAAAATACATACATTAGATTACATATAATGATATTCTTTTGAGATCATATGGTGAAATTAAAGCTATATCAATTCATTACCTAGCCTTATTTACAAATGCATAGGATCAAGTAAGTACATTATGAACATTTTTTGATTTAACATGAAAGTAAACTTCATGATCAACAAGTTCTAGTGTTATTCATTCATTAGTTTTTATGTAAATGCATTTGAACTTAGTGAGTTACATAATAAACCCACTTGAACCCATGAAAAAAAACTTATTAAAATTCATCATAATAATTAAAATAGTAAATACAATTAAACTTGATTTCTTAATATGTCTAATTATGATTTGATACTTGTAAAAACCTATTGAATTTCATAATACTAAAAGTCATTAGGCTACTTATTTTAAAATTTTTATAAGTATAGATTACAATGGTAGGCTTGACTTTGAGTATTTTTCAACAAGATAATCCTTAGGTTTTTGTTCTTGAACCTTCTTTTCACCCCTCTCAACAACTAGAAAGGGTCATTAATCTTTGTAGCATTCCCACTTTCTCCTCTTTTTATCAATTTAATCTCTAAAATAGATGGTAAAATCCAAGAGTAACATTCATATGCACATTAATTTTTACCCAAAATATCTTATCCAATGAACTTATCTTTCAAAATCAACATCAAAGTTAATGTTGAACATTAGTTTCTATGTTGGTTTCTCTGTCTAGCATAAACTAATATTAAAATCAACATCCAACATCAATTTCAATATTAGTTTCTCCTCTTGATTGACTTCAATGTCAAATCAATAATTCAAATTATTTTTTATATTGACTTCTCACCATAAAAATCAATAATATTTACATTAGTTTCTACATTTGATTCAATACTAGCCTAAAACTATCAAAATGACATCTAGCCTAAATTTTAATGTTGCATTTTTCCTTAAGCTTAAAAATTGACTCTAAACATTGATTTCTCACATTATTTTACAAAGTCAACTACCAACCAATGTTGCAGTGCTTTCTTTGCAATCATTATAAATTACATATTTTGAAGAATCCTAACTAATGTGACCTCTAAATGTAAATATGGGTCCTATGCTCATAAATATGAGTTTTCTAGAAGGATTACTTTTCAATGATTTTGGAAATTTAATGCTAGATTGCTATAAGCCTAAATTTTTCCAAATTAGTTGAATTTGTGTAGAAGAATTAATCTCTGGTAAGGATACAGATTTGATAAAATTGAACAAGTAAGAATTTTAGAATTATAATTGAATTTGGAATGTAACTGTATTTGGGAAATAATGATTTTATGCTTTAATGTGCTATTTGTATTTCAATATAAATGAGAAAATTATAAACATAACATAACATCAATTTATCATGCCATAACTATGATTCAAGATCATGTTCCAAGTGAAGTACATGCTTGTCCATATATATATTTAATCTAAGAAGTCTTTTCCCATGAGACGAGGCAAAAGTAAGAAATTCCTTATGAGTTTTGGACACTTTTAAGTGATGGCCTTCCTTGAAAATATAAATAGATTTACCTTTCCACGTTGTTTACGTTTACTAAGTTATTTACATTTCTTAAGTTATTTACTATTTTCCACAAGGCAAGTCAATGTGCATGGCTTCACTCTTTCAAGGCTCTATGCTCATTCTCATGCATAAAACCTTATTTTGTATCAGATCCTTCTATTTTTTCCACTTCCCTATAGGTAATTTAGAAGTTGGGAAGAAAGGAAGATCAAGATTTGTTAATGTTTTTGCTACAAAGTGAGATGAATAATGAAGTTGCTAATTGTCTTTTATAAAAATTTTAATGCTTTCATTCATTTGTGTATAGGATATAGTAGGATGAAGGATTCTATGAGACTACTGAATATGAACATCTTGGCAAAACTAGACTCACAAGAAGAAGGGATCCTTCTTCTATTTTTTTTTCATTTTTTGTTCTATTTGGTGATCCTTACCTTTGTTTCAACTTTGATAAGATGGTTTTTTTTTAACTATGTCACTTTATTTTAAGTTTGTTTTTCTAAAATTTTGAATTTAATGTTTTGTCTTTTAAATTTATTACAATTTCAGCTTTCAAAATATAAGCTACTTTCATGTTTTCTTTTATTTTACATGAATTGTTACTTTAAAGCTTATCAACATTTACATTTCTTGGTCTAAGAATAAACCCTTTGAGGAATTAATTAAGAAATGCATTATTATTTATCTAGATGATTTAACTATTTTCTCTAAAAATTAGGGTACACTCCTTAGAGACTTTAGAAGAAATATTTTCATAAGATGTAGATGATTTAGTGTCACTTTGAATGCCAAGAAATCCATTTTTGATGTTCAAAGTGGTAAATTTCTTGGTCATATAGTGACTAAAGAAGGAATTATGATTGATCTTGAATAAGTTAATGTTATTTTAGAGGTATCTTATCCTTTATCTAAAACTAATTTAAGGGCTTTCTTTAGGAAACTTAAGTTTGTTAGATGCTCTTATTTTAACTTCTCCATGGTACAAAAATGGTTTTCTTTTATATTATTTTTCTAGTCATGTCATTGTCATTGCTATCTTAACCTAAGATATCATTAATCAAGGTGAAAGATCTATAGTTTTCATGCCTACACCTTTGAAAAATGAGAAATTAAAATATTCATCCATACAAAAATAATGGTATGTTGTTATTAAATCTCTAAAGAAATTTTTCTACTATCTATTAAATACAAAATTTTTGTTATTCTTCTTGATTCAACGATCATTGCATTAGCCAAATTACAAGATCCTAGTAAAAAACATGTTGAATGGGTTATGAAATTATAAGAGTTCAATATTCAATGAAAAGTAGTGAAGTTAGTTAGAGGAACTAGTCTTGCTAAGCTTATAGGTAAAGCCTCAACTTTAGAAAAATATTACACACCTAAAGATCAAGAGTCTATACCACTTCACATACTATCTATTGATTACTAGAATGATATCTTGTTTGCTCCTAATTGATTACATGATCTATGATATGGAGATATTAGGTTTTATTTAACCTTTCATCATTGTTCTTCAAACTTACCTAGATATAAAAGAAAATTTTTATTATCTAAATATTTTGAGTTTAATTAGTGGTGAGTTGTTTAGGAAAAATTTCCAAGAAATATATCTTAAATGTTTAGACCAAGAACATGCTAATGATACTTTAAGGAAACTACATAAGAAAGGGCATATTGGTTATTGCTCATTAATCCATAAAATTACAAGAATAGGTTACTACTAGCCTATTGATGAGTGGTGAGGTACCCCTATAGTCAACCCTACGAATACGAGTGTTTCACGCACAATCCGATCGAATTCCAAGGACTAAGTACCTATGCGCCTTTGTGGAACAATAGCGGGTTGATTAATCGTTGTCTTCCCAAACTTACTTGTATGTCATGATTGTATGGTTAAGTAAGCTTGAGGCATATGATTTTTATGGCTTTTATGTGTTTTATATCCTATGCTAATAAGGAGGGGAAAGAGAAATAACTAAGTAACTAATCTAAATTAACTATTCGTTAACTAAGTTCTAAGTACTCCTAACACTAGTATCCATTCCCAGTTGCTGTACACATCTTGAACCAGTGTAACGCTACTAGGATTACCAAACGCTAATCGTTACTAGGTTACCAAGCACTACGCGCATGCTCGAAGTGGTTGTACTAACTGCATTTAACTAAGAGAGTTGTAAGGTGAGAGAAATCATTAATTAAGTAGGAAAGAATTAAATAATAATTAACACTAATTAATCTATTTTGTATGCTACAAGGTTTATCATAAAGTTTGTCTTTATTGCCGTACACAAAGTGTGCTCAGGTACACAATGCTCGAATAAAGATGTGTTCACTCTATCACTCCTTCTACGGGCATGCAGAAATAATTCTAACTCTGGAGGGAAGAAATGGCAAGAGTTCAGCTAAGGGACTAACTTCTAATGTGGAAACCAAGGGGCACCACCTCTTATTTATAGGCAAGTAGGTAGGCCACAATATCAGGTATTTGACATCGCATGGTTGATCTGATATCATAGATGCGATATCACAATTCATCATACCCCCATGACTGAATGAAAACTTGTCCTTGAGTTTCTTACAAAATATTGGGAAGGTATGGGATTATTGACTGAATGACCATTAATAGTGGAGTAGGGTGACAGACTGAATGTGCTCAGTGAACAGATCAACAATACAATACATGACAGCATTAGTGTTCATGACCACAAAGGTAAACACTATACATAATGACATCCAGCCTTATTCGGTAGTTGGAAGAGAATGAAAGAGAGAAAAGAAGAAGATGTGTTGTTGTCGATGCCAAGATTGCACCTTCCATTGTTTATTCCTAGCCACACCATCAATCTTACTCCTTTTGTAAACATTCCAATTCTAGTCCATCTTGAGTATTTTCTCCAAGTCCAGTCCATTGTTGTATGATTCCCATCTACACACACAACACAATCACAAATGAGCGAGGGTAGAAAAATCACAATGCAGTTGATTCCTTTCCTCAAAGTAAAGTGCATTGGATGAGTTTTGGTTATGGCAAATACTAATTCTAGAGATTTAACATTAGTGACTACCTAAGGTGTAGGGCTTAGGAAAAATTGAAAAAATTGTGCCAAGGCCCCCATGACTAAGAGCAATCCCCCGGTAGCGATAGGATGGAAAAGGATAAGGAATAAGAAAGATGAAGAAAAAGTAACAATGGAAACACCAATAAAATGGATGTCATAGATGGGGATGAAACAAAAAAAATATTGATTGCAGGAAATGTTTAAGGGAAAGAAGTTAACAAGTGCACCAAAAAGGAATGTCAATGGGTCCTCCCCAAAGTAGGCTCATGCCCTTGATGCCCTGATAGACCCACAAACCAAAGAGTCCGTAGGCTCTAGGAAAGTTATTTGGAAGTAAGAGTTAAAAACTTACCCATAAGAAATTACCAAGGGAAAATGATGCATCAACCAAAGTATAGACTAATGATAAAACTGGCAATGAGGTGAGAAATGGAAAAGAAAGGTGGAGAAGAGAGAATGGAATGGAAACCCAAGAACAAGGTTGTGTAAAGTCCCTTATGTGTTTTCATGGTTAATGTGATCAAGTAGGCCTCATTCTAAATCTAGGCTCATCAAACCACATTCAGTGACCTTGCATCAACACATTTGAGCAACCCATCCTCTTGAAGCAACAAGAATGCCTCTATAAAAATTCACCACCATTCTGAGGAGGGCAAGATGGAGAACCAAGAAGCGGGAAAGGGCCTCAATTAGAGGTAACCTTTAGGCATGGGTAACATGTCTTTCCAGTGCCATAACCAATGCATGTAGCCTAATTTCATTATTGTGTCTAAGGGGTGTGCTTTGAATTCTCACTATTTTTTTTCACGTGAGAACCACACCATGCACAGACTTATTTTTATGTACTCAGCTTCTGGTGATTTGATGAATGATCAAAATGGTAAAAAACCTAAGGAAAAAGCATCCAAGCACTCAAGAGAATAGCTAGCACAAAAGCATTGAATCCCCTTGAAGTCACACCCTTTTCATCCCTTGTTCCCTTCCTTAGTTTGAGAAATACCTAGCCACCAATTCGTCAATAGTTTATTAGAGAAAGGGATTGTATAGTTCCAAGCCAAGGAAGACAATAGGATTTTATGGATGCACGAATGACATGGAATCATTGCATGTTTGATCAAGAGAACCATACCTTAATATCAACATCGTACTTCAAAGGTAAAAACAAACATTAGCAATCAACGTGGTATTATTCATGCCACCATCATGAGCACTTATTGGGTGACAAACAAAAATAAAATCACACGAAGAAATGGTAAAAATATGAACAATGGTGAAAAACAAAAAATAAGAAAGATTAAAGAAATGTGCAAAACAAAAGTGTGTAAAATGAAAATGTGTAAAACAAAAATGTGTAAAATAAAAACTTAGAAAGAACTAAGGGCCTCCAATGATTAGTAGAGGTGGCCATCTCCCCCATGACCGAGTTGGAAGGATGAGATCTAAAATAATGAGCAATGTTGCCCACCTATAGAGGTAGCATATGTTCTGGCTATCCTAAGCTCATGGAAAGGTTTTGTTTATTGCATGTTGACTAACAGTCTCTTATCTAGGCTCTTAAGTTTATATATGATCATGGCTCCTGAAGGAAAAGTTGCATAGATAATGTAAGGTCCTTTCCACAATGTTTGAAATTTGGTCCATTGTGACATATGTGTAGGGTTCCAGTAGAGAACCTTATCTCCAGGTTGATACTTAACTTTCCTAATTTTCAGGTCATGACATTATTTATTAAATGCCTTATGCAACTCATTAGATGATAGGGTAGCTAGTCGGTTCCCATCTAGTAAGTTGATAGTCATCAACCTTTGTTTTTATGCTAGATTAAGGTCAAGGTTGAGGTCACATGTTGTGGCTAGTGTACGGAGCTCAGTTTGGATAAGGAGCGTTGGAAGTTTTCCATACACTAACTGATAGTGAGAGTAGCCTATAGGGAGTTTCCATGTGGAGCAGTATGCCCAAAGAGCATCATTTAGTTTAGTGCTCCAATCTCACCTATACTTGCTAATGGTTCTAATCAGTATCTTAGTAATCTCCCTGTTGGTGACCTCGGCTTGACTATTCGCTTGGGGGTGGCATGGTGTAGTCAATTTATGCTCAACCCCTAAGTGTTGCATTAACTTTTGAAAAGTTGCACCTATAAAGTGTGCACCATTATCTGAGATAAGTGCATGCGGCACACCAAACCTATTGATGACTTGTTGTTGAAAAAATCATGCATTTGTAGATGATGTGCAATCTTTAACAGTAGCTACTTTAGCCCATTTTGTTAAATAGTCTATAGCAACTATGATGTAAGCTTTTCCATTGGACATTGGTATAATGGACCCCATGAAATTGATTCCCCAAATGTTGAAGGGTTCTAATGGTTGAATCTATTGTTGTGGACCATCCATTCTAGTAGTTATTCCCCCATCACGTTGACAGTGCTCACAAGATTGGATGAATTGATGGGTGTCCTAGAACAAGGTAGGCCAATAATACCCTACAAGTAAGAACTTGATGGTCGTTCCTCTTCCTGCATAATGACCCCCACAAGGACCCTCATGAGCATCTTGGAGAACTCTCAATTGATCTCTATCGGGAACACACCATCAAACCAAGCCATTGGGACATACTTTGTAAAGTTGTCCATTGATTTCCATGAAGTACTTAGCTCTGTGAAGAAACTGTTGTTTCTTCTTAAGGTCTAGCTCTTGTGGTGTTTGTTGAGTAAGGAGATAGGTAAGAATGCTACTATACCAGTTTGTCTCTATGGGTGATTGGTTATTCACTACACTAGCAAAGAGCAACTCATCAGGGAAATGATTGGAAATTAGATACTCATCCTCTTTGCTATCCCAGCGCAATTGAAATACATGATCTGCAACTACATTCTTGGTGCCTTTACGATCGATCATCATTAAATCAAATTCTTATAGGATTACCAACCATCATATAATACAAGGGCTTACCATTGACTTATTCATGAGAAACCTGAATGGCACTATGATTTTTTTGCATGAATACTCTGTACCCCAATACATGGTGCCTAAATTTTTCTAGTGCAAACGCTACAATCATTAATTCTTTTTTTGTGGTAGTGTAGTTGAGTTGTGCACCAGCTATACTTTTACTTACATAGTGGATGTAATAAAGACATTTCTAGTCATCTAATTGTGTAACTACAACTCCTAAGGCATAGTTGGATGCATCAGTCATAACATGGAATGGCCTAGACCAGTCAGGAGCTTGTAGAATGGGTGTTTCTACCAGCTTCTGTTTCAGATTTTGGAAAGCTAGTTTGCATTCCCTGGTCCATTCGAAGGGTATGTCCTTTTTTGTTAACTCTACCAATGGTTTGGCAATCTTCGAAAAGTTCTCTATGAATCTCCTATAGTAGCCAATGTGTCCAAGGAATGATCAAATTTCTTTGATAGTTTTTGATTGATGGGTAATTCCTTCAGGGTCTACCTCTATCCTTGCATGTGAAATTTTATGCCCAACTACTACACCTTCTTGGACCATCAAATGGCTTTTCTTCCAGTTGAGCCTCAAATTAGTTTCTACGCATCTTTTTAGCACTTACTCTAATGGGTCCAAGGCTTGATCAAAACTTGCTTTGTAGGTGGAGAAGTCATCCATAAAGACTTCCACACCATTTCCTATCTACTACTGGAATATGCTTAGAACTAAGCATTGAAACGTGGCAGGGGCATTGCACAAGCCAAACGTCATTTTTTTGTATGCAAACGTTCCCGAAGGACTAGTGAACATAGTTTTGGCTTGGTCTTCTGGAGCTATTTATATTTGGTTGTATCAGCTATAGCCATCCAGAAAACTATAATAGCGATGCCCTGCAATTGTGTCTAAGACTTGGTCAACAAATGGCAATGGAAAGTGATCCTTGAATGTTGCCATGTTTAGCAACCTAAAATCTATACACACCCTCCATTTACCTCTCTTTTTTGGCATGATTAGTAAGGGGCTAACCAATTCGCTATCAGCAATGGGGTATATGAACCTAGCCTTTAGAAGTTATTCAATTTCTTCTTTTACTACTTGCTTCAACTTTGGGTTTGATCACCTCTATGGTTGTTTTCGAGGCTTCATGGAGTAGTCAGTGTAAATCCTATGGTACCATATCCTAGGATCTATTCCAGTTAATTCTAGATATCACCAGATGAAGGCTTTTGACCACTTTTTTATTACCTTTAGTAGACTCTCTTTTTGTTGCAGAGCAAGTCTCGCGTTGATGATTACCAATTTTCCATTCTTAAGGAACATGTATTCCATACCGGTGGACAATGGTTTTAGCTCTAGGGGCTCTTGTTTAAATTTCTTTGAAATTTCCAACTTCTCCTAGTTAATGTTTTCTAAGTTAAGACTAGGAAGTTGGTGGTGGACTTGCTCTAATGCATCAATGCTATCTATATAAGAGCAAGTCAAACCCTCAGTTAGTTCCATGCATACAAGTGAGCTGCTTTCTTGATCAATTATCAGCCACTGGCTATCTTCTTGTCCTATGCTACTACATACAGGCACCTTTGTATGTTGATGGTTTGTGCACACTGATTGCATGCAGGCAATGTTAAACTTTGCACAACCCATGATCTCTACACATAATTACACCCTATGTCACTGTATGCAATGCATGAAACCTTCTTCTTCTCGATCTTTTCAAAAGTTTTTTCCTTAGATATTTCTAGGAAAAGATCGTAGATACCTAGGCATGCATCAATAGTTCTTAGCCATGCCCTTTTCATTATGATTGGGAAGTCCCCCTTACTGTTATTCACTTGAATCACTAGGAAGTCAGCTGGATACGACCACCCACAAACAATGGTAACAATGTCCTCCACTAATCCCAAGGGAACAATGATGGACTAGTCAACTAACTCTAAACATACATTGCTCTTTTTTAATGGGGGTAGGTTCCAAACCTTATACATTACTTGGGATATTAGGCTGACATTGGAACCTAAATCCAAAAGAGATTTGCATGGCTCATTCCCAATGATTTGTAGATATATTAGGGGACTTCCAAGATCAAATAATTTCTTAGGAAGGTGGCCAGCTTTAATCCAATCAGTGACGACATGTGTTAACATGACCATATGCGTTGAATGTGGTGTTAAGTTCAAAGGGGACTTTGAAGCTTTAATTGATATGGAGGCATCCAAAGACTTAGCCGCTTGGGGTTGCAAAGGCTTGGTTGGACTGTTGGTTCTGAAGAAAGATATTTTCTTCATACAGTTGTTAGAACCAATAGTAGGTTGATGATTAACAACCCTTGTGGCATTGCATTACTATGGCTAAGCAAGGAGTTCACCTTGCATTGCTAGAGCATGTGGTAATGGAGCTATTGGTGGGAGATATGCAGCCGGATTGGAAGGATGGTACACTTGTGGAATGTCACCCCTAGGAGAGGGATTCCTATAGTACTTACGAGCTTGGTAGTAATGTTGGGGAGTAACGTGACCAACAAAGTCATGTGGAGAGATTGGATGTTGCACGTAATATCCATATGAGTCAGGTTGCCAATAAGGATATTGTTGCCTTAGTGGTGGCATTCTCCATGATTATGGGTGCTGCAACTATTGATGTTGCTCAATTGATTGTCATGGAGTTCCACTTGGATAATATGTTAAAGGTTGGTGGAACTACCTTGGGTTACCTTGGGGATAAGGTAACCATTGGGATGTTTGTCATTTTTTTAAACATGGATTAAGTGCATACACCCCAGACTCCTGCAAATGGGAGATCACAGGGCAACATCCCTTAGGATGGTCCTATTGATAGATCTCACATCCACTATCATCATCTATATCTAAGTAGACAACCTCTTCAATAATAGCAACTTTACCCTTACCCTTGTTACGTGCATTTTCTGCTTCTCTCTTTTTCCTTTTGTCACAATCACTACCTCACTCCCTAGACTCCTCTACTACTTTGAGCATAGTTTGAAACCTACTATCAAGGAAGTCCCACATTTGGCCTACCTTTGTTGATACTTTTGATGCTAACTTTTTTATAGAAAATGTTTTCCTATTCACCATCTCTTCAAGTGGTGACTCTTCCTCATCCTCACAGAATCTTACTCCCTTCTTTCAGAGGGAAGGATCTCGGTTATATTCTTCTGCACTCTCTCTTTTTTGTAGCTCCCCTTGTTCCTTAGCAACTTGCTCCAATAGCCTATGAATTTGATGGGACCTAAGCTTAGATAACCTTCCTTGGGCATAAGTTCCAAGGGTTCTTCTCATTTCATGCCTAAGTCCATCTATGAGATGGCGTAGTTGATCCCACTGCAAATAACCATGACTAGGACAATGATGTAGTAGTGCATAATAGCGGCCCATGGAAACATCCAACGGTTCATGACTTCCTTGTTTTCATCCTTGTATTTGCTTTCACAAGTTAAACACCTAGAAGTACATTTGGTACTTATCATTGAACAATTCTAACATAGTACTCCACCTATGAATGGGTTCCATTTCTAAGGACTAGTACTAATTTTTAGCTTCTTTTATTAGTGTCCGTGGGAACAACTTAAGTTTTTGTCACTCATTTTCTATGTTTTGCAAGGCACACACATCGTGAAATTCTTGTAAGTGATTTTGAGGATCAACATTATAACCCCCTTTAAATCGTGGGATGTTATTCATGTCTAACCTCTTGATCCTACTATCTTTTTGGTGCCTTTTTGGAACTCTAACAACCTCAATTATATCTAGCATGATTCACATAGTGAGTAGGGGTTCATCATGATCATCTTTTTCATAGCGTCTATGGTGCCTATGTGGTTCCCTACTCTCCCTTCTTCTATGGCGTGATTCCCTAGAGTGCCCTCATCCTCTATCTTGGTTATCTCATCTATGACTTTCATTTGTTTTCCCTTATCCTCACGATCTATTTCTCTATGGCTACATCCAAACATAGAAGGAGAGGGTGAAGGAGATGATGAAGGTGAAGAAGAAGGAGAACTGCCCCCATGACAGTGTCTACTACATTCTCTTTAGTGGTCTCTTCCTCGATTGCAATTATGATCAGAATGCCCACCTTTGTCATGTGTCTTTGTTCCTTTTTCAGAAAATTTGTGTCCATTGATATCAGCACCTGGGTTGTGAATAGTAGAATGAAGGTTTTCATACACAACCCTTTGGCCAAAGTCAAGGGGAGGAACATCGTTATGTGGGTGACTACCTGAGGCATCCTTAGACCATTTTTCCTTCAAGGACTTATGATGTCTCTCCTATTGATAATCCCTTTGACGTTGTGCTTTGGTAGGATGATAGTCTCTCGAATCATAGTCCTATGCAATGTACTCTACATGTAAGTGTTGCATGCCTATTTGTGTGAGAGCACGAAGAAGCATACTTGGGACTGAACGGTCGGGAGGTAACACTATGTTACCTTCCAAGTCACGCCAACATAGTTTTTCATCTTGGTGGAGAATAAAGGTGAAGTCAAGTACATATTCATCAGGATGAATATATACACACGAAACTGTTGAGGGATTAACGGATCAATGTCATGTGTTTCCTACTACCGATTGCTTCATAGGTTAGTCCTACATGGTGAAGTGCTTTTGTGTGAAGAAGAAGACATCTTTTCTTGTTCAGTGTGCAATGTACTATTATCTTTTTCTTAAGCAATCCTAAGGGTTCATTCCAACGATGTAAATGATTTCCTAAGTTATATTTAGCACACAAACAACTAAGTCATCGGCAATAGTGCCAATGATGAGTGGCAAGGTACCCCTACGCTCAACCATACGAATATGAGCATTTCACACACGATCCAGTAAAATTCCAAGGACTAAGTGCCTATGCACCTTTGTGGAACAATAGCAGGTTGATTAATCATTGTCTTCCCAAACTTACTTGTGTGTCACAGCTGTATGGTTAAGTAAGCTTAAGGCATATGATTTTTATGGCTTTTATGTGTTTTATATCCTATGCTAATAAGGAGGGGAGAGAGAAATAACTAAATAACTAATCTAAATTAACTATTCATTAACTAAGTTCTAAATACTCCTAACACCACTATCCATTCCCACTTGCCATACACATCTTGAACCATTGTAAAGCTACTAAGATTACCAAACACTAATCATTACTGGGTTACCAAGTGCTACGTGCATGCTTGAAGCAGTCGTACTCAGTGTATTTAATTAAGAAAGTTGTAAGGTGAGAGAAATCATTAATTAACTAGGAAAGCATTAAATAATAATTAACACTAATTAATCTATTCTGTATGCTACAAAGTTTATCATAAATTTTGTCATTATAATAAATCTGCAAATCTCAACATATCAATTTTTCTTAAATTATTTACCAACTGATAAAACATTTAATTTCATGTACATGTGATATTTGGAATTTAGAACTTAAGAAGGTAAAATCAATTGAAAGCCTATTTAATCATCAACAAACTATTAAAAATGATTTGATAAGAAATATGTAGCTAAAGTTTTTAAAGTAGGCAATCTAGTTCTTAAAAAAATATAGAGCATCTAGTCAAACAAGTCCCCAAAGTACGTTTTCTCCTATGTGGTTAGTTTCTTATCAAGTCACAGATATCATTGGGCCCAATGTTTACAAAGTTTCTAATTTACAAAAAAAAATTATATACAAATTTTAATGCATTTCATTTAAAACATTTCTGCTCAAGTGCCCCTCATGGACACTTAGTAGAACCTTAGTTGCATGTTTTCTTCTCATTTTTCATAAATTTTATTTGTATATAATCGTATTTGCATATTTTCCTTTTTATTATCTTCTCATGCATGTTAAGTCTAACATCATTTCTCCCTTAGCATAATGGTTTTGGTTTGATCTATTTGTATTTAATAATCATTATGATCTTTGAGTAGCTAGGTGATGGGACGCGATATCGCATGGGCCATGATATCACGTACGCAATATCATATCTGCCGCCATATCGCATCCCCTACAATATCACATACACGATATCGCATCTTCTCCTGCGATATCGCGTATGCGATATCACAGTTTACTGCAATGTCTATAAATAAGAAGCGGCTCTCCCTTGTTCCACAACATAGAGTTAGACAGTAACGAAGCTTTGGCAGTTTGATCCCTCCAGAGATAGATTATTTTTCAGTGTCTTCCTGCGATGTGGTGAATATAATTGTACAGCATCCTTTATTTGAGTGTGATGTACTTGGACACGCACATGACCAGCAATAAAGATCAAGATTACTTCATCATTGCAAAATTCACTTTGTTTATTTATTTATTTGTTTGTTATTTACTGCTTTCCTAATTAGTCTCTCTCATCCTTATCTCCTAGTAACGTGGAATGAGTACAACTTGATTACAAGCATTTAAGTGTAACTACTTGGTAACCCAGTGGCGTACCTAGGATCTCCGCTTGGTAATCCTAGTGGTAGTCATGCATGAGGTCCAAGATGTGTACGGATGATCAAGGAACGGATGCTCATTGCACTTAGGCTAGATTAGATTTTCTTACCCTTTCTCCTAGATTAGTTAATTACTACCTTCCATTGCCTTTAGGAGTAGCGTTAGATTAGGAAACACATCATACACCTCACTCTAGACTAAACCATACATGACAAAGATAATACTAGTCTAGGTGGGAAGACAGCGAACTGTGACCTAAGGTTAACGATATAGGTGCCACAACTAGTCCATCTACGGAGTTCAACCAAATCGTGCGTGAAAATGCTCATATTCGTATGGTTGAGTGTAGGGGTATCTCGTCACTCATCATTGGCGTCGTTGCCATGGACGGTGCTAGTTATCTAGATTCGTTATATCATACAAGGTCACTATATAATAATTAACAATATATCTCTTGAGAAGAAAAATTAATTATAAAAAGTCAAATACGAATTCACACACCATTTCACAATCATGCCTCTCCTATAAGACTGCAATAATGCCACACTTAGTGAGGAAATTCATTGGAGAACCAATGAATATATGATAATGAAGATTGGAGTATGCAATCTGAGGTGGGGGTTTTTTATAAAAATGTATGAAAGCATAACTTACCTGATGACGATGACCCCCCACTGGCCACTACAAGCCTAATGCAAATACAAGAGGCTGTTCGAATCTCACGTAGGCATCGTAGAGAGAGTCGTCTACCTAGGCTCAATTTAAATAACTTCCCTACTGTTTCAGGAGGCTATGACTTAGATCTACATCAACATTTACAATCCTTCTATGATACTTGCACATGGAACAACATTGATAACGGTTGGAAAAAAATTAAGCTCTTTCCAATGACACTCGTTGACCAGGAAAAAGTATGGTATAGATCGCTAAAACCAAATTCAATACAACGTTGGTCAACAATGGTAGAAGTCTTTAACAAAAAATATCAAACCTACGCAAGAGTATCAGCCTTGAGGAAACAAATCCAAGGATGGAAACAAGCACAACATGAACCCTTGGACATGGCCTTAGAAAGATATCATGCATTGTTAAAAAACTGTCCAGGTCATGGATTTTCGGAGGAAAGGCTAATGTACCATATCATTGATGGGCTCCGTAATGAAACAAGAGAAACCTTATGAATGTATGCCCAAGGTCAACTATACAAACTACGAACCCATCAAATCCAAGAGCTTAGTAAGAGAGTAGCAAAAGAATAAGGATAATTAGCTAGACAGGAGAGTGTTGAAAAACATCAACAAGACCAAAATTACAACCCAACAAAGGTCCCTGATCATAAAAAGGAGAAATCAACCAATCTCAAGGTGGAAACATCATCTTTTCCAATACAACAATCAATAGAAGAAGCCGAGGCAAAGATCAATAAGATGTTGGACTGGATGTATCAAAAGTGTGGAGAATGTGTCAATATCATTAGAGATAGATTATTGACAACCCAAGAAGCAGGATAAAACATTAGACATTCGGAAAGAAAGAATGAAGGAAATAAGTGCTCAATTGCCAATCATACGTATGAATGCAACATATGCCTGTATGATCACCCCAAGGGCCAATGCCCAATCTTGTTACATCTATATGAGCATTGGGGAAACACGTTACATCCAGAGTTCGTACAGAGATACTGTGTTTGATCACAACGGCAACAATCCCAATCATGGGGGAGACCACCCTTAGACTGGAGACACCCTTCATACCATCCAAACCCAAACTCTTATCTTGTTCAACATCCTATTTCTCAAATTGGGCCACCATACTCTATCGCACCACATTACTATTCTTCACAATACTATCAGCCCATACCTTCAGCACAACCACCACCTTGTGCACCTTATATTCCTCCTAACTTTCAACATTCTCATCCTTTCCCTCCTTTCACATCACCACCAATTGTTCCTAAGGTGCCTGCACCACCACAACAACCCATGAACAACATTTGTGCTACTGCTACCAATAGCAGTGAAAAGCCTCCTCAACATCAAAAGCGTCCTTTGTTTAAACACGGCCGTAAGAAGGGACAACATAATTCCGAGGCCACTGCATCCTCCAACTCAACACAAGTCCCACACTATGGTGCACCCTTACCTTCAAACCCAATGCCTCATGTGACTTCATCAAGACCACCAACTAACACTCCAACAACCATACGATCCAATGAACTCAACCATGGGAGGCATCATCCCAATCCTTGCATACCATCTAATGGTCTCAAACATCATAGTGGGTCAACTCATTATCCGGGAATTACATCATATAAAGTGCCCCACTATGCTCATTATAATCAAGTGTGTGAACCTCGATGGGACATGTATAGACCAATCCCAATACTTCCAACATGCAAGGATCCTCATCTTCCATTTATTAATCCTCGCCATGCTCAACCATTCAGTTATGGGGGATATCCCCCATTCTAGTAATAAGCTAATAAATATTTTTCATTTTCTTTAATTTTACAACTTTTTGTTTTCCAGTTTTTCATTTTTCAACTTTTTGTTTTATCTTTTCATCTTTTTGTGTTTTTGTGTTTTCATTTTTTCGTCTTTTTACGTTTTTGTAAGTAATCTCATCTACAAATAAACACTCATGTGGATCGTTGGTTGAGGTGTGTTCTATGTTATTAGTCATGAGTGATCAATTATTTGGAATAGTAAGGCCATTACATCCACTCAGCCACTCTAAAAATAAGAGGGTCTATTCAAGGGTACAGTGATATTCTTGACATTTTAAAACTTAAAATTAATTTTGTGTTCATTGTACCCAGAATGAAGAAGGATGGGCCAAGAGGGAATGATTAGGGTGTGACATCAAGGGGACTTGTGGATTCTCTTTGGTGGCATCTATGGGTGTTATCATGCAACGTGGTTGTACTAAGATCCTTGTAGATCTAATGAAAAATGGGAGTAAGAGTAATCAAAAGGGCACTATGAAAAATCAAACACTGTTCTAGGGGGTTCCACTGGAAAGACATGCATCCATGCCTAAAGGTTGGTGATTTCTCTGGATTCAGTATTCAAAAAAAGAAAAAAAAAAGTGCCATAAAACAAAAATCACTCCTCCCTAGAACAAAATGCCAAGTGATCGTACGCCTTGTTGTTATAGTACTCTCATAGTTGCTCCTCATGGGATGAAACAATGCGATGTCACTAATTAGAGGAATGAATTTGGTCCTAATCTTTGAACGATGGGGTAATGACACCTTAATCATGCTTTACACACATGATTCATTGTGCCCTGGGTCAGTTACCTCATGTCCTAATCTCTACGATCCCTTTCTATAGTTCATCTCATCTCACTGTTCATGTAATTGTAGCTCGTGTCTTGTGTAGCGTAGAATTATTACCTCATTCCGGTGATATTTACATGTGTGTGTTTTGTGGAGTTAGTGTGAATTACATTTAACCCTTCTAGTGCCCACTGACACTTTAAGTGTGGTTACACAAGGGCATTATAGGTTGAAACCTACTTTTGGGAGGACCCACTTATGTAATCTTTTGTAATCTTGACTTAGGACATAGCTCACACAGATAATTTCTTACCCTTAACTTAATTTTTCAATTTATTTTCTTTCCCTACTATTATCCCTCTAAATTTCAACATTCCAATGTACCATTACATACCCTTTTTCTTATCATCGAAGGTTTTATTGATTAAATCTACACCCTTATCATTAATGGTGCCTCTCGAATTCATGCAATTACCCTAAAAACATCTTAATCATAGTCAATGTCCTCAATTTCCAACGTTAATTTCAAGAAAATAATTTAAAAAGTTGGTATTTTCATGGTATCTCACATCACTAGGGA